>JAPWTK010000652.1:0-219182 GCA_029963805.1 Aromia moschata
TTAAAGTCGGAAATACACCTTGTGGTAACAAAAATTCACAACACTGAACGTTGAGTATTTCGGGAACGATTCTCGTAACGTTACGCACTCGAAGGTGGCCAACTTCCGACTGGAGTAGAACGGCAGGTATAAAACCTAGGTAGCTGTCGTTTCAGTATTACACGCAGGAAACCCTGCTTCACAAAGCTATGTGAATTACAACAGAATATAACGAACTTGGTTTTTCGATTTTTGACCAGGATTTTCCGATTCTAACCCACTGTGCGATGTAGCGAGAGCAAACATGAGCAACAACAGGAGTTAGTTGTTGCTCGTAAGAAGTAGAGTGGAGAGCTTTCTGAGAATATGAGACATGAATTATGTATGTGCAGTGAGGTTATATAGTTTTGTACCAATACGGAATATCTAGTTAAAACACATTTTAGACATATTCCAAAGGAGAAAGCTGAAGGGAAAAACGACCGCACACAAAATTCATTTTCGTCGAACAGTCGTAAATTTGGTTCTCCCGGTCGTTTAAAATGTTTAGGATTTTTTTTGCGTCTTTTAGTAAATACACATATTTATTTCGATCGTAACGAATGGGTTCTGTAAAAATCTAAATGTTTCACTTCGGGGAAGTAGCCCATAGTTTGAACTCTACCACTTCTGGCATGTACCAAACGCGGGACGATCAGCTGTTGACAGACCTGCGCCAGAGACGAACTAGGGCTAAAGAAACCGCGGGCCGGTTACGGCAGTCGATATAAGTTATACGGAGAAAATGAGTCAGTGAAAATAGTCTGTAAATGATATGTGGGAGATCAGGTTGTTCAAAATCAATTATCACATAAGTAATTGTTAGATCTGATATGTAAAATCTTTGGTCACACCGTCTATCGCGGGATGTCAAAATTAATTAACAGATGGTCAGCTCGGGACCGATGCAAAGCCTAACTCTTAGTCCACCCCTGGGTGTCTGTAGACGTAAGGGGTTCGTTGCAATATTGGGGTAATATTAAGGGTCTTTTAGAAAGTATACCGAGATTATAAAACAGAGGAATTCACCCGAAATATTCAGTTCGTTTTCCTCCGCTCAAGGATTCTTACGTTGTCATGTTGGCTCTAATTAATTCTTGAAGGTTGCTATTATTGTACTTGTTCAAGAATATTTCTTCTGTTGTGTTGACCAAAACCGCTTAAGAATTAATTAGTTATCGTCAGAAATAGGACGTGTCACCGGTGGTTCGTGTATCGTCTTCTGACAGGAGTCTCTGGAGGAATGGTCTTACCTTAGCAGGTAAGACCATTCATCTCTTGGACGAATTAATCAACGAATCCACAATATCACAGTGGGCCAGATCAAGACCGCTCGGGATCTGGAAAGTAGTTAAAGGAGTCCCGGGTCGTGAGTAATTCCACGTGCTCCTGGATCCCACATGTTACAGTTTGGAGTAAACTAAATATCTCTTTTTGGATTTTTTTACAAAAAAATCAGCCCCCTCCGTGTCACCAAACAGGTATCCACACTAAGGTTAATCTAATGTTTCTATCCACTTGAGTCACAACTCATTGACATTCCCACACTGTGTTTAACTGAGAATGGTAGAAGCCAATATCTTTAAAAGCTGTTTGACTGTTAATTGTTTTGTGCATAAAATGTTTCACTCACATATCATAATAATATTAAAAATAACGTTTCACAGAGGCGATCAACGATCCGCATGTCTTACCTGAATTTCTGATAAGAGACAACACGTACATGCTTCACAAGGGTGACGCTTCATAACCGAAGAACTACAGACCCATCACGTGTCTGTTCACAATATATTCGCGTTTATCATAAATGAAAAGAATTATCGTCACTGCTTGGAAACCAACATCTTCGAGGAAGAATAAAAGGGATGCATCAGAGGCGCAGTGGGTTGTAAATATCAACTGGCAATCGACGCTGCGGTATTGAAACAAGCCCAAGTAAAAATGAGAAACCTTCATATGTGTTACATCGAGTATGCGTATGTCTGCCATCGGATGAGCTCTTCTCCAACATCTTATGCAGTCATTGAAAACAAACAGTTCGGTTTCTGGAGGAGAGGGAACACAAGGTCAAGTTGAGATCAAGAAGGTGATTCACTCTACCGGTTTGGTTCTGTCTGGCACTCAACCCATTATCGACACAACTGAATTGTACAAGATCAACAAGAGAAACCACGCAACACTCACACACTTGCTCTACATGGATGATTTAAAACTACTCAGTAGGTCCAAGGCAAAACTACAGGCCCTCATTGAAATTACTAGGACGTTCAGCGACGACTTGAGAATGTCTTTTGGCCTGGATAACTGCGCCACACTGAATATTTTGAAGGGATCACCTCATAACAACCCAGAGGTATCTGATCTGACATCGATCAACTCCCACCGGAAGAGCAATACCATTTACCTGGTAACGCGTCAAGATAACAATATCAACCGCATACAACTGAAAATAGATTTTCAAGGGAAATATAAGAACTGCGTTGCACAAAGTTGCTGAATACGTTTTTATCTGGAGGCAATCTTATCAAAGCCATCAACTTGTGGACAACTCTCAGTGCTGACGTACTCTTTTGGAATCGTTAAGTGGTCCGTTACTTATCTTGACGAGCTCGACCGACTTATCAGGCGGTTCTTAAGTTATGTACGCGCGTATTTCTTGCCCGTGCATGCGTACTCCACTTACTTTGCCTAGTAACGCGCACTGGGAATCTGGTACCCCACCTCGTGAGGATAGTTGGGATACTTTAATGCGTTTTAGCCACCTCGAGTGCGCCAATTCCTTAGTGTTTTACGTTAACACAATGAGAGCGGGTGGACGGTGGAATAATTTTATGTGTCGTGAGTGACTAACTCATGAGTTCATGTAGTGAGTTTACAAATTATCTGATTTTGAGTGATTTTTTGCAATAATGGCACAGTCGTTACCATTTGTGAATAGACTGAAACGGTTGATTGACATTTAGATTCGAGTTGATCTTTGACATTGACATTTAGAGTCGATTGACATTGACATTGAGAGTCTGAAAGACATTTAGATTCGAATATCAACAAAATATTACTGGTACTGTTAGAAAAGAGGAATTTTGGTTTGATTTGTGCATAATGTTTTGCGCATGTAGCCTTTCGTGGAATGTGGTCGACAATATTCACTTTAGATGTTTTTTTGTCAAATATGTATTCGATGATCCTTTGTCAAGTAGCCATACCGTAAAATATATTTACAGAAGATATATCAACGTGTCATGAGAAATATCAAAGAAGATATACGCAATAAATTTCTGTGGCTGACCACTCCAGGATTAGATAATTACAAATAAGTAAAATTTTCGATATGTTAGTAAAGGCGATAAATTGCTTAACAAACTAAATCTGCGATTTGTCTATGTAATTTATTATAATAGGTGTCACCTTACCGATAACGATGATCATTATCATTAGCTGCGCATGCAAATTATATTATTAGAAGCGTTTACGTCTAAAGGAAGTTCCACGTTGGACGTGATTTTTTTATTACGTATTCCACGGCAGTACATAGAAGCCAGTTAGGTAGTTAAGAACAAAGAATAAGTATATTTTACGTACAATGTGAAAATGAAGCAAGGGCGGCGGTAGCCTTTAACTAGGAAAACTTTGATAAGGACAGACTTTGATAAGGAAAAAATCTGTACATTTCTATATAACAGTGATTTCTTCACGATGTTACCTAATAATTAACGTTGTAACCATTAACGTTGTATATGAAATATTAAATACATGTAATAATTAAAAACCTTTAACAGAAGCATCACGGTAAATTTCTCAAGGACTGTGTTCAATAAAAGTGTTGCACTATGCTAAATCACTATCCTACTAAAAGATGTCTAGATATATGCTGCTATGTATAGCTAGCTACATGCTATATGTACAGATATAAAAGCATCATTTCAGTCAACCTCTATCCTCCATACTTTACATTTCCAGGTAAGTCAACAATTTTCATACCGTAAGTACCCAAAGAAAGAAAAATGCCTCCCTCTTCAGGGTAACGTGAATAGTCAGCAGTGCTGGCAGCGTTCTTTACAGTTTATTGTTTACCGTAAACTGAAAAGCTATTTCCAAGAAAAATGAAACAGCGCTGGGACGCAACATCCTTACGGGCTTATCAGAAGCGGAATATATTTTTCTAGAATGTAGATCTCGAATAAAAGGGGTATCACAGTGTAACAAGGTTCTCCCCATTTTAATGTTTATGTAGTTCGTTGCAGATAATATACCTACAAGTACAAAACATAAAAATAAAACTAGTTCTAGGTAGCGTTATAAAGGTGTAAAAATAAGTTTCCGCTGTTTGACAAAAGTTGGCGCCACCAGTAAGGTATGGTTAAAATTGTCAGATGTAACCGTCATTTTCGTAAGGTTGGACATCAGGCAACAACACAACCTTAAAATATTAGTGATTTTTTATCAGTATAATTTAATCTTTTGTGTGCGAAAATGTTGAGTTTTCAGCCGAATAAACGTCATTTGCGGGAACTTTTGATTTACTTCTTCAATTTGAAGAAATCTGCAGCTGAGGCGTATCGATTGCTTGTAAAAGCATATGGTGAGGCTGCCATAAGTGAGAGAAGTTGTCGTGAGTGGTTTCAAAAAGTTTAAGAACGGTGAATTTGACATCGAAGGCAAAGAACGTAGCGGAAGGCCGAAAGTGTACAAAGACCGGAATTGGAAGCTCAAAACGAACTAAACCATTACTGGAGCTGTCTACCGAACACAATTGATGAGACTGAGTCGAGCACTCAAGGAAAAGCGCGCCCACTATTACTCCAGACACGACAAAGTTATTCTCCTGCATGATAATGCTCGTCCACATGTTGCGGCGCCGGTCAAAACCTATTTGGACACTCAATTGGGAAGTTTTACCCCACCCACCGTATTCACCAGACATTGCTCCTTCTGATTTCCACGTATTTCGATCGATAGCGCATGACCTGTGTGAGCAATACTTCACATCATATGAAGATACTAAAAATTGGGTCGATTCGTGGATAGCCTCAAAAAATGAAGCATTCTTCCGACGCGGTATCCGTATGCTACCAGAAAGATGGAAAAAGTAGTGGCAAGTGATCGACAATACTTCGAATAAAACATTAGGTACCGTCCTTTCACAATAAATTCCCATTTTTTTATTAAAAACGGCGGAAACTCATTTGTACACCTTCATATTCAGCAATAACTGTTAATGATAGTAATCACAAATAACTTGGACAAATAAATATAAGATGGTGATTTTTGTGGGCTCTATACTCCAAACAATTTGTTTTTATTCTATAAAAGATGTTGACATAAGGCTGTCTTCATTCAAAATACCTACATATATAAATTGATAGGTATTCTTATAAAGGATTAATAACAAATTTGAAATGTTATTAGGTTGACAGTCAGTCTAATGAATGAATTTGTAATTGAGTATAAGAAGGAAGATTGGAGACTTTTTATAGACTCATCAAAAACTGGTTTAAATGGTGTTCTGTTACACAATGGAAATACTTATGTTTCGTTGCCTGTTGCTCATTCAGTCCATATGAAGGAAACGTCCAAAAAACAATGGCCCGAAAAGAACATTTTGCATAAAACTTTAGTAGACCCAAAAAATATTCTTCTACCATCACTACACATAACGTTGGGCTTAATAAAACAGTTTTCAAAAGTTTTGCCTAAAGATGGTGATTGTTTCAGATATTTGTGTAGAAAATTTCCTCATTTATTAGAAGCTAAACTGGAAGAAGGGGTTTTCATTGAGCATTTCTTTCGTATATATGTATGTACATATATCAAATTTTAACTTATTTTCACTATTTCTAATAATTAATACATCTAAAAATGGTAGCTGTTCATTATGTTCTATTTCATATGTAAATTTTATGGTAAGGAAATATACGATTTGGGCGACTTTTTTTTTGGACTTTCACTCTAAACCTACGTATCTATCCCATGGTTAAAATATTAGGTGTACAAACACATTCTGAGCTTTAGGCTTCATACAACCGAAATCACAATTTAAATTTCATTAAATTTCCCGCCCTTTTGCGGTTTTACAACGTTAACATTTGGTCTTTGTAAATACCATGCCGTTTGACGTTTGACGCACATAACCAGAAAAATAAGTAGCGTTCACGAGGGCAAAAACAAAAGAGCATATTCGATTTTCCATCCACTTCGCGTTTCATCTCAAGAAAAATGCGGCCGAAGCCACTGAAATGTTTTGTGCTGCATATGGAGAGGACGCTGTAAGTCATGCTACGTGGTATACAAAATTTCGTCAAGGAGATTTCAGTTTTGGAAATGAACCGCGTGCTGGACGCCCTCAAAGATTGATACGGACAAACTGCAAGCACTGTTGGATATAAACTCTGCACAAACTGAAAAGGAGCTTGCAAAGCAGCTTGGCAGCAAGCCATTTCCACACGTTACATGCAATTTTACAAAAATAAAGCTCCGAATTTTTTTGTACATCTAATAACGCCACACAGCTGCATTTCTTATCCCTTAGATCCGAAAGCTTTAAAATATTAACTAAGCTTTTCTCCGTATGCTTCCCTATCTCCACCCGTCGACCTACAAGGTTTGTCCGGAAAGTAATGAGCCTGATTTTTTTTACGAAGTTTATTGATCCGACAAGTACAACAGCTTAATACTGTTCGAAGTAGGACCCTTCCGCATCAGTATACTTTTGCCAGCGTGATTTCCATGTTGCATAAGCTCCCTGGAGGTCCTCGGCCGGAATCCTGTTTAGTAGGGTGGTCGTAGTAGCTTGGACGTTCTCTAGGGTGCCCAGATGATGTCCTCTTTAAGCTCCCTTTTGAGCCGAGGAAACAAAAAAAGTTGGCCGGGGCTAGGTCGGGACTGTAGAGTGGCTGTGGTATTGCCTCAACACCGATCCGGGTCAGGTAGGAGGCGACAACAAAGGCGGTGTGAGAAGTTGCATTGTCGTGGTGCAGTTTCCATGACATTCGGATCTCTTTTCGGACGCGGGCGACCCTGTGATTCAGCCTTTGAAGCACGTCCTTGTAACAATTGGCATTGACGGTCTGGCTAGGGGAAACAAACTCGTGGTGCACAATCACATTAGCATCGAATAAAACAATTAACATCGACTTCACGCGGGACTTGCCCATTCGGGCTTTCTTCTGGCGCGGCGACGCCGTTGTGTGCCATTCCGCACTTTGCCGACTCCGGATCGTACTCGAAGACCCAGTGATAACGTTGTCCAGGAAACTGGGATCGTCCGCACACAGTTCTTTCAGCTCTTTGCACACTTCTACGCGATGCTCTTTTTGAACATCGGTCAAAACTTTGGGCACAAGTTTTGCACAAATCTTACGCATGGCCAAATCTTCCGATACAATCTCATGGACAATGGTTTTCGGCAAGTTCAACTGTTTAGATATCATAGGAAGCATGTTATAAGTATCCTTGGGCGTTTTGTTAAGCTTAACGCAAAACTTCACCGCATAACGTTGTTCCAAAGTTTTTTCCATCGTAACTTCGACGAGGTCACTGCACGAGGTTCACAAGACGAGGTTCACAAGATAACACGTCCTAACCCTCCAAGAGCTTGGCGGCAACTAACGAACTAACCCAGGTATCGCTGGAAAGCTAAAGGTCTTCCCCCCAACATCTAGGGCACTTTGGCGCGGCCTATTTGCTGCAGGAAGTTAAGCGCGGCCGGTTTGGCGTTGGGACTATCAGCCGTATGATAGTTTGGCGCAAGTATGTTTGTAGTTGCAGTTGCGCATGTTGAGTATGATGCTCGCAACTTGTGGACGTGTAACAGTGAAACAGCGCCACAGTTAAACCTTATTTCAGTCAGTGTGAACAGATCCCAGAGAACACTTTTTACTAAAATGAATACAGATGGTGTCAAAGCGCGGAAGAGAAAAACATTATGTTAATGGGTATGTTTAGCCTAACCTAACCTAACCTAACCTAACCTCAGATTGAAATGGATCACTCAACAATTTGGCGTTTGATTGAGGACCTCAAAAAGGTGCAAAGGGAACGTGATGTATTTTATGAGCATCCAGTTCATGCTCCTCCAGTGAAGCTTAAAAATTATATTGAAGCCGTATAAAACATATCGTTATGCGTTTCAGCGAAAATAATATAATTGAGTACCTCCGTGGCATAAGTTACAACTGTAGTATTTGATAAATATGTAATTATGCTCTTATGCTAAATTATAACCATTATAAACAAATACGCGTGAGTGTACAGCAGGTGACTATAAATAAAAGAATGAATTGGAAAAGCTGCTTTTCATTTGCTTAACGCAATAGAAATACACTGTGTACACTGTTGATTGCCGATCTTAGCAAAGGAACTTAATTTCGCCAAATATGGTAGCGCCAAACTGTGGTGCGGCTGATAGTCCTAGCGCCAAACCGGCCGCGCCAAACTTCCTGCGCCAAATAGGCCGCGCCAAACTATCTCTATCCGTTCCCCCCACTCTTCCCAGCCGCTTGCCCCCCCTCCGGGTGGTACAGTCGCGTCGCAAAAAAATGAGGCTCATTACTTTCCGGACCAACCCTGTGCACATGTATATTTTCCTTGATTTTAATGAATATTCAGTCGATTGTCCCCTCGCGTGCGCCGCTGGAGCTTTGCCGGTATTTCGTTCGGCTATTCGCGAACGGAAGACGTCTTCGTATACAATGAATACCAAATTAAATGCTTATTTTGTTGTCGATTTAATGGTAATTCGCCTTAATGTATTTGTCATGCCTGGTCGTATCTTTCTGGGCGCTAGCCGATACATTGCTAAGTGACGGAGCAGCATGTTAAAGATAATGTCAGGCAAAAAGGTGCCTTAATAATCAGATCGGATACGCTGATTGCCGTAAAAAATGAGGAAATTACAGGCGGAAGGGCAGGTGAGAATTACATTTTTTTTCTCGGTAAGTCGGAGATATACTGAGTGTCCCCGGATTGAGTTACCTATAGGTGAAATGGACGAAAAAATTGAATTTTTCGACAAAAAGTAATTCTTCAAAAAAAGTTTTGCGTGTCTTGAAACGTCTAGAACGTTTGTTGTTTGTTCAATTTAACATACAGGGTATTAAAAAATAGCAAAAATTTAATGATAATGAAGAGTAAAGTACCTTAAATATTAACGCTATGTAAAAAAGTTTAGAAAAATTGTTTGCAATTCAATTTAATACTCAAATATGGAAGCATGGCCTACTATGGCCTACATGGTCAATATTAAGTATTTTGAAGAGATTCCGCAATTTTTATCATTGTTATACATTTGAAATATAGCCATTTTTTCTTAAAAAAAATATGTTTACTAAAGGCGCAGATATAATAAGAAATCATAAACCCCAAAAAATATTATTTAAACATTTATTGTGAAGAAACAGCACGTCCAGTCATAAACATTTAGTCAATCAACACTGTAGTTAATAGGCTGTCTTTACACTATTTCTTCTCAAAGTCCCGAATTAGAATATTTGAAATTCCAGGAAACCATCAATAACGCAATTGTTATTTTTTGACATTGTGTTTGACAAAGCGCTTGAAATTTCAATTATTGACTTTTTATTCCAAATAATGCTTACTTTACAACATAACATTTATCTTATTAAATGTTATGGTATCGGTAATATTTCTTATCGTCATACAATTGAATTGTTTCATGAAAAATATACAGAAGTCGAAATCAGCCGTCAGAGTTTGAAAAAAGTTAGTACGAAAATTTGATTTAACTGGTGATACAGAATGCGGAAAAATCAAAAAAGGGCCATTATGAAGATGATGTAGCCACAAGTCTAGTTTTAAATTCAGTCGAAGAAAATCCAAAACTATCACTAAGAAAGAAATCTGCACAAATTGATACTTGAATTGATTCAAAGGATTTTGTCAGAAAATAAGTTCAAAGCTTTCAAACCGAAAATAATATACACGTTGGAAATTGGTGATGATGCACGTCGATTGGATTTCTGTTTAGAAATAGGAGTGAGGCTTACTGTAGATATGCATTTTCACAAGAGTATAATTTTTTCTGATGAAAGCACTTTTTCTACTAATGGAGTGGTATCGTAGCAGAATTGTCGTTTTTGGGCACAAGAAAATCCGTCTTTTTCAGTTACTTCTAGAAGTCGAAATTTCAAACAGGTAAATGTTTGGTGTGCAATTAATTTCAATCGAATAATTGGTCCGTATTTTTTTTAAAGAAAATTTATATCAAAATTACTTGGAGATGCTAAACACGTTTTTCTGGCCAGAATTAGACGAAGAGAATTGGAAGTTGGTGATGATGCACGTCGATTGGATTTTTGTTTAGAAATAGGAGTGAGGCTTACTGTAGATATGCATTTTCACAAGAGTATAATTTTTTTCTGATGAAAGCACTTTTTCTACCAATGGAATGGTATCGTAGCAGAATTGTCGTTTTTGGGCACAAGAAAATCCGTCTTTTTCAGTTACTTCTAGAAGTCGAAATTTCAAATAAGTAAATGTTTGGTGTGCAATTAATTTCAATCGAATAATTGGTCCGTATTTTTTTAAAGAAAATTTATATCAAAATCACTTGGAGATGCTAAACACGTTTTTCTGGCCAGAATTAGACGAAGAGAATTTAGAATATAGAAAAAAAGCGTATTTTCAACAGAAAGGATGCCACACCCATTTAACAATTCAGGTCCGCAGCTAGCTTAACAAACAATTTGGAGAGAAGTGGATCGGAAGATATGGACCTCTTTGTTGGCCAGCAGGGTCCCCTGATTTGTCGCCGCTTGACTTTTTCCTTTTGTGATTTTTGAAGGAAATAGTTTATAGACAGCCGATAGAACGCAATATTGATTTACTCAAGATCACTCGGATCATTCAAGCAGTGACCCAAGTAAATAAAGAAATGATCCACTCAACATACACATCTTTTAGAACGAGAATGGAGAGGTGTGTTGAACTTGGAGGCCTGTATGTAAAATAGTTATGGTGCGTGAATAATAATTTTGCTGTTTTTTCAAAATAATTGTTGAATTCGTTTATTAAATCGTAATTTCTTCAAAATAAATGTTTAAATAATATTTTTTGGGGTTTATGATTTCTTATTATGTCTGCGCCTTTAGTAAACATAATTTTTTAAAGGGAAAATAGCTTCCTTATCGTTATACTTCAAACGTATAACGATGATAAAAATTGAGGAATCTCTTCAAAATACTTAATATGGACTAGTAGGCCATGTTTTCATATTTGATTTAATAACATATTACATTTAATTGCATACAATTGTTCTTAATAACTTTTTTTACATAGCGTTAATATTTAAGGTACTCATTGTTATTTAATTTTTGCTATTTTTGAAAACCCTGTATGTTAAACTGAACAAAGAACAAACTTTCTGGACATTTCAAGACAAGCAAAACTTTTTATGAAGAATGATTATTTTTAGAAAAATTAAATTGTTTGTCCATTTCACCTATAAGTAACTCAATCCGGGGACACCCTGTATATACCGGGTGTCAACGGAATCACTTTCCGGCTGTAATTTTTTTTATTTTAAAGATATTTTAATGACATTTGGTGTACCCATGTAATATTTGGTATAAATAGAAGCCTATTAATGCATATTAATATTTCTGCAACTTCCGGTTTCACCGGAAATGCATGCAACTTTTGATTTTTAAACAGTACACCCTGTATATTTTTATACATTTGGAATCTTAATGTCATTTTTCGTGAACAATATTGATTTTTGCTTTTTTTTGTGTTTTTTCATTTTTTGTTAATTTTTTTAAATTAATTAAAAGAACAATTTTTACCCAAACATTATTCTTCTCATCTAGAATGAGTGTTTAACATATCCCCATACGAAAATCGTATGGGGAAAAATATTTTGAAAAAGAAATTTGGTTCTTGGAGCATTTTCTTTATTAACTAAATAATGTATTGCCTGGACGGATAACTGCGTCTATCTGAATATCCTTGTTGTTCCGCTGTCAACGCATTTCATCCACATTTTCCAAAAACTGATCAGAATATCAATTTGTTCGCTTCTACTTAGCATCTTGAAAACACATGCAATAAACACCTATTTTTCAAAACCTTTTAACTCCAGTAATACAACTAGAAATTAATGGAAATACAGTTGTCAAAGTATAAAACAAGCATTTTTTCCCGGTGACAGCTCAACACCGTTATGGCATACTATTACAAAAAAAAATCTCACTCACAACAGTGGAGTTTTCGCGTCACAATTAATGAATTATTTATTTGGGTTTTATAATGTTTTACGATAATTTGTTATCGAAATTCAACATTTAATATGTTGTTGGATTCGTTTCGAACAGTGAAAGTGGCATATGTCCATTTGAGTTTTTCAAGTTATTATAAAAAAACTGTTTTTATAATAATTTTAATCGATACTGAAGGGTGACAGTACATTATCAACATATGTAGCAGTTGCATTTTTTTAAACCTCATTCTAAATCAGAAGAATCATGTTTGAGCAATAATTGCCCTTTTTAATAAATTTCAAAAAATCAACAAAAAGTCACCAAAAAAAGACAAAAAACTGATCGTTTTCACTAAACATGACCTGCTGATTCCAAATACGTAAAAATATACAGGGTGCCCTATTGAAAAACCAAAAGTTGCATGCATTTCCGGCGAAACCGGAAGTTGCAAAATATGCTGGGTAGACCATTATTTGGCACTTATACTAAATGTGATATACGAGTACACTAAATTTCATTAAACCATCTTTAGAATTAAACAAATGACAGCCCGAAAGTGATTCCATTGAATCCCGGTATACTTTTAAAGCCCAATAAAATATTATACCAGACTGTATTTTGTAGGTACTAACTGAAGAATCACTTTATACAGGGTGTTCAAAAACTCGCCTGCCAAACGGATCGCCCAGATACTTAACACGTTGACTACTACCATAAGAAAATACAGACTACAGGGGTCTACGAAATAGACAATCCCTACTTTTTGAGAAATTCTAATGTGAATACAAGATAAATCGTTCTCAACGTAATTTTTTTGAAAATTATTTTTGTCTTAACAAAAAAAGATTATTTGGGTAAAAATATTACGATTTAACCAAACTTACCTTAGTCCAACAGTTATTGGTAACCAAGATACAGTGTGTCAAAGTTATAATTTTATTTTCGACTTCTTCAACAACAAAAAGTTCAGTTGTTTACAAAAATTTGATGATTTTGTTTATGAAAAAAGTTAATTACGGAAATAGAACACAAAATTAAAGAGTGTCAACTAAATTTACGCAAGATTTGAATTAAATAGAAAGCACATTTTTTTTTCAATTGCATTTTTTTTATTGAAACATAAAGTACATACATAGGATAAGGTTATGTATGGAATAGCACATCGGACAATTGACCTCCACGGCTTTGCTGGCACATACGCACTTTTTTGTCGAAGTTTTCCATGACCATTTTGCATAAATGTGGCTGAATTTCGTTGATGCAGCGTTGAATGTCCTTCTTCAATGCACGGATGGATGTGAGCTTGTTAACATATACCTTTGACTTCAAATAACCCCGTAAAAAGAAATCCAATGGTGTTAAATTACATGATATAGGGGGCCAATTCTGATCACTGAAACGATAGAGTACAGGACTAGGAAATATCTCATGCAGTAATTGGATTGTTTCAGGGCTGTATGGCATGTCGTACCGTCTTGTTGAAACCACATGTCGTTCACATCAATATCATCCAATTTAGCCGGAAAGAATTCGGTTATCATGTCGCGATATCGAGCACCAGTAACAGTAACTACTTGACCAGCCTCATTTTCGAAGAAGTATGGTTCAATGACGCCTCCAGCCCAAAATCCGCACCAAACAGTGACACGTTGTAGATGCATTTGTTTTTCGACAACTACATGCGGGTTCTTTGAGCCCCAAATGCGAAATTTTTGACGATTAACGAAGCCATCAAGGTGAAAATTTTGCTCGAAAAATCAGCATTCACTTGTTGTTGTTCAATAATCCATTCAACGAACTCTCTTCGTGGTGCATGGTCATTCGACTGCAGTTCTTGTGTCAATTGAATTTTGTAAGCATGGAGACACAGATCTTTAGTGAGTATACGCTGTAGAGAGCTTCTCGAAATTTGCAAATCTTGTCCACGACGCCGAATCGATGTTTCATGGACTTTCACCAACACTCTCACGCACTGCTTCGATATTATCATTTGAACGGTTTATTATTGAAGGGCCAGTGTGTTTAGCGTACAAAATTGATCCGGCCTCCCTGAACTTTTCAACTCACTTTCTTCACAGTTGACGAAGTTTGCAACACCTTTCCTTCGCACAATTGGCTAAGCTGAGAGGAAAGCTATTGACCGTAGCTCCGGCAGCACAGCGGTCAAGGGGTAGGTTCCCCTGGTAATGAAAAACTTTGATAGTGGCTTTGGGCGCCAGATATTTTTAAATAAAAATACCAAAATGTAATATAATCAGATAAGATAACCAAAGGATGGAAAACTTTCTTGATATACCCTGAGAAAGAATAAAACGTCCAAATTAAAACAATAACAACTATATTCAAAACAAAATTGTACAATCTGTTAAAGTGACCCACTAGGTTAGATAAAAATTGATTTTACAATATTACTTGGACCGGCAGGGTACAACGAAACGGTCTTACATTTAAACCCAGCGGAGAGTGGCTTCCGGAGGTAGAGAGGATGTTCCTGGAGTTACTACCAGCAGTACTGCGGTGACTTTTAGACTTTACTCCTCCTTGTACGCCACTGGTCGAGGTGTAACAATACTGGTCGAGGTCAAACATTAAATGCAAAAGTGATTGCAAAGATATAAACAAATTTATTTAATGAATTGCTCCACTTACCACACGTGGACTAAAAACTGAAGTCTCGCTTATCACAACCGCTAAGTCAAGAAGGTAGGTCAATAAGAAACCCGCTCTTCCTGCTCGTTCCGTATTTGGTGTAATTTCACCAGTTATTGACATAAAAATAAGAATGTGACGGGATTTAAAATAAATACCGTTACAAGTTAAATCAATATTCCTACCATATTTAACTAACAATGAAAACGCATTGTTCTTTCGCGTAGTGCTCCATTTTTACTAACCCTAAACTTTCAGCTGTCAAACTATTTCTTTTCTTGGTTGCCAACACTTTACCGCACAAATGGAAAACTCAAATCTTGCGTGAATTATGGAACACCCTTTATAACTTTGACATCCTATATCTTCTGGACTAAGGTAAGTTTGACTAAATCGTAATATTTTTACCCAAAGAATCTGTAGTTTCGGTGTGACCCCCTATATCTAATAATGCGACACCCTATATAGCACTATAAGTTACCATCAAAGTTTCTCCCATGAACCTCGTCCCCATAACCTCAACTTCGCCGTCAATATGCCCGGCAGTCGTCGTTTTTAATTATCAAGAGCGTCATTAAAAAACAATTAGCAATTGTTTTACGACATTCGCGTTTTTTTACGGCCGCAAAAATACAGATAGAAAACTTAGTCGAATTTGCACTGTATGTCGTTATTATCATAGGTAACGACTAGCCTACAGGGTGACTCATTTATACGAATCGTCAGTGTCCAACAAGCAGCCTACTATAAATAAAGACAAGAACTGTTAAATTCCTAAGGTTTAGAACTATTAAGGTTCAGAGTTCTTTATCGGTGGGGAATTTAGCGACCTTCATCTCATTCATCTCGCATTCTCTATTAGTTTTTTTTGTTTGGTTGGATTAGGTCTAGGAATAAGTAACAACTATTCGATTTTTGCCAACGTTTCGGGGCTTTATTTCTCCTTCATCAGGGCTCAATCAATGTTGTTATTGTTGTCATGTAAGGTGGTACGTTACAAACATTGGCGGTACTGTCTATATACATATATAGTAAATGTATAAAGATAAAAACAAAACACTATTAACAGGACAATACACTTTAAAAATTACTATAGTAATTTGTATATGTTTATAGACAGTACCGCCAATGTTTGCAACGTACTACCTTACATGACAACAATAACAATATTGATTGAGCCCTTATGAAGGGAGAAATAAAGCTCCGAAACGTTGCCAAAAATCGAATAGTTGTTACTTATTCCTGGACCTAATCCAACTAAACAAAAAAACTATTAGAGTTCTTTGTCTAAAATTCCTGTCTTAGAATATGTTACATTTAGAGTTCTTGGTGCAAAGTTCTTGCCTTAGGATTTGTTAGATCTAGAGTTCTTGGTTTAAAATTCTTTATGTAAAATGTTTCCATTGTTTTTAGTGAATTCGAAAAATATCCAAAAACCTAAATAGAACTGTAAACCTTAATAGTTCTTGCCTTAGGAACTTCTTGTCTTAATGTATAATAGATTTAAGTTAAGTCTTACTCTGTGTCCCATTAATTTCAGGACACCCTGTATATTTTCATTTGATGTACATTTACATCATTTCCAAATTACCTATAGATGAGGAAAATATATATTACCTCCATTTATACCCCAACCCCTGAATGAAAAAATAGAGTTCAAAATCAGTTACAGACCTAGTCATGGTACCTACAGGGTTCCAAATTTCAAATTGATTCTTAACGCGGTCTAGAGTTATCGTATACACAAAAAAAGACATTTTTCTTTTCGCTTACACTTAAAATCTCGACGTTTCAGAACATTTGAAGCCTATTTAGCTAATAAACATTTTTATAATACCACACCCCCAAAATTCTTTCCCCCCCCCCCGGTATTTAAAAATATGGTTTAATTAAAGTTTAAACATGTATTAGATTTAATTTATTGCTTTATAATTAATAATTTGTAGTCTTAAATTTTCTTATTTTGCTGCTTAAATTCTGTAAAAAAATTGAAACAAAAAAATATGCAAAAACATAAAGAAATTTATTTAATTTTTGTAATAAAAAAATGGGAGGATACAACATAACAAAACTTTAATAATCAGTATGGTCACCCCTTCTCTCAATGAGTTGACCAACACGTCTTGGCATACCGCGAATTAGGTTGTCAATATAATCTTGATGCATGTTGGCCCATTCCTCTTGAGCGGCTATAACAAGTCCCTGACTGGTTACAGGAGGGTTTTTTCTTTCTTGTATTCACTAGCAATATGGTCCCAAACATGTTGGATGGGATTCATATCTGGCGAGTTCGCAGGCCAGTCCAATCGTTCGATATTTCCTTCTCGAAGCATGTTTCCTATCCTTTGAGTACGATGTGGCTTGGCGTTGTCATCTTGAAAAATACAATTTTCACCAAATTCATTGCGCAAGGGTTGAATGATAGGTTCTATAATGTTTTGAGCGTATATGGCACCTGTCATGGTCCGCTCGATAAGAATAAGCGGAGTTTGCCGCCCGTACATTATACCCCCCCCCCAAAACATTACTGTCCCATCTTGGTACGAAACAATTTCTCTGCTAAAAATAAGTCGCTCTGGTCTGCCTTGACCCTTCCATACCCATTCCAGGCGGTTGTCACTTTCCAGGCCAAATCTTGTTTCATCGGAAAAAAGGACATTTCTCCATTGTGGCAAAAGCCCATATCTACGCTCCTGGCCCCATTGCAATCGTGCAGCTTTATGTTGAAGTGAAAGCCTAGGCACTCTCAAAGGTCTTCTGGCTTTTAAATTGTCAGAATGTAATCGCCTTCGTATTGTGATTATCGAAATTCCTGCGACGGCAAAAAATGACCGGAGAGTTGGCACCGTTATTCCCCTATTTCCCCCGAAAAAACCCCCCACAAAAGTTTTTTTTACGTGCGTACAAGACGACCAGTTGTCTTCGGTCAATATCTCCAGTTTCTTGAAACAAAGTTATTATTATGCGTCTCACTGAGGTCCTGGGGATGTTAAGACGGTCCGAAATTTGGTGGTTTGACAAACCTTCTTGGTGTAAAGCCACTACTATTCTTCCTCTATTAAACTGAGAAATCGGATTTCCCGGCATTTTGCACAAAATTAGTTTAAATGTATTCTTTCGATTACAATTTAAAACTGCCTGATTTTCAAGACAGCCGTTTATTTTCTGAACAAAACAATTTTTTTACTATCAACTTTTTTTTAATCTTTCGATAAGAGAATAAAGTTTTTATATACAATTTTTTGTCGTTCTACAGTAAACGGTTTAAGAATATACCAGGGGGGGGCCAAGAATTTTGGACGTATGTGTATTTTCGTGGATACTGTACTTCCACTTATATCGACTTTATTTCACGCACAATTGTACGTAAAAATACATTTACTTAGACTGTATATTGTACAATACAGACCAGTTACAGTAGTGGTAGTTGAACAATAATTTTTATAACCCAATTACTGTGGAATTTATTCATATAGGATGAAATAACGATTACAGTATCTACTGGGATCTTACAGTGGGGACACCCTTTACTAGTACGTTTTATGACATTATTTCGTTGCGCCTTATATGTGCAGCTTAGCGATTATAAAAAAGTAACATGGCATAATTCATACGTAAAAATAGCAATAAAATAAAGTTGCGTTGTTGGAGCAGAGGATTAAAGTTATTCTTAGTTGCTTCTCTAAATACGCGTGGGTAAGTGCATGGGTTTTTATTGTTTTTATGATTATTGTATAAAGTCACAATAAAACTGTTTTCAGACGTGAAGTACTACCTATCAGTGGCAGTCGGTGGGATCCACATCCAATTTTCCACATTTAATTTGACTAAATCGCTGAAAACATCAGTTTATGTTCTTAAAAGAGTTATATTCCAATATGACCTTTATAGTTTTTGTGACCTGTATGACCAATATGACCTGTATGATACTTATCATTAGGGTTCCCAACGTCTGCTGTAACCCAGGGCTGAACTCGTAATCCATAATGTTATTGATGGAAGATGACATATGAGAGATCAAAAAGGAGTAAAAATGTGTTAATATAATGTATTGTAATGTATACCTATTGCTTGTGTCATTCAGAAATACCGACTGTCCTCATTGCTTGAGCATACATTGCCGCGACCAGTAGTCTTTCTGCATTTATTTAGTGAGCAATTTGGCCTGTACATATGGTTGTAGAGGGAAAATGATCGTTGCACATCTACTGAAGTTAATGGTGCAAATTCAAAATAGATTACTTGGACAGAGGACAACACAGCACGCACAAGTTTTTCACGAAATTCGTACAGTTGTTTGTATCACTAACAGATTTTTGTTGTCACTAACATCAGTACATTATTATTTTTTACATATACAGAGGACAATACATGTGTTACTATTAGTTATATACTTTTAGCTGCTGTTTGCTAAATCCGTTTATTAGCTATCAATGTCGGAAGCATTAATGACCTTATTGCCGCAAAATCTGTTGTTTCGTTCACTATCAGCCACAGAAATGTAATACATATGTCTTCTTTGATATTTCCCATGACACGTTAATATGCCTTCTGTAAATATGTTTTACACATGTATGGCTACTAGGCAATGGAAAATTGGATACATATTTGACAAAAAAAATGTCTAAAATAAATATTGTCGACCACGTTCCACGCAAGGCTACATGCGCAAAACATTATGCGCAAATCAAACCAAAATTCCTCTTTTCTAACCGTACCAGGGATATTTTTTTGGATGGATATTGCACTCTCGGCGATCACGAAATATGTGTCGACGATTGCAAGGAATACGTAAAATATGTGATACGTCTATTGTAAAATACTTGTAATTTCCAATCATCCTTTTAAGCCTATTCACAAATTGTAGTGAATGTGCCATTATTACAGAAATCCACACAAAATCAGGTAATATGTAAATACAGTACACGAATTCACGTGTGACTAACCTGCGACAAAAAATTATTTTCAATGCGGCGGCCGACCCTTTTACACCGCCGGCAGGTCGCTATCGGAATAGCCTGCCGTCTTACGAAGAAAGTGTATTACGAAGTCACAGGTTCCCGCGAAGACTTCGATAGGGATAAAATTCTACGCACGGACAGTTGCGTGGGTATACAGGGGCAAGAAATATGCGCTTTAAAAAAACGGTTTATACCTTAATTATCACAGAGTTTTATAGTGCCGGCTCTGCGTGACAGTTTACTTTCCCGGACCTTACTTAGCACCAATATGACTTGTATTACCGTTATGACCGTTGTGACTTTTATGACCCATATGACCTTTATGACGCTATGCTCTTTATTTCCGCTATTCCCTTTATGTTAATACAAAAAACATTAACAGACCGACATCGACAGACCGAGAAACCGACAGACAGATTGAATTTTTCTGTCGGAAACAGACAGTTTTTTTTAATCTAACCGTTTCAGAACTTCCACTTCACACAACACAACTTTTACGATGAATGATGATGACATGATGATGAAACATGATTATGAATGTTTCAATGTTAAAAAACGAAAATGCATAAATATATTTTGTGTAGAAAATTTACCTTTTTTCAAATTCTTTTTTTTTTCAAATGTTCTATGGAGTAAATTTTGAAGCACAGTATTTTATATACAGTACTCGTAAGCGGCAACCTAATGCATACATAGATGGATATTAAATACATATTAAATTATACATTTTTATGTCATAGTTAGGCGAATTTACTTGGGCCGGAGGGGCTTGGTTGTACATAAAGCTAAGAGGGGGTCTTACCGGAAATCTAAAGAGCAACGTTGCCAGAACTAACTGTAAAGAACTGTAACTCTTAACTCTGCATAATAAGTCTTGATAAAAACCCTATATTTATAAAATGCATTGATGTACGATCAATGAATATAAGCCAATTTAATTTTCAGACTGCGTTGCGGATCGTATAATAAAGTTTACTGTTATCTTTTTTCAACCCAACTACTGTGAAATAATATTAAACAGTTAATATTACTTTAAACAGCTGTGAAACAATTTTAAAATATCTAATAGGAATATTATGTTGATATGACAACAGCGAAACAAGGCAGAACGAACGGTCCAATGGTTCGGCTTCGGCGTACAAAATTTCGTCGTATCGCAGACAGAACAGCATCTGCGCATGTCAAATTCAAACTCGTGCCAGCGCTCGGGGACTAGACGTTTGTTATCGTTTGGTTAATTTATATTTTATATTAGTATGCGAATAGTTGTTCGAAGGAGATGTACTGGCGTATGTGTTTTAGCTTACACACATACGTAAAATCATTGGCAAAGGACAATATTGATTGATGGTACGCACTTTTCCAATCAGGCACTAGACCATAAAAAAATATAAAATGGTATTTCAAATTTTAACTCAAACAGCCCTATCGACAAACCGGACGCCTTTCATACGCCTGCACTAGCGATTGGTTCTCACCTCATGTTTACATCTACTGAACAAAGAAGTTAAACTATCAATTGCCCTTTATTCGGCTATATACGCATTAGGGTACCGCTTACTGTATACCTATGTATAATAAAAATATTTACTCTTTACGAATTCCTTACTTAGATTTTCTCAGGGAAATAAATCATGATCCTACTGTCCATTTGTTTGATACTAGATTTTAATTTTAGTAAGGGAGAGTTTGCATAGCACACATACAGAGTTCGGAATTGCTACACTTTTCTTACGGCACATTTCCCCATCCAAAATGGCATAGTCATCAGGAAATGATCGTTTTTATTCCCTCTTTTTAGTATAAACCGAGGCGGAATCAAATATATCTGGTCAAAACCGACATAAGAGAGAAATTTCGCTGTAGTAGTTTTGTGGATTTTGAAGACAAACGTGAAATGACAATTTATCAAAATAGTTCAGTAAGACCTTTAGTTCAGTGTCACAAAACCTTAAGTCTTACTGAGTAGTAAATCATAAACCATTTTCAAATATTTACTTGATCAAAAACAATTTTAAATATAAAAGTTTTTTTTTTTTTTTGAAAAAGGCTTTATGTTTTTTTTATTCAACCCTTTTTTCCAAAACATTTATTCGGAGAGATTAACGAACTGAAGAAAATATCCTAAAATTATTGACCAAGTTCAATTTCGCCAAGAAGGCAAGGAACCATTCCCGCGCTTGTCTGCAAAATAACAGTAAGCATGACGCAAAGGAATTCTACCAAAAGAAAGTAAACAAAAGCAAATGTAAACAACAAAAAATTGTTGCTATATCAAATGAGCTATGTAATAACTATTTCTTGTTCCAAAATAATACCATAAAATGTCTCAGTGTACTAAGTAGCGGGATAATAAAAAGCGAGTTGCTATAAATTACCGGTTGAAAGCAATTTTCAGCCTCAGTGACTTTTATTTCAACGGTACCTATAAAAATAACGTCGCCGACAAAATTAACGCATAAACTGTAAACGTGTATTACTTGAACTAAAATGTAACCTACTATTTTACTTATTCATCCTATTCTTATAGTAACATACACATGTATCCAGAGATTTGTACTTACCTACGGCAACTGTCTGGAATAATAATAATATAATGAAGAGGAATCATCATAGACATCGCAGTGCCACTTACTCACAACATTCAGAAGACTGAACGGGAGAAGATCGCGAAATACGAAAATCTATCAATTGAGCTGAAGCGCCTGTGGAAACTGGAGAGGGTGGAGACGTACGCCTTAGTAATATTGGCAGAGGGAGTGATGACGACCAGATTCGCCAAGAACATCGCGGCATAAGGACTGTGTTATAATATAATTAGAAATGGACAGAAGGCAGTTGTACTACAAATTTGTCACATTGTTAGAAAGGTTTTGGGACAGGATGAATTTCCTCCCCTCGCCTGAGCCTAATTTCTGCTGGAGGCGGGGATGAGATATCAAGCACCACTGTCTGCAGCAGGAATGGGTGAATGTTTCCCAGCGTTTTCGCTGAGAAGTGTGACTATAAAGTCAGCGAAATAATATAATAGTAGAAGATGGTCCACGAACAATGGCACACGCATTTGCAAATGGTTCATTACTGATCTCGACAAACTCTATCGACTTATCAGGAGGCTTCTAACTAAATACAGGCATTTACACACTAAATCATCAGTGATCAGACTCCACCTGTGGCGAAGACGAGGTGGGAGGGGTCTGCTAAACATAAAAAATCTATGCCTTAACCAAGAAACTTCTTTGAGAAGAAAATTACTCACCAACAGGGAACCGCACCAAGGTGTAGAACTTCTTTCGGTCGACATACCAACGGAAAAGGAGCTTCAGACACATGCATTACAAGGCCGTTTTCCAAAATTACTACAGCCAGACTACGTTGATAAGGACAATTCAGTAAATTGCTTACCGACGGCTCTCTGTACCATGAAACCGATGGCTTCTTGACAACTATTCAGGATAAGGTTATCAGAACCAGAAAAACCAGAAATTACCAGAAGTATATTCTGCGGAACGATGTCGAAGACGTATGTAGGAAATGTCGGTCTGCAGGCGAAACTATATGACACATAATAGGTGGGTGTTCTGCACTAGCAGAGTCAACATGGCTCGGCAGGCAGAATCAACTTGGTCCACCAAGAACTGCCACTCAAGCATGACCTGTTGGTGATGGCTCCACCATACAAATATAGGCTAATCATCACCGACCGAACAGTGAATTTCAACCGATCAGATATTGTGTTGACCAACGAAGAACAATGAAGAGGGATCATTATAGACATTACAGTTCCACTTACAATCAAAAAGCTGATCGAGAAAAGCTCGCGAAACATGAAAACCTAGCAATCTAATTGAAACGCCTTCGGAGACTGAAGAAGATGGGGACATACACTTTGGTGGTATTGGGGGCGGGAGATATGACGACCAGATTCGTCAAGAACATCGCGGCATTGGAACGCCATAACGCCTGGTCGGCATTATAAAACTCTATGATAATGAAAGTACAAACCGTATTTTTTAAGCGCCTTATTAATGCGTGTATTTTTTGCACGTGCTACGTACGGCATTGACCCTGTCCGGCAACGCGCCGGGACCCGCGTATGTGCAGTAGTGCGCCATCCCGGTGCGGGAGGGCAGGATAGTCTAACGCAGTTTAACACGCGTGAAGGCAAACATTCCGAACCCTACTCATAACATCATTAGAGGTAGTCAGAAGGCAGTTTTACTACCAAGGTGTCACATTGGAAGAAAGGTGTATGGACAGGATGAATTTCCTCCCCTCGCCTAAGCCTAATTCCTAGGGGGTGGGGATAATCAACCATTTTTCCTTCAATTGTTTTTTTAATAATATAATTTACAACTTCAGAAGAAAATGATTATAAAAAAGATAATTGTTTATTAATTGTAATTTAATAATTTAACAAAAATATTATTGTTAAATAAAAATAAAAAGAAATAAAAAACCGTATCTCAAAAAAGAAACTACATTTCGAAAAAATTAGGCACTATTAAAGAAAATGACGACCCCCCCATATTTATTCACACTTGAGCTCTTATTTTTACTTCAATAACAGGCTTCAGTATCCACGGTGGTCCATTTAGTTCCTCAATTTTTGGTAGAACTGTAGTCTTCGAGGTTCATCCGCTATGAGAATTTCATGTGTGGATTGCAGACGATATGGATGGCGCACCAAATCATTTTTCAAAATTCGTTTACACGTTGTATAGGGCAGATGGTTGACTCAGATGGATAACACAGCTACACAAAAAAAACATGATCCTGGATATTGATCTTAGTACCCCCATGTATTTTTCGACACTGAATTCGAATCCAACCTCAAAAAAAGTCAATACACCCTCAAAATTTTGAAATAGAGGTAAGAAATGAAAATTTAACAAAATACGCAATTTGTTCCAATAATATATTTCTGGGGGTTTTCGAGGTTGCTGATTTCAAATTTCAACATGCCAAAAACAAGAAATGTACCCCAGAGGTGAAAATCGAGTATAACAATTCTTCATTAAATATAAATTCGGTCATTTACATATTTTACAATTCTGACAGCCACTTGTCAGAAGTTTGACAACAAAGTTTCGTTTCGGGTAAGATAATAGAGAGTAAGGTATTCCAATCCTGCAATGCATGCTGGGAAATGTGTCAAGAGGTCGCGCCGCCACACGTGTGTCTTGAAAACTAACTTATACCTAAGCTTATTATATAATAATTGAAATTAATAATTACAGCTAATTAATATTATTTGTAATGAAAAATAATTTTTGCGACGTTGATTTATTGGAGTTATTCCATTAACAGGGTGCGAAAACTACCCCTACCCTTAAAGTAACCTGCTCGTATTTTTTTTTGGTGGGGGTGATACCGCTTCATCTAAACTGTTATCATTAAGATAAGCAATTTTTTAACAAATTTTCTCTCTTGTAAAATGTTTGTATTCCATACCGTTTTCGCTGAATTCATGTTTGATTACATCATTGTCGATTCTAATACGATTTAATTGATTTCACTTTAAAATTGATTTTAGGTCGAAAGCGAAATAAACAAACTTAAATAATCATTTATTGAGACTTAATTAGGTGTTCAAAATGACCTCCATTTTCATTAATACAGAAATCAATCCTACGTAAGAAATTAAAGTGCTCTCTTCTCAGGGTTTCCTCGTTCTGCAATTCTTGAACGGCATTTTGAATTCTGTTCCACAATTGTTCCTCATTCTCAATTCTCACACAGTAAATTTTCTGTTTTAAGTCACCCCAAATGAAGAAATCGCAAGGATTCAAATCTGGTGAACGTGGTGGTCATGAAATGGGAGCATCGTTTCCTCTGCCAATCCATCTACCTGGGAATTGCTCATTTAAATATTCTCTTATAATACGTGCAAAGTGTGGTGGGGTACCGTCGTGCATAAAGTACATTTGATTGCGTAGATTTAATGGTAAATCGTCGAAGAGATCCGGCAGAGTATTCTGCAAAAAAATCTAAATAACCGTCGCGGCCGTCGTGGCGATTTGGCAACCTAATCGGACCAATCAAAGAGTTATTGATAAATCCCATCCACACGTTTATACTAAATTCGCGTTGCAAAGATTTTGCTCTAATGGCATGGGGATTTTCATCTTCATAAACATGTTATTTATGCAAATTTGTTATTCCACGTCTTATGAAACATTATTCGTCCGTAAACAAAATTTTCTTGTGGAAGTCCATATCGTCAGCACGGTATTGTTGAATAATCTGTGAGAATTGAAGACAAGCGGCAAGATTATGAGGTAATAGTTTTTGAATTGGTTGAATGTGAAAAGGACGAATCAGTTGTTCAGTGGGAACTCTGTTTATTGTACTTTTTGAAACTCTGACTTGCCGCTCCAATAATCAGACACTGGTTTCCGGGTTTTCATCTACTCGTTCCAGAATTTCTTCTTCTACAAGGATTGTTCGTGCTTGACGAGGCCGTCCGGCATTACGTCTATTCACCTTAAGCATACAATTTTCTCTAAGACGTCCTTCAATATTTTTAAAGGTCTGATGATTTGGAGTTCTGCGATTGGGATATCCTCGGAGAAACCCCCCCCCCTTCTTCACAAAAGTTTCCTTCACAAAACCCTAATACTAATAACATATCGGTTTGTTCGTCAAAAGTGTATGTATTATCCATCTTACAGAATCAACAGAATAATGACACTAATGACAAATTTCAAATTTGTTTCACCTGGTAACTTGGCCAACTAGTATTTGTTATTTGGATTTATCAAAGGTGACATGAAATCTTTGTATCGAACACCTAATTAAATTTAAACAATTTTTTTTTCATTTGAGGTGACTTAAAACAGAAAGTTTACTCTGTGAGTATTGAGAACGAGGAACAATTGTGGAACAGAATTCAAAATGCCGTTCAAGAATTACAGAACGAGGAAACCCTGAGGAAGAGTGCACTTTAATTTCTTATGTAGGATTGATTTCTGTATTAATGAAAATGGAGGTCATTTTGAACACCTAATTAAGTCCCAATAAATGATTATTTAAGTTTGTTTATTTCGCTTTCGTCCTAAAATCAATTGTATTAAAATCGACAATGATGTAATAAAACATGAATTTAGCGAAAACGGTAAGGAATACAAAAATTTTACAAGAGAGAAAATTTGTTAAAAAATTGCTTATCTTTATGATAAAAATTTGATGAAGCGTATCACCCCCACCAAAAAAATACGAGCAGGTTACTTTAAGGGTAGGAGTAGTTTTCGCACCCTGTTAATGGAATAACTTCGATTCAAATGTCAAAATGTGCCATCTGTTGGAACATACTAGCACACCAAGTTTCATTTAGTTCATACAGGGCGTTACTAAGTTATTGGCAAAAAACTAAAATTTTATGTCAACTTTGACGGTCTCTAGCGGCTAAACGAGACAACTTCGTATATAGGTAAGTTTAGTTAAATCGACTTATTTTGACGCCAGGAGCATATGGTAGCTCGTTTTATACGGAATATTGGTACACTCTGTATTATCTTAGTTTCGAGCTTCGACATGAGATATTTTTTAATGTTTTAATGTGAAAGTTTTTTTTTTATTGGCTATAATTCTTGGTGAAACTGGGCACGTGTTTATACCCACTGTTTTTGCCATAATCGTACAGTAAATAATCGTTTTATAGGGCCTTAAAAATTGTTTTTCCTTGTAAACATCCATTAAAACATCGACAAAGTGAAATCGCTAAGGAACATAAATCAAGAATATAAATCGTACAACATTTTAAGCAAAATACATACACAGTCATGGCCCTAAACCTGAAATAAAACTCTATATATTATGGAACTAATTTCATAATAACTCTAAGGCGTAAGCCAGCTGTACTCGCACTGAAGTACACAGAAAAAAGTACCTCTGCTCAAGTCCAGACCAAGTGTAAACAAAGAGTTACAATTTGCAAACAATCATATTACCTGGTACGAGGCAACAGACGGAATTAAAGTGGCTTTTTTTGTAAAAGACTACGGTCAGACGAATCAAGCAATTTGTACATTTTGGGTCAGATGTCCGGTCAAAGTACAGGGTCCAGTCTATAAATGTTGACCCCCTTATATACTACAAAGAGGACCGTCAAACAGTGGAGGCGAACGATTTTGGACGTAGCTTCCATCTGTAGGTTTGGGGTAGGTCAAATATACAGGTGTGAAAAAAGGGACGATTTTTGAAATGGAGACACCCTGTATTCGACAAATTTTAATTATGACTGTGCTGCTACACGTATGCTGACGATGGAGACTTTAACTGGATCTTCCAGCGGGAAGACAATGATTTCCAAAAAATACGGCCAATTAACTTAAAGTGGTTTCTACGAATATCAAGTTATGTGCAAAAAATGGCCTGCTCAATCGCCGGACGTCACCCCGAATAGAAAACTCCATGCCAAATAGTGTCAAGCAATTTGAAAAAACCAGCGCAATGCCATGAAATATTAATTATAGTTGTAGGATTACATATTATTAAAATAATTATATAGTTTATTTGTAGTAAATAAATACAATTTTTTAATTCACAATGTGAGGTTATTTATTTTTTGTAACGAAATAACGTTAAAAAACTTATCACTATGTCTCCACAAACTATCCCAAGCAATTTTTCAAATTTTTCAAATTTTTTAATGGTAACTCACCCTTTATATCGAGGCTTTAATCTAAATAGGTTAGAAACGGTATTTTATCTTCAGTTTGGCTAAAATGTCGGATTTAACTGAGGCACTAGAAATGGTGAATTTTGATGTGATTGGCTATGGTGTAGAGCCGAACTCATGCGCCAAGTTGTACCAGGTTACTAGAAACGCATCCTGACTTGCCAACACTAAATCAAGTACCACTAGTATTGGTGGAGGCACAAGATCGGAGTGGATTGGCCGTAGGCGAGGTGACTTACTGAGTGGCCACAAGATCCCAGATCTTAAATAAATGTTTTTGTGGGGACCTTAAAGTGTAAGTTACATTCCGACCCAACAACATAACAGATATGCAGGAAAAAAGAGAGGAATCGAAATACACCGCAAATGTTGCATAATGTAAGGGGAAACCACCACAGACTGGGATGCTGAGCAACAGGTGAAGGGTGTAATTTTGTACAATTGTTACGTTGTTTCAAAATAAATTTAATTTTTAAATTGTTTTAATTGTATCAACCCTACAAACATACTAAAATTTCAAATTTCAGCGTTGGATTCTGGTTCACCGCTTTACAATGAAGGGTTTAGGGATGAATTTGAAACGTGAGGGGTTGCAGCAACCTGTTAACGGTTTTTTATATTGTTTGCAAAATGTACGAGGTAATGACATAAAAGTTGACGTGTCTCATTTTTTTGAAAAATGGAACACCCTGCTAGATTCGAATATTTCAATTTAAGGTTCTGTTCTGCTACACGTATATATAATTATAGCATATTTGGATAAGGAGTTTTTGAGTTATGATGAAATATGTAAAACAAAAAATCTACATATACCGTGTGTGTAAAGCCGACATCGGCCAGTTATGAAAAAGGACAAACATAAGTGAGACGACATATAAGAAGCAATCGCACACGCATCGAAGTTAGTGCAGGAATAAGACTGGCCCTCTCACCACCTGTGCTTGTTAGAACGAGAAGTGTAGCATTTGTCCTTTTTCACAACTGGCCGATGTTGGTTTTACACAAACATATGTACATATATAACTGTTCTTTTTAAAAGGCATTTTAAGCACTGAAGTAGCTCGTCTTTGTGTCCCCCTCTTTCATCATGCACTATATTAAACTCTGTACATGAAGCCCTGTAAATAGCCATTTGTGTCTTTCCCATTAGGTTTGCTGTTTTATTTTTGTTTGCTCAGTTTGCTGATCTTTTTACTGCAGTTCCAGACGCCACGCCTTAAAACAGATGATGTGTTAAAAAGAAAGCAGCAACTGTACAGTACGTCAGACATCGGCCGATTGTGAAAAAAGGACAAATTCTATACTTCTCGTTCTAACGACTATGATAGGTGAGACCAGAGAGGGTCGATCTCATTCACCCTCTACCCTCTACCTTCTATGCGTATGCGGTTGCTTCCTCTGAGCTCATCTCACTTCTATTTGTTATTTTTCATGACTGGCCATGTCTGATGTACACATACTGTATATTATAACTTGCCTACGAAAGCAAATTTTAATTTTGTATATACGTCAAAGTGGTTAAAAATTATTTCCAATGTCTAAAAAACAGATCAAACTTACAAACATTAGAAAATAATTATTACATTGTATCTTCAACATAACTTCCATTATTTTCTATACATTTAAAACATCGCTGTAAAAAATTTAATCGGACGCCCTCAAATACCGCTGCATTTTCGTTAATGATATTTACTTGTCTTGTCGTATGAGCTGTTCTAACTGCACAGTGTCCCCCGATACTTCTTCGCTATAAATATTGTTCTTGAAAGTACCCCAAAGGAAAAAATCTAGTGGATTTAAATCGGGGCTCTTTGCTAGCCAATGGATGGGACCATTTTTTCTAATCCACAGGTTATATTTTTGGTTGAAGTAGTTCGTCACAGACCTAACGTTATGTGGGGGGAGCTCCGTCTTACTGCCAGATTGTTCTTAAATTTAAAACAACTGGCAAGTTATCCAAATATTCTTCAACTTGTTCTTGTAGTAAGTTAAGATAAACTTCACCTTTGAGAGGATTTAAAAAAAATGGACCAATTATTTTGTTTCTGTGTATCCCGCACTATACATTAACAGTTTTACGTCCTTGTTTTTTTAGTTTTTTTCACCATATGAGGATTTTCTGTGCCCCAATGACGATTGTTATGCCTGTTAAATAAACCAGCAGTAGAAAAGGACGACTCATCAGTCCAAAACACGTTATGCAAAAAAAGGTTTATGGTTTTCACGGTTTTCATTATATGTATCTGTCGATGATTTGTTGGCAAACACTGTCTGTGTCGATGATCATTTTCAGTTAAATGTTGAACAGGAAGGATGTGAAAAGGTTTATATTTATTCTTTTTTAAAAGTTGCATAACGCTGCTCTGGCTTAAATTTAAATCTTTAGATATAGAATAAGTAGACCGACTTGGATCTTCTATGACCGATAATAAAATATCCATCTGTATTTCCTCATTAGGTAATAACATTCCTCGTTTTTCTTCTAGATGCCTTATTTAATGAATTTGTATTACAAAATTTATTGTATATTTTCTTGAACGTCACTTTAGCAGGGTCTGTCATAATACCGCCTTCCAAATTCCCTTTGTGAAACAGTCATATTTTTAGTTTAGATTTGTCATTTTACATATTTCGTCATAACTCAGAAAATCCTTATCCAAATGTGCTATAATTATTTATATTTGTATTCAGAAAAGAACCATAAATTGAAATATGTACGAATATACAGGGTGTTCCATTAAAAAAAAATATATTTTTTGTCACACCTCGTACATTTTTGAAAAATTTCAAAAACCGTTAACAGATTCGGAAACTACGTTGAAAATCGTTCGAACCCACTTTTTGAAAGAACCAAATTGGCCAGAAATAGCAAAAATAAAAAGGGGGTTAACATTTATAATACTTACCCTGTACATCCTCGGGGAAATTACTTAATACTAATAATACTAATTACTTAATAATTTAAGTTTTTTACCACTATATTCACACAAAAAATGGTAACTACAGTTTCGCTAGTATTATTTTATTTTCAAACAATGATTCAGATAAGAATAAATTCCACGAAAATATTGTAACATACTTATAGGGACAATTAATTGAGAGGGTTTGTTTATAACTTGGAATTTCGTTGTATTTCGGATATAGCAACGGCAAAAACAAGCGATAGTATTACATCTATTTGGTCACTTAACAAATTACATCAAATTATCGGCGTGGTGGTGTTTATACAGGGGGTTTCCTATGTAAAGTCAATAACTGATACTTCCTCAAGTGATTTCGCGAAGAAAGGTCCGTCCTATAATTACAGTTCAGTGGGTAAAGCGCAAGGTGAAATAATGGTGATTAGTAAAGCTGGGAGGTTAATAATAAGATACGTAACACAGGTCTACAAAATAAAAAAAAGTTCTGTCTTTGCAGTCAGACCCATCATTTCCTATGTATTTTGATGCACTGAAACCAAATTTGGCAAGAAAAATGTTTCTACCGCATCAGTTTTTTTCTACACCCCCATATAACCCTCATAAATTCTAATAGAGGAAATTTTTCGAAAAAATTTCTTTAACTATTTTTTATGACCTTTATTGTGATGTTTTGCGTCGTTGATCACGAATCTGAAGTGAAGAATAAATTTCGACTTAATGACAGCTGTCAAATTTCACTAACAGAATAAAAAAATCATATTAAATGCATATTCCTACGTTTTTTAGGATGCTCATTACTATTTTGTTGTAGATGTTGTTATATTTGTGAAGGAGCTACTTAGATCTTTTTTATTTATATCTATTTTGTTCTTTTTCTTGTTTTGGTTTTTGTAACTGTTATACCGGGTGGACCATTTTAACCTTTAATAGGAAATAACTCGGCCGGTAAGCGAAAAAATAAAAAAAAGTTGTATACAGAAGTTTTTGGGCAAGGAGGGGGAAGTACGACCGTAACCTTTTTGATCTCGACGTTGATCTTGAGGGTTATTTGAAGGCCAAAACAACTTTTTCAAATTGAAAGAACTATCTTTGATCCCGGATTTGAAAAGAGCGGCAAATTTTACGTCCAAAATGGTACTTGTCAACAAGGTCATGGCAGGTTAAATTTTTAATTGTTAAATAACGAGGGGCTGGGCTCGGGATAGAGATTGGAAACAGTAAAATTTGTCGGTTTTTAAGGTTATTTCAAGGTCAAAGTGATTTATCAAGCGTGAAACCCTACTTTTGACCTCTGATTTGAAATGTTTAACGTCAAGGTCATTGGTATCAGGAGGTGACCTTATTCGACCCTGACAACTTTCCATTATATTGTTCTCTCTTCGGTGGTGGCAGAACAAAAAAATAACTCTTGTAATCGAATTAGACACAAAAAAATCCTTATATATAAAATGTGAAATGGTTTGGTAAATAATTGAGAAAACTCTAAATTTCACCCCCAACCATCATTTTCACTCTTTGGTGGTGGTAGGTAGATTCCAAAAAAAAAAAAAAAAAATTAAATCAATTCAGAGACTCAAAAAACCCCTATATACCTACATACTTTTTATAGCAGGATTATTGTATTAACATTCGATAGAATACGATATTTTGAGAAAAAAAGTTCCTATAAAAAATATGTTCTATCTAGCTTCATGTAACACCCTGTATCTCACAGGGTGTTAAAGTTTCAGTTATTTTTAATTTTTTTTACAATATTTTCTGAACCGAATGATATTTTCGCTTAATATGTTACACACGCTTTAACCTCAGTAGGAGCAACAATTTATATTATAATTATTGTAAAAAAAAAAAAAAAACTTTAACACCATGTATCTTCTTTATGAAACTAGATAGACCATATGTTTATAGGAACTTTTTTTTCTCAAAATATCGTATTCTATCGAATGTTAAAGTCCTGCTACAAAAAGGTGACTCACCCTGTATATTCGAGGGTACCAGTTTTGGCACGAGTAGTGACAAAAACTGTACCAGTAAACCGGTTAAGAAACAATATTGCATATACAAACCTCTGTACAAAAAATGATAACATTTGTGTTACGCTATAATAATATTGTATGGTTGATTTCTAAATTCTATTAAAAAGATCTGGCTGTTGGAACACAATCAATTTCATGAGACACAGTCTACATGAGCACTTAATACAAATTGAACCGCGAGTGACGTCAGCCAAGCTGTTAGAGACGAAAACAAAAACCAGCAAAAAACATATCGATAAATTGAGCCGTAAAGTTTTGTACAAATCATTACCGATTCCTGTGCTAATATATATCAAGCGGAATGATGATAATCCATCAATCAGTCGTAGACGCAAGAACACGCAGTCATTTAATAAACAATCTATTAATAAAAAGCGGCAAAAAGTTGACCGTGAGAAGAGAGTAGCTGCTGAACTCGGCAATGCCCGAGCGATTCAGATGGAATTAAGATTATAAGTTAGTCGTCGATTATATGCATTTCAACGATCTATCCTACTGGATGGACCATCAGTGATTAAAACATATACACCGTGGCAAAATGCAAAATGCAAAACTTTTTAATAACTTTATAAATATATTTTTAAACTTATTATTTTAATAACGTATATAAAAAATGATCTGAACAAAATTTTTCATCAGTTTATATATCCATCTGAACTCTTAACATTTTTTTCGACGCGTTACTGGTGCGTAGACTAATTCAAACAGTCTGCTACAGTCAAACTGAGCGACACACTGGCTTGTCCAGCGAGCTCAGGGTGGAGAAAGTATCACCAGACACAATTCTGTTCAAACTTGTCGCGACGCGCTCGTAGCGCGCTGATAGCAGCATTAGTTCGGTTATTTAATAGCCACACCTCGTATAAAGTCATATAAATAATTTTTTTGACGTGAGAAAGAATTTTTCCAAAATTTTTAATAAAATTTAGTGTTGTTGGTCACTTATTGTTATCGCAATAAATACAACCTATTTTGAATTATTAATAAGCGACCTGATGAAATAAAAGTGGCAAAAAGTCGACCGTGAGAAGAGAGCAGTTGCTGAACTCTCGGCAACGCTTGGACCGATACAAATGCGATTAAGATTTCATGATCATGACCTACCCCATCATATCGGAGGCCTTACTTTCATTACTATTAATGACTTAACTGTTCCGGCGGCCTCAGTTAACTCCGGCTTATTAATTAGGAATTGTAGCGGTCTTGGCGTAGCGGAGATAGTCATCGGGAGAATGGGAGAAATTACGAACGGCGAATTTGTTAAGATTATTTATTTATTTATTTATTTAGATGTATTATTCTACAATTTAATGTATTTAAAGGATGGGGATAACAGCTATTTGAAACACTAGCAATTTTGCAATTATAAAAAATATACAAGGTGAGTTTTTAGTGTGTATACAACATGTATACACACACTGTATACAGTGTGGATACAGTGAAGGCGTAAAGTCGCGCATAAATTCTATAAAAATGAAAGGATATTTGTTCAGAAAAATGCACGGACACGTCAATTACATTTTTTATTTGCCGCCATTTTGACGTACATCATTTGTTTTACAAGCTTTTATTTAACTTGCAATGTATGTTTGTTTTTGTTTGTTTGTATGTTCGGGTCAAATCTTGCAACTGAATTATAAAGTAATTATCCTCAACCGATTGAGATGAAATTTTGCATACACGTTTAGTTTGGATGAGAATGCATGGTTAGCTAAGTTATGTCATTCTAAATTCAAAATGGCGGAAGGTCTAAGATGGCGGACTAGTTATTTTTGTGCACTCCCGTGATATGGGTATCAAATTAAAGGGTATGCTGAGAAGAAATAAGAAAATAAAATCAATTTACTCTAAATCCAATATGGCGGACCGCTAAAGATGGCGGACTAGTTATTTTTTGTGCACTTCCATGATATGGATATCAAATAAAAGGGTTTGCTGAAAAGAAATAAGAAAATAAAATGAATTTACTCTAAATCTAATATGGCGGACCGCTCAAGATGGCGGACTATTTATTTTTTGTGCACTCCCATGATATGGGTATCAAATGAAAGTGTTTGCTGAGAAGAATACGAAAAAATAAAATGACCACTCTAAATCCAATATGGCGGACTAGTTATTTTTAAGCATTCCCATAATGTGGGTATTAAATGAAAGGGTTTGCTAAAAAGAATACGAATAAACTGACGTCTGCGTTCAACCCTTCGAGGAGATGGTGTACTACTGTCCGGCTAAACAGTAAGACTAGCGGGGTCGTGTCTTAACTAATATCAACCTATACCCTAGGCAAATTCTAGCGGCGGTGGAAAAAATTTAAAATGGCGAAAACAAGATGGTTTAAAAACAATTTTAAAGAGTTATAACTTGGTATAGGTTAGGGATAGTATGAACAGGTTGAGAAACATATAGATACAAAAACACGACGATAACTAAAAATTAAAAAATAAATTAATAATAAAAAATTGTTTTTAAAAACAAGCTTTTATTTAAATGCTCTAAAAAAGAAGAAAATAAACTTTAAATTGAATCAAACCCATCAATTTATTACATTACATACATTTATATGATATAAAAGCTTGTCACGAGATTTACTTGTGTAGATAAACAAGAATGTAATAATTATGTAACTTGATCTTGACATAAGAAAATCTAAGAAAAAAAGTATGTATTTTATAAAATAGGTAAATACATCTACACAAGTAAATCTAGTGACAAGCTTTTATATCATATAAATTTGTGAAATGTAATACATTGATGAGTTTGATTCAATTTAAAGTATATTTTCTTCTTTTCAGAGCATTTAAATAAAAGCGTGTTTTTAAAAACAATTTTTTATTATTAATTTTTTTATTGACAGCTGTCAAAGGTTTGACGTCATCGATATTTTTTTTTAAATGACAACATATGACTTGTGATACATCATTTGAAAGCTCTTATTTCACGTAGAATACTCCTAATTTAAAAAAAAAAAGTTTATTTAAAAAATCACTTGGATACAAGAATCTACAGCTACTTGCTCGACTACTAAATATAACACACTGTCAACATACATCCAGAATTCCAAAAATTGAGAATAAATATTATAAAGCCTATTTATTAAAAACAGAAAAATTAATTAATTTTAATATAAAATAAATTCTTTTTAATAAGTACTGTCGAAAAATGTGACTGAAATTTGATTTGTTTGCCTTCTGCTTATAAATAAGATGAATTTGTATTTTCTTTGCTGTCAATTTTTACCAAAAAGTTTAGAGTAGTTGCATCTTCTCTATTTCCAATTTAAAAATTTGGGGGAAAAAATTTCCATCCTAAGTGCAACTTAGGGATGAAATTTGTTCGTTGTGTATCATTCCAGAATCTAAAGTTGACTTGTCTCGGAATTTCTTATAAATACGCACAGTGATTGAGATACTGAATTTATTCCATTGGGCTGTTCCACGCTGTATAAATTCTCCTACCAATAATTACAATAAGTACATTCCGCCATACAAATCATACTGCAGAAAATACATACGAGGTGTGGTTATTAATTAACCGAACTGCTGTCATAACACTTTTTATTCGTTGCCAATTACAGTAGCAACTTTTCCGCTTTCAATGTACCGACTCTACCCCGCTCCATACGACTTTTCCATTGTTGAAGGAAGTGCTGTAAGTCCGCTTCTGTCAGCTGGCTCAGCACCTCCGTCGTTTTTGCTTTAACTATTTCCACATTTTCGAATCTTGCCCCCCTCAGCGCCAATTTGACCTTGGGACATAAAAAAAGAGTCACAGGGGACAAGGTCGGGCGAGTATGGTGAATATTCCAACACAGTATTGCCGTATTTTGCAAAAAACGCCTTCATAGATAAAGCAGAATGGGCATATGCATTGTCTTGGTGAATTTTCCATGATTCGGTCTTCTAAAAATCGGGTTTTCGTTTTCTCACACGCTCACGAAGGGCCGTCAGAACTTCGGCTGGGCTTCGGAAGGGCCGTCAGAACTCGGAAAAGAATGTAATCGATATAACCACCGTGTCTAACAAGTCTGGATATGTGTCAATGTTGTTTAGAATGGCAACGCAAATGTTCATACTGGATTCCTTTTGCTCGGGAGTGAGGAGTTTTGGCACCATTTTTGCGCAAACTTTGCGCGTGTTGAATGATTCATGCAAAATCTGGTGAACATATTCTTTGTCGATTCCTGTTATTTCAGGAAGCCCTCGGATGCTTAGACGACGATCTTCGCGGACTAAGTTGCCGATTTTTTCAATGTTTTCCTTCGTTTTTGACGTTGAGTGCCGTCCGGGGCACCGATCGTCTTCAATCGTTTCACATCACTCTTTAAACCGTTTAAACCATTCAAAAACTTGTGTGCGGGATTAACATTCATTCCCGTACACTTCTTTTATCATAAGCTTCTGTGAAAGTGTTCCCCAGTTTAACAAGACATTTGGGATTAACTCATTGCTCCATCAGAACACTAAACATGTTTTCGACGCGTCACTGGTGCGCAGTCTAATTCAAACGACTGCTACAGTCAAACTGAGCGACCTACTGGCTTGTCCAGCGGGCTCAGGGTGGGGGAAATATCACCAGACACATTTCTGTTCAAACTTATCGCGACACTCTCGCAGCGCGCTGGTAGCAGCATTCGGTTATTTAATAGCACACCTCGTAATTGTAACAGCAAAAATATTTGATACTGACATGACATCATCAACGTTTCAATAAAAATCGTCAACATTTTATGAGGCTGCAATCCGCAATTCTGTATTAAAACTGTGGCAATTACATCATTTTATACCATTTTTCTTCTGAAGTGGTTGCACTGAAATTACCGTGCGGTACCGAGGGAGTGGTTGTAACGCATCGAGCAGTGTTTATTAGCGGTTTATCTGCCACTATTAAACCGATATTTGCTATTAAAATACCTAAACTGTTAATTCGAACCGAATGGCGGTGCACACGAACGCGCTTGCAGCTTGCGACGTGTATCTGGACCCAGTGGCGTATCAAAAGAAATTAGTTAAGCGAATGTAAATTAATTCATTATCAAGTCATATTAGGTTGACTAGTATTAATTAATTAGTTGTTTGATTCATTACATTGCACCACAAAAAAGTGGCATTTCCAGTGGATGAATGTAGTACATTCTTATATACGAGGTGTGGCTTAAATAACCGAACTGATGCTGCTACCAGCTTGCTGCGAGCGTGTCGCGACAAGTTTGAATAGAACCGTCTCTGGTGATATTTTCTCCACACTGATCTCGCTGGACAAGCCAGTGGGTCGCTCAGTGTGACTGTAGCATTCGTTTGAATTAGTCTACGCACTAGTAAGGCGTCGAAAAAATGTTAAGTGTTCAGATGGAGCAACGTGTTAATCTCAAGTTTCTTCGGTTTAAACGGTTTAAAGACTGACGTGAAACGACCGAAGACGATCCGCGTCCCGGACGGCCCTCAATGTCAAAAACGGACGAAAACATTGAAAAAATTGGTAAATTAATCAGCGAAGAACGTCGTCTAAGCATTCGCGGGCTTGCTGAAACAACAAGACAAAACAAGAAATAACAATCGACAAAGAATGTGTTCGCCAGATTTTGCATGAATCGTTCAACATGCGCAAAAATGGTGGCAAAACTCCTCTCCTGAGCAAAAGGAATCAAGAATGACCATTTGCGCCGACATTCTAAACAACATTGACACTGATCCAGGCTTGTTAGACACGGTGAATACTTGTGATGAATCCTGTTTTTTTTACTTACGACCCAGAAACAAAGCGGTTAATGCGACGGAGGTTCTGAACCAGCTGACAGATGCGAACTTCCAGCACTGATTTCAACAGTGGAAAAGTCGTATGGAGCTGTGTAGAGAGCCCCAAGGGGAGTACATTGAAGGCGAAAAAGTTGCTACTGTAATAGGTAACGAATAAAAAGTATTTTGACGGCACTTCGGTTATTTAATAGCCACACCTCGTATTTTCACCCGCTGAACCAAAAGAACCACAAAAACGCCCGTAAAGAACGGCTTTTCGACAACATTATGGTAGTATAACCCTTTAAAAATAAATAACTAAACTTAAAAGTTATTAGAATGTAAATATTAATAATAATAAAAAAATAATTTAGTCAGGTTGCCAACATCTTTTTTTAAACTATTCTGGAAAGTGACAGCCCAAAAAAAAGTATGTTTTCCGAACTTATAGAAAAGAAGAGAAGAAAATTACTTGAGTTTGAAAGTTTTGCGGCACTTCAGTTGAAAAGCTACGCGAAAGTTATGAATGAACATCGTAAAAATAAAAGGATACTACGAGTAATAAAATGTATAAACATCATTCTTTTATTGATTGCGCCTCTATAACTAGAGGCGCAACGTTGTGGTTTTAATTTTAACAAAACAATTATGATCTAAAATAAAAATTATTAAAATAATGTCTATCAAATAAATTGAGAAATATATACAGGGTGATTCAAAAATATGGGACCAAAAATTAACGGCAGGTATTACATCAAAAATAAACCGACACGTATTTCTTTTTTTATTTCGCTCTAAGGTCGTTTTTAACAGTACTGCAGCTCTCCAAAAGGGGGGGGTGCGAAAAAGTTTTTTTTTCAAATATTTTCAAAACTAACGACTTGGCCTGCGCGTCGAAGGCGAAGCGGACGGAGACAAAAAACCGAGAGCTAAAATCTAATACTTTTTTTCTCTTGTATAATACACTATTTTTTCTGTGAAGGGAAAAACTACGATTTAATATTGAATATATCTAATTACAATATATTAAAGTCAGAAAATTGTCGATGTGAAATTTGAAGTTTTAAACTGGTTGGCTGTTGTACTTATAGCGACACAAGAAAATTCGACTGTTATACCGAATAGCTCAAGGAACATGTAACTTTTGTATAATACATGAAATGTAACTTTTGTATAATAAAATATTCTAAAATTAAATATCTAACCTTTACTTATGTGTATATATGTATATCCGGGAAAAAAAGTAATTTAATAAAAAGTGATATTTTGTTACCTGTCAGGGATAAAATTTCAAACGTCTTTCCCGTCAGAGAAAAAACGTATTTTTTCACATTTTCGCTTATATTTCCGTTCCTTGGCATATTTTATATTGCATATGCATTTAAGAAGTTGTAGCCTATTGAATTTCAAAAATTTTAAGCCCAACACGAAGCAAATGACTGCTGAGGTTGAAAAAGTGCTTTTTTTATGATATTTGTATTATGAAGTTACAAAAAAAATCAGCTCTATCCGTTAATAACTTTTCGAGTAATTAACCATCGAATTTTTTTTGCAAGCCTTAATTAACAATGACGCCATTTCTCTATTTATTGTAGGATATTGACCGGGTTGGGCTAGAAAAATCATAAATCTCAATTGCGAAAAATTCAAAAATATTAATTTGGGCCAGTTTTATAACATTTTCTACGCGACTACCTTTTTTGACGCGACGTATATATTGTTTTTGCGTTGCCGCTTCGAAATTCTCGGAATTGTGACTGTAATATCTTGACGCCCATTTTTTTTTTAAATACGCGTCTTGAAGCGTACTTTGAAGATGTTATAGTCACAATTCTGAGAATTTCAAAGCGGCAACGCTAAAACAATATACACTACGGAAAAAAATTAAAGGGTCAACAAAATTTTCCGAATTTTTAGTGATTTTTCAGAATGCTGTATCTCAGTGAAAAAATGGTCTTATCGAGGTCTAAAAAAAGAGTTTTGAATCTTCAAGTTTCTAGTTTTCAGATATTTTGGCAAAAAAAATTTTAGAGCTACATATTTTAAAAAATTAAAAATTTTGCGAATTTTTTTGCTTTTTTTTTGTGTCCACGAGCTTGAAAAAACATTTTCTAACTTAGCCATGGCATGGACCAGGTAGCTTGTTTATTGAGCTTCCATTTGCTTTTTTTTTTAATCTCGATACGACCATTTGTTGCTGAGATATCGAACTTTAAATCAAAAAGGACCCTTTTGTCTTTGATCGACGATATTTCAGCAACCAACGGTAGCACAGAAAATCTAAAGGCAGCTCTGAAAACTGGAATTAAACACCTACAAAGTTCTGCTGGATTTTTGAGGAGAAAAAAATATTTTTATCCTTCACATGAATTTGAAAAAACACGAAAAAACCAGTAATTGATGGTTTTTCAGAGCATCAACGGCTGAAATTCAAATCTTCATGAAATGACTAATGTTACGTGTGCCTTTTACAGTTGAATATACCCCTAAAAACCATGCAACGTTACATTACGATCTAATGAACCGTTTTCTTGTTGCAAACGGTCAAACTTTTGATAAAATTAAAGGGTCACGTTTTTTGAGCTTAAACATGTCCTAATCATGGCTAAAGTGAAAAAAATATATTTTTCGAACTCGGCCACAATTTTATCCCCAAATACCGTTGAAATTTATAAAAAAAAATGAAAAACATATTTTTTTCGAAAATTGAATTTTTTTTAAAGGCTTCCAAAACTTAAAAAAATTTGATTTTCACTACCATCGGCTTTAGCATTACCCAAAGCGTACCACGTGGAGGTTGCACGATCGGATTTGCGTTTCTTACACACACGTCTGTGTGTGTATGTGTTTGGGTCTGTTTGTCTGATGTTTTTGATCATCAATTTTTAATTTAAATTAAGTTAAAGTTGATGACCCAAATCGCGTTTCGACCCTGATTCATACTTGCTAAGGAGACAAATTTCTGATCGATTTTGGTGCTAACTGAATACCTAAAAAAACAGTTTTTTTCAAAATCACCCTTTTTCTTAATTGAAAAAAATTTTTCCATTTGGTTTTTTTTTCGATTTTTTATCATGCCAAGGCGTCACTTGTCAGAGCCGAAAGTTGCTCGGTTAGTGACTCTTGCTGAAGAGGGATACACGCGTCGTGAAGTTGGCAATCGTAAGGGCGTTTACGTTACAAACATTTTTTTTTGTTTTTTTTTTTTTTTAATTTCAACGGTATTTGCGGAAAAAATTATGAATGAGCTCGAAATTTTTTTTTCACTTTAGCCATGACTAGGACATGTTTAAGCTCAAAAAACGTGACCCTTTAATTTTTTCAAAAGTTTGACCGTTTGCAACAATAAAACGGTTCGTTAGATCTTAATGTAACTTTGCATGCAACTGTACAAGGCACACGCAACATTAGTCATTTTGAAAATTTGATTTCAGCCAGGTTCTGAAAAAAATCTTCCCCTTTTTTCGTTTTTTCAAATTCATGTCAAGGATAAAAAAATTTTCTCCTCAAAAACCGTAGCAGAACCTTGTAGGTGATTAATTCCAGTTTTCAGAACTGCCTTTAGATTTTTTGTGCTACCGTTGGTTGCTGAGATATCGTCGATCAAAGACAAAAAGGGTCCTTTTTAATTTAAAGTTCGATATATCAGCAACAAATGGTCGTATCGAGATTTAAAAAAACTCAAATTAAAGCTGAATAAACAAGCTATCCGGTCCATACTACCGGAAATACCATGGCTAAGTTAGAAAAAAATGTTTAAAGCTCGTGGACTCGAAAAAAAAGCAAAAAAGTTCGCCAATTTTTTTTCTCCCACTACTTCCTAAAATTGCACGAAACATGTAGCTCTAAAAAATTTTTTTGCCAAAATATCTCAAAACTAGAAACTTGAAGCTTCAAAATGTTTTTTTTTTTTAGACCTCGATAAGACCATTTTACACTGAGATACAGCATTCTGAAAAATCACTAAAATTTCGGAAAATTTTGTTGACCCTTTAATTTTTTCCATTAGTGGACCGTCAAAACTAACCCTATATGTTTCAAGAACACTTTTTTTATGATTTTAGCTCCCTGCCTACTGGATTGTACCGCCACTGCTGTCCCCCTTATCTGTACGAAATACCCAATAAATCTAATTAAACGGCGTCCGGCGCGGTTCGCATGCATCTCTTCTCGGAAACAAACAAGGGAACATCATAAACCATCATTTTTTTCCTCATAACAGAACGCATGAAATTATCTAGATGGCTGCCCGCTTTAATTTGTTTAACAAGATCACAAATTGCGAATGAAGATCGGCGATACGAAGGACTGGATCTGAGCGCGTACGCCGTTCGTCTCGATCGTCTCGATCTCGCCGCCGCCGCCGCGCTCCGAGGAAACGATCGCTTTCCATTGAAAACGGTCTGTCAGGATGCCATTCCTGCCGGGCGATGCATCGGCGCACAGTGCCAGTGGGACAAAACTGTAGTGTTTTACATTGTTTTAATCGACAATTTAATTAATAGTGGTCCTTACAAGAAATTACCAACAAACCCTTTGCCAAAAATGACAACTGAAGTTAAAAAATCATTAAAAGAATGTAACAACCTTATTACTTACTCCTTATAGGCCAGTCAATGAGTACACTAAAAATCGCTAAAATCGCAAACTTACGTGTAGTTCTGGATTTTTGGTATGTTGTTAGTGTAACAAAACGATAAAATGTTCAGATATTTTAGACGGTTAGAATATTTTATTTTTAAAGAGAAAGCTTTGCAGACCTCACAAGATGGGTCGTAAATTTATTTACCAGGTCAATTTTAAGATATTTAATAGCGTTTACTAAATAAGTTGTTTCGGCCGTGACGAATTGGTTTCTAGAGGGTTTTGTAAAATTGTTCATTCCGGGAACTGACCCAAGTGGTACTTACCCCATATGGCAAACATAAGACTAATGTACGGCGAACCTAGGCCAGGCGCCAGAGGCGGACCAGAATCAAACTCGCGAAGGGTGGCGGCGGTCGAGATAAGTGATGCAGAGGAAATGATTCAGTGGAAAATGGGATGTAAATTATATATGGGAGGTCTGGTTTCCAAATACATAATATATGTAAATCCTTGGTCACACCGTCTGTCGCGGGATGTCAAAAGGTATGGGAGATCGGCTCAGAACCGAGGAGAACCTTGACGTCTACTACGCCACTGGGTGGTTATGGAGACGTAAAGGTTCGATATGCTAGTGGGGTGAATTTAGGGTGTTTCAAGAAAGACTTCAGTTATTTTCTTTCGCTCCATGAGTTCTTATGTTGTCGTGTTGGCTCTGATTAATCCTTGAAGTTCGCTATTATTATTGTATTTGTTCAGGAATATTATATTGTATGTAACGGCATTTGTTACAGTTTGTTTTGGTTTAAATTAAAATACTCCCTAATTTGTACGTATGTGTTTTATTTCGCGCCGGACTACCAAAGGGGACCTAACACCTACAGTCGACTAATTAAGGCGTTATCAGGTAAGCTAATGTTTTCTCTTGGACGAATTAATCAACGAATCCACATATCATAGGTGTGCAGATTTAACGAGACCGCTCGGTAAATCTGGAAACTAACAAATAGGAATCCGCGGGGTCGCGAGTAATTCCGTGTGCCCCTGGATGGCACCTGTTACATTAGGACCAATACTAGTAGTGTAAATCTAAGTTTGCAGCTTCGAAAAGACCTGTGCTACCTTCGTGGCACTTAAAAAACAGCTAAATTTTCGGATTTTTTTTTGTTTTTTTTTTTTTTTGATAAGTATTTCCCCCGATATTTAAGCCGGAAGTTGACGAAAAGTTAAAAATTCACTTTTTTTGAAAAAAATATCAAATTTCCAACCTGCTGTATCTTGAGTATTATCTGGTTCGTACAGAGCTGGTTCAGGTCTCAAATTGTAGCAAATTCAATCTGCTCTAAAAAAGCTTAGACTGGCCGTTTCCATGTAACGCATAGTTTAGGAGATATGACCAAAAAAACAAAAAAAGTCCGAATAATTTAGCGGTTTTTTAAGTGCCACGAAGATAGCACAGGTCTTTCGAAGCTGCAAACTTTTATTTACAGTACTGGTACTGATCCTAACAACATACCAAAAATTCAGAACTACACGTTAGTTTGCGATTTTAATGTACTCATTGACTGGCCTATTAATTGAGACAAAAAAATACAATTGTCAAATACAGAAATACCTAAATTTTATATTCTTCACCAAAAATAGGAAAATCTGTAAAACCAATTGTCTCAGCGATAGGATCCCCAACTTATAATTTGTCAAAATGGTTAACGAACGAGTTCGAAAATTTGCAATTGCAAAGTTTTTTCGGTTAACAATTCTAGTTCATTAGCCATACCTCATAATTCTAATTCATTAACAATATCAAAAATATCTAATTGCAAGAAGATGAAATTTTGGTCGCGTTTGATGTATGCTCATTGTTTCCAAGTGTCCCAATCCCGCAAATTTTGGACTACTTCAGGCAATTACTCGAATTAAATCGTTTAGGCGATAAAATTATTAAGGAATACATTCGGCTTACTAGTATTTGTATGAACCAAAATTGTTTTCAGTATAACGGTGAATACTTTCAACAACATGAGGGAACGGCAATGGGTAACTCCTTGTCACCTTTCATTGCAAATAATCTTATCAGTAAATTTGAGACAGAAGCAAAAGATAAATTCGAGTATTTCCCTAGAGTCTGGTTCAGGTACGTGGACGATATCTTCGCGGTATTTGATACAAAAGCAATTAGTTTAAAAAATTTTGTAGCTAAATTAAATAACCGCGCTTCCCTACCAAAAAAATTACATATGATATGGAACACAATGAATAGCTACCATTTTTAGATGTATTAGTTATTAGAAATAGTGAAAATAAGTTAGAGTTTGATGCATATAGGAAAGAAACCGCGACTTAGATATATGTATTCCCAATGATTCACACCATCCTTTTCAACATAAAATGGCAAGTTTCAATTTTCTAATTCACCGTTTGTTAAATTTTCCCCTCAGTAAAGAGACGTTTGAACATGAGAAAAAATTTATTAAGAATATAGCTTAAGAATAACGGTTAATCAGTCCATTTAATAGATAAGTTAATAAGGAAGCATACATTTAAGAGAACCCTGTACAATTCGACGACTGTTCGTAGAGATACTGACAATTCGAAATTTGTCTCGTTACCATATGAATTCACCCGCGGACTAGATACATTTTTGAAAAATATTAATATCAATTTGGTTTATAATTCTAATAAAAATAAACTACAGACGCTATTGGGTAAGACTCAAAGACAAAATCGTCAATTCCGAAAAGCCAGGAATATACAAAATAAGTTGTAAAGACTGTAATCAAAAGTATACTGGGCAAACAAAAAAGATCTATTTTGAGTAGATTTAAAGGACACATGGCTCATTTAAAATATGACAGAAGGGAAAAATCTTGTGTTGCCCAACACGCTTTTGATAACAACATACAACATACCTAACAACAAACATACATGACAGATATATATATGATTACAAATTATTATTAACTACGAAACTAATTAATTGTAAATCTTCTTAAAAAAAATTGAATACTTTATGATGATTTAAAATGCTTACTTTGACATTTGACAAAAAATTTTACAACTGCCAACTAACATAGTATATTTATTATCAATTTCTTAACGAGTATCCTCTGTATATATAGAAACTGAATATTTTAGCTATTTAAGTTTTAAAAATACTTAATAAATAGTTTCTCCATTATGTTTACTGAAAAATTGACAACTGCCAATATTATACAGATTAAATAAATATCAGTTACGGAACTTATTGACATTAAATCAAGTTCTATATCCTTTTTTTGTGTAGAAACTTAGAATATTTTGTGATAATGCAGGATACACATGCCTATTTTTGATTTTGACAGATATTTTGATAGCTGTCATCTAACATAATATATTTGATATTCGTTCCTTGCCCAGTGTTCCTTAAATCCTTAAGAAATGAACTATTAAGCACTATAAGTATTGCAAATAATAAATAAATGGCATCTAAGTAATTTGACAGTTATTTTGACAGCTGTCATATTTAAATTTTAATATAGATTACGTAAATAGAAAGTTTTAAAGTATGTTATTGTATTTTCTTAAACATTATAAATATTTTCTATAACTTAAGAAATACGTTTATTTTATTATATTTGACAGTTAATTGGCAGTTGTCAACAATATAAAACAAATAATTTGGCTATTTGCAAAATAAAATTCTAAAATGAAAGAGTGACAAATATATTATACATTAGAGACCTTGACACTGATTTTCATTGGAAAAACCCATATTTCGCAATAAAAATACGTTTCTAGATTAACCCTTTAACGCCCAAGTGCACTGTCAAGACATGAACTTAGAGCCTCATATGATGAAAAAAAAAAAATAAAAAATAACTAAAACCATGTATTCCTATGTTTTCGAGGTCGCTCTTTCGAATGAAATCGTTAAAATTTACAAAAACATTGATGTAACCTTCAATAAAAACTGTAAACGCGATTTTTTTCAAGATTTTTTTTTAAATCGCAATTTCAGCTACATATGTTATCGTCCTTATACCACTCAAAGACAAATAAAAACGTACACTCGAGACGTGTACTTGAAGCAAATGCAATGAGAACAATTTAATTTTCTCATTTTTGAGGTTAAAATAACTAGATATGGCAAAATTCAAAGGGTGATATTTCTCGTTTTTTTACTAGTTGCGGGATCATTGATGCAGAAGAAGAATTTTGAAAAATTACTAGTACTCTAAGGGTTTCTGGGGTCGCTGAGCACGACCCTGATGTTAGAATTTCAAAATTCAAGATGGCGGATCCAATATGGCCACCATCCTGATTTAAATTTCAAATTTTTCGATTATTTTACCTCAAACTTTGTAAACTAGGGGTTTTCGGGGTCGCTAATGACGGCCCCGATGTCTGAATTTCAAAATTCAGGATGGTAGATATGCCATGGCGATCATTTTGAAGCAAATTTTGAAATCCTGAATTTTGAAATTCTGACATCGGGGTCGTGATTAGCGACTCCGAAAACCCCAAGTTTACAAAGTTTGAGGCAAAATATTCGAAAAATTTGAAATTTAATTCAGGATGGTGGCCATATTGATCCGCCATCTTGAATTTTGAAATTCTAACATCAGGGTCGTGCTCAGCGACCCCAAAAAAACCCGCCAAGTACAAGTAATTTTTCAATTCTTCTTTTGCGTCAATGATCCCGCAACTGGTAAAAAACGAGAAATATCACCCATTGAATTTTGCCATATCTAGTTATTTTAACCTCAAAAAATGAGAAAATCAAATTGTTCTCATTAGGTTTCCTTCAAGTACACGTCTCGAGTGCACGTTTGTATTTGTTTTTTGAGTAGTATAAAGGACGACAACATAGCTGAAATTGCGATTAAAAAAATAATCTTGAAAAAAATCGCGTATTTTAATAGTTTTTGTTAAAAATTGAAGGTCAATCAATTTTTTTGCAAATGTTAACGATTCCATTCGAAAGGGCGACCTCGAAAACATAGGAAAATATGGTTTTAGTTATTTTTTCTTTATTTTTTCTATCAGTAATATGAGCCTTTAAGTTCATGTCTCTTGACAGTGCACTTGGGCGTTAAAGGGTTAAAATAACAAAATATTGGGAATAAAAATAAAAAATCCGGCTAGAAGAATTTATGAAGAAATTCATAATGAACATTTTAAATCAAAAACCATGTTAAAATCATTATTTTTACGATCTCTAGAGTGATTTGGGTAAAACTACAGTTTTGTCCCACTGTGTGCCGCCGCCGGAGCCGCGCTCCGAGGAAACGATCTAGCCCAATCAACGGGGAGAAAACCGGTCACTAATTATTGTTATCAGCAAACAAAAAATATGGTCGTATAGAGAAAGGAATCCTAATAAAGATAGCGTTTTTTGCGACTCGAGTTTTAATGGCGAACATAACCAAAAACATTCGCGAAAGTAAAAAAAAAACGTTTTTTTGCAAAAAAAAAGTCAAAAGTCAAAACAAGAAAGTTAAATTAGAAAGTTGTAGATCTTAAAAATGCGCGTCGAATGAGATGCGAACGAAAAAAATCGGTTCATAGACATTTGAGAAAAATTAAAAAAACGTCAAAATTCGCGTTTTCGTATTTTTGCTGTGTAAATTCCAATTTTGTTTGAACAGACTTCTTGTTAACTAGAAATAAAGCCCAAGACAAGCGGATGACCATTTTTTAAAAATTCAAAAAAGTTTTATTTTTTCGAGATAACGATTTTTTAAAAAAAAGACGTTTTCAAAAAATTAGCTTTTACAGAGGCAAAAATGATCGTACAGAAACGATCGTGGGCTCATTTTATTCGCGAAGACTTGTACTTTCATGCTATTAAAAAACCAAATAGCTTTTATTTAATTTTTGCATAAAAAAATGCGTTGTAAAATTGTATCATTTTTTCGAACCGGTTATTTCGAATAACTTTTTTTAATTTTGGCCGTTGCATATTTGCAAACTGGCATTTAAAACACGCATTTTAAAAAAAATGAAGGTCCTACGACCTCAGAGAGCCGAGATAATTTTTTTACTTTTTAATTCCTGACAGCGGTGTATATGTCCGATTGACTTCATTTTTACAAGAAATAGATCTCAAAGACTTTTACTTTCTTTAAAAAAATATTTCAAATCATTTCGCATAAATTAAGTTGACATAATTGTTTGCGAAAGAACAGCGTTGGGTGCGGCACGCGCTAGCAAACACACGGCGACAGAGTGGACGGACACGCCGCTTGGGTGCATCGAAAACTAAACACGTTTTCAAATCGATCGCGCTCGCATAATTATCTTTTCCTCAGCTTAAAAAAAAATAATCTCGGCTCTCTGAGGTCGTAGGACCTGCATTTTTTTTTAAAATGCGTGTTTTGAATAGCATTTTTCAAATATGCAACGGCCAAAAGTGTAAAACTAAAATTAAAAAAGTTATTCGAAAAAAACCGGTTCGAAAAAATGATACAATTTTACAACGCATTTTTTTATGCAAAAATTAAATAAAAGCGATTTGGTTTTTTAATAGCATGAAAGTACAAGTCTTCGCGAATAAAATGAGCCTACGATCGTTTCTGTACGATCATTCTTGCCTCTGTAAAAGCTGATTTTTGAAAACGTCTTTTTTTTTTAAATCGTTATAACTCGAAAAAAATTAAACTTTTTTGAATTTTTGAAAAAAATAGTCATTTTCCGCTTGTCTTGGGCTGTATTTCTAGTTAACAAGAAGTCTATTCAAACAAAATTGGAATTTATACAGCAAAAATATGAAAACGCGAATTTTGACGTTTTTTTAAACTTTTCTCAAATGTTTATGAACCGATTTTTTTCGTTCACATCTCATTGGACGCGCATTTTTAAGACCTACAACTTTCTAATGTAACTTTCTTGTGTAGGACTTGAAGCTTTTTTTTAATTGCAAAAAACCGTTTTTTTGAATTTTGCGATTTTTTTTGGTTATGTTCGCCATGAAAACTCGAGTCGCAAAAAACGCCCTTTCTTAGAATTTGTTTCTCTATACGACCATATTTTTTGTTTTCTGATAACAATTAGTGACCAATTTACATGGGGGCTTTCGCTCGTTGATTGGACTAATCGCCTTCCATTGAAAACGGCCTGTCAGGGTGACATTCCTGGCTGGCGATGCATCGGCGGCCTGCACGAGACCGCCATTCGCGGCGAAGCCGATCTCGGGATGGAATCTCACCCCGGGGGCCGACTTTGATTTTTCAATTAAACGTGGATCTGCATCTGCGAGCAGAGTTACGGTTACTCGCTGTTAGCACGGATATATCTTAAAAATTTGCTGCTAATGGAATCGCTACTTCTACATCCAGTTTTTTTCTAAGGAGCCCGCTCATTTCTTATAGGAAGTGGCCCCCGGAAATTGGCTGGGGTTGATATAATATTACTTACAAAAAATACCCGGAAATTATAAAAAAAGCACATAAATTGTTATTTATTAATCAACATTTATTTTGTCCCCTTCAAAGTAGACTCCATCGAGTGCAATACAGCTATGCCAACGTTTAAACCAATACACCGCTCATAGGCCGCCGAAGGTATGGCCTTCAGCTCCTTCAGCGAATTTTGTTTGATGGCCTCTGTCGTTTCAAAGCAACGACATCGTAGTGGCAATTTTAGTTTCGAAAATAAAAAAATCACACGGAGCCATATCCGGTGAATACGGTGGTTGGTCGATCGTATTTATTGAGTTCTTGGCCTTATGTTCGGTCACAATCATAGATCGGTGAGATGGCGCGTTGCCGTCGTGCAAAATCCAAGAATTTTCCTTCCAAAATGCTGGCCGTTTCCGACAGATACCTTCGCGCAAACGCCTCAAAAGGCCAAGGTAATACTCCTTATTAACCGTCTGTCCTTCTGGAAGAAATTCGGAATATACCACGCCTCGATGATAAAAAAAACCGTCAGCATAACTTTCACTTTCGACCGACTTTGGCGTGTTTTTTTTCGGTTTCGGCTCATCATCATAGCGTCATCCCGATGTTTGACGACCTGTTTCATGTCGTATTCGTAGACCATGTTTCGTCTCCAGTTATGATGCGTTTCATGAGGTTTGGTTCACTATTGGCTCTGGTACCCATGTCAAGTGCAACCTGCTTCCGATGCTCTTTTTGAAGAACATTCAACTCTTTCGGAACCAGTCTCGCAGCGTAATATCAATCAACATATCACCCACAATATCACTCAAAATACCATGAGCTGACATTGTCGATATATCATACTCTTGAGCCCAGTGGCGGTGCGTGATATTTCAGTTAGCCATATCTTGAAAACGACGCATGGGACACACTTAACTTTTTAGGTGATGACTATACACCTCTTACAGAAGGGATTTATAGTGAAAAAATCGTCAGCAAAGTTTGCGAAAAAAATTTCAAAAACACTGGAGCACTCCCTGGGTTCTCAGTAACGCTCTGTGGGATATTTTCAGTATATATTTTTTCATAATCTAAAAACAAATATAAGGAGACGTTTTTCGATTTGTTGCAAAATATTTTTTTTTTCAAAAAAGTTATGGCCATTTTACTTTTAATGTTATAGGAACATTTTGTTTCCCAAAATTAAAATGGCCATACCTTTTTCAAACAAAAATATTTTGTAACAAATCGAAAAACGTCTCCTTATATTTGTTTCTAGATTATGAAAAAAAATATACTGCAAATATTCCATAGAGCGTTACTGAGAACCCAGGGAGTGCTCCAGTGTTTTTCAAATTTTTTTCGCAAACTTTGCTGACGATTTTTTCACTATAAATCCTTTCTGTAAGAGGTATATAGTCATCACCTAAAAAGTGAAGTGGGACCCATGCGTCGTTTTCAAGATATGGCTAACTGAAATATCACGCACTGCCACTGCTTGAGCCAACTCTCTAACACTCATGTGGCGATTTTCAAGCACTAATGTTTTGATTTTGTCGATGTTAACGGCTGTCGTTGAGGTCGACGGCCGACCGGAGCGAGGCAAATCTTCGACGATTTCACGGCCCGTTTTGAACACCTTAGAACACTCGTAATCCTGTGTTTTGGACATATATGAATCACCAAAGGCCTTATTTAACATTTTCAATGAATCGGCACACTAAATTTCGTTTGCGGCACAAATTTTTAAACAAACGCGTTGTTCCACTATTTTTTCCAGTGTACAATTCGCTGAGCACACTTGAGATCGTCTATTACTAACAGCTGCTGTAAACAGATCGCGCTCTAAAAAAGGATTGGTAATTGAGGAAGAGGCTACCAACCTGAAGAAAAAAACATTTTATCGATTCGGGTCATGGGGTGTTAGGATCATCTGTCATGAGACAGTAGTTCAGTGGTGTCATTAGAGTCATGACATTGGCATTGGCATCAATTGTTTCACATTAAGATATAACTCTTCTCACACCTCCCAATAGTATCTACAACCAAATGAAAATAAATTTAATTCAAGATTTAGCATGACCATTAGTCAAACCATTAAGGCAATTCCTATACGGTTTAGCCAATATTTCATATATATTATTTCGATTAACCACCCCTGCCCCAAAACGAGTCGTTTCTCTCTTGAACTATCATTTTTGATGAAAAGTAAAAATACAACCCATCAGTTATGTCAAAACTGTCCTGTGAAAATGTAAACAGGTCTTGTTGAATATGTGTTAAAATTCTATAAATTCTTTAAACGCGCCTTATGTTTCATTTAATTGTAAGAAAACCTACATTTAAAAACAATTAGTTGTTCCTTCTTTCATTCTTTTTAACTGTAAATATTTTTCGTACTTTACCAAAACATGCATCAAATAAAATGAAAATTGTTCCTAAAAATATTTTATTTAAAAATTATTATATTTTTTTACGCTATTTTATATTAGTAACTCAAAAATATACTTCATTAACTCTACTAAAACATAAAAATCTGAAAAAAAAAAATCGTCGTGATATTTGTCAAAAAAAAAACAAAATAAAAAAATTGAATTTTTCATGAAACTTTATTTTACTATCTTGAGCAAACGATTTTTTCCATGACATTTTTCTGTTTTAAAACACGATGTGTGTAAATTAAGTAATGATATTGATTTTTCACATTTTTTTTGTTCGAATAGAATTACAATTCAGTATTGTCTCCTTCAAAATAACTTCCTTGGGAAGCCACACAGCGCTGGAGACGGTTCTTCTATTCCTCGTAGCAGTGCTGGAACTCAGTACTGGAATAGTCTTCAGCTGGTCGGTTACAGCCGTTTCAATGTTTCCTATGGTCCCAAAATGATGTCCTTTGAGGTGATTTTTCAATCTCGCGAAGAGAAAAAAAGTCACAAGGATTCAAGTCAGGCGAATAAGGAGGCTGAGCAGCCACATAAATGTTTTACTGGCTAAAAACTCGTTTACTGAAATGGCTGTGTGACAAAGACGCATTGTCATGATACAACATCTAGTTGTTCTTGATGTTTGGTCTCATACGCATGACCCGTATTCGAAGTTTTTCAAGAACCTCTCTGTAAAAGTGTTTATTTACTGTTTGGCCTGGAGGCACAAACCCTTTTCTTTCTTGCTTTTTTGGGTCTTGAACAGCTTGAAGTGTGCTATTCCATGCTTTGGCGCTTGGTTTCCCGGTCGTATTCAAACACCCAAGTCTCATTAAAAATATGACACGTTCCATAAAATAGGGATCATTTACAATCAATTCCAAAAAATTAAGACACGTTTCTCTCCTGATGTCATTTTGTTCCTGCGAAAGGATTTTAGGAACCATTTTGGCGCAGAGAACAACGTTTAAACTTTTATACCCTCAACGGTTTTGTTTAGGTTTTTGTAACAGTGTTAATTTAGCTCTTACAATAGCTAACAAGTGCAGCTCATAATCTGACGGAAAAATATTGAGATTTTTATGCGAAATCAATTAATTCTCTCACAAAAATCAATCAAAACACGAAATCAATCATTCTTGCCACATCATTTTTCAGCTAATACTTGGCAAACACGCAATGTATATTTTGGCCTTCGTTATCCTACATGTTATAATTTATTGGAAAACAGGCTCATACAGACAATTATCTGTCTATAAACAGATCTATAGATACATCGAGATCCAGATATACTAATTAGTGTTTTCAACTGTACCCATACACACAAGCAGATATAGTAGTGCAAGTAAAACTGTAATAAACTTATATGAAAAAAATCAGAACATATTTATATCTGTATAACCACATAAACTATTTCAAAATTGCTACATTTACTTTTTACTATTTATGAATTGAAGGGTTTCAACCAAAAGGAGGTTCCTAAAGGGTTCCTATCAGCAACCAACCGTGGTGTGATCCAAATTTAACTCTTCCTCGATCGTTCTTGTCGTCAACCGACGACCTGAAGGGACAAGATCCCGTATTGTATTGACATTTTCATCGGTTCTTGAAGATGAAGGCCTTTTGCTAAGTGGTTCATCTTCAATCGACTCTCTTCCCTTTGAAAATGCCTTAAACCAGCGAAAAACCTGGGCTCTTGAAAAAAACACGGTCTCCGTAGGCATGTTGAAGTTTTGCAAAAGTATCTGTTGTGTTTGCCAAGTCAGAAGCAAAACCTGATAGCACACCGTTGCTTAAAATTAATGTAACTCGTTTTTAAAACGCAATAGAAAAAAATCGGTTTACGAAAACAGTCACAAAGAACAAACAAATGACTCTAACAAGTTTAAATTTGTACTAAACTGACATTACATATTAACCTACCGCCCTTCCATGTCCCGTCTCCCCAGTGTTCCATAATCGGGCACTACGTTGCCAGTCTCGTTACTTAATTAAACACCTTGTGTACCTGGCATCTCGTGGCGATCGAATATTGACATTGGAAGGTTTGCCATAAAACAAAACCTGGACGTTTTCCACGAAACACCGAACTACTATAATTTTCCTGACGTACGTAAGACTCAGAAGATTAAAAATCAGTTTTAATCTTCTCTTGAAGATGCCAACTTAGTTGACGAAACGCGCGTCGAGTAAAGTATAGAGGTCGGTGTTTCGTGGAAAATGCCCAGGTTCGCTAAGGTCCACGAAAGGTTCCAGTACCCACCGAAGGTTCTGGTACCCACTCCAGGTTTGATATGTTGATAGAACCAATATGTTTGCCCCTTTCTTGATCAAGGAAAGGGCTGCAGACATTGATGGTGAAGATATTTTTTTGATAAAAAAATGTTCATCAAAAATTTCCCATATGGTGCAGCTTTTTTGACGCACGGACAGTAGTTGGGTATTTCTGAGATATTGAACTAATTCTTTTAGCGGAAATAGATCTGCATCAGATGTAGCGCCAGCAAAAACTCAAATCTGGGTTTGCGTCATCTTAGCATACCCAACGGTGTGGTGCTACGTTACATGCACAAATTGACTACTTAAAAGTCCACTTATTACAGAGTCGGAGGTAAATAATATTGATTTTCAATTTAACGGTGGACTTAGACATTATTTCAACGCCCACGCAACGGAATACAATAAGGCCTACAACTATTTAACATTCGCTGGGACGAACACGGCGTACACCCACCACCCTATTCCGGATCATTTACCTTCGAGAGGCTCTCCATAACAAGCTATAATTTACTATGCGCTCTGGCTTTTTTTCAGGTATAGTTTCCGATCGTAACACAATATACAGTGGCGGGCAAAAGCGTGGAACCACGGAATCTCTGAAGTTAATAGAGATGTTGATACGGAATTTTAAACACGAATGTTGGCATTGAAAACACATAACTAGAACTTAACCCTCATGGGGTGCACTATTGCGGGTCGATGGTTTAGGCATACATCGGTATGTCATACCCATTTTTTATCATTAATATTTTCTAGTTAAATTGATCGATTTTAATTTTTCTTTGTTTTTTATCTACACTAAGAGTTACCATATTGCGTACATAGGTCGATGTTAAATACATATCAAATGGTACATTTTTATGTCAAAGTTAGGCGAATTTAGTTACGTACAACCCAGCCCCTCTTCTTAGCGGAAATCTAGACGTTGCCAGATCGAACTGTAATTCTGCAGACTAGGTCTTTATAAAAACCCTATATTTATAAACATGCATTGATGTACGATCAATTAATATAACCCAATTTCATTTTCAGCTTGTGATGCGTCTAATAAAATTTACTGTTATCTTTTGTTAGGTGTAATGTTATTGATAATACAATACGTAAAATAAAGTATCGTTCTAAACAATGTTTATTTACTTAAGATACGACAGGGTGTCAATGAGTCTGGCTGATGCGTGTGAGAGAGTAGGGCCATCACTTATATTTTTAAGTTTTCTTTATATTGGGTGGACCGATAGGCGTGACGCCGAAGGCAGGGGTGTGACACAGAAGTGAACATATGTATGTGTTCAAGAACGTAATTTTGAGTGGCGCCTGATTAAAAATGTATATACAGCTGAAAGACGATGTTCGCCCCGTGTACACTTTTGCCCGGCTACAGGCCGTGGTTCCTTCGAGTGGGGCTACTCGCAATGAGGGGTGTTGCGGGCTACTCGAATGACATGATTCAGGTCAAGAGGGCAATCTAATTTAGATACCTCCAGCCGCTCAGATGCTAACAAGGGTGGTTGGCGTCTGGGGAAGCCTCGACTTATTTCAGGATGACTTTAGCTAGTTGTCGAAGAACATGGTATGTAATATAAATAATAATACAGGAAATGATAAGGCATGCATTCAAATGATAAGTGGACGAAGCAAGGGGGCACTAGAACCCCCGGTGAGTACGAAAACTGTTTGTTTATCTAAAGTCAGTAATTGTTGTTTTGTATGTTGCCCCGAGTGCATGTTGTTTCCAAAAGCCCGAGTGCCGCTGAATTCTGCTTTGGGAGAATCCATGAAAGAGAGATGAGCCAATTTTAATCCCTCAAAGTTATTACCTTCTACACTTTTTTCAATTTAACTGTTGTGAAACAATTTTAAACAGTGAATATCACTTTAAACATCTGATCTGTGAAACAATGTCTAATAGGAATATTATGTTGATGTGACAACAGTGAAACAAAACAGAAACTACAAACTTCAAACTTCGGCGAGCGAACAAGTCGGAATCAGGACTATTATTCAACTCGGGCAGTCGGACTATTACTGCTAAGCGATAGAAAATACATCATAATGCAATAGTGAATATTCGACTAAACGTACTAGTAAAAGGTCCCAGTGGTCTGATGTATCCTTGCGTGTTGTGTGACATATGACGTCATACAATGGTTCATTTCAAGTGTTGACTCTAATGGATTCGTTCGCTCAAAATTAATTCACCGCGCAACCCGACACACAATACATGCTGGGGCCTTATTTGTTTAAAAGCGCTCTGTATATTTCGAGATTTTATGAAATGATATGTATTTCGATTGTATGAAACGATTCGAGTCGGACCTGCTTCTAAAAAGCGCAGGTGTTCCGACTCCTATGGTAAAAATGCTATTTACAAACTGCTCCATCGACAAACAGGATGCTTGCCATACGCCTACGCTAGCTATCTGATCGCGATTGGAGACCACCTCATGTTTAGCCGGTGGTGAGGTCTACTCAACAAAGAAGTTAACTTATCAATTCCTCTTCATTCTGCTAGGTACGCATTAGGGTGACGCATACTGTATACCTCAAACAATAAGCAAAATGGAAATATTTTTGTATGAATGAAAACAATTTGAGTATTTGAGATATAAATAAAAAAAAAATGAAAGAAAAATCATACATTTAAGTGTGGTATGTGTTATTTTCTTTAAATTGTACATATATCCGTGAAAAAAAAATAAAAACCTATTATAAACGGCGTTCTAAAGGTTATTGAACGTACTTTCTAATATGTTATTTGGATATAGTAAAAAAAATATTTTTTAACGAGTGGAAGCCGAGTAATTGAGAAAAGACCAATTTGGGTTAAACATAAACACACAATTATTTTTCAATATTAAAACCACTCTTTTACAGTGTAAATGTTTTCTAATCCTGAGAACATAAGTTAATACTAGTGTTTTTTCAAGAGCCAAGTCTTTTCGGTGGTTTAAGGCATTTTCAGAAGGAAGACAGTTGACTGAAGATGAACCACGTAGCGCACTATATTGTGCGTTCAGATCGTCGGTTGATGACAAGAATGATCGGGGAAGAGTTAAATTTGAAGCACACCACTATTCATCAGATTTTTACTAACGAATTGGAGAAAAATCTGCGCAAACATGGTTCCAAAAAACCCATCGCAGGAACAAAAGATCATCAGGAGAGAGGTGTCTTGACTTTTTGGAATCGAATGAAAATGATCCCCATTTTATGGAACGTGTCACTGCTGGTGATGAGACTTGGGTGTTTGAGTACGACCCGCAAACCAAAGCCAAAGCATGAAATGGCACACTTAAAGCTCTCAAAGACCCAAAAAAGCAAGAATGAGCAAGTCGAAGATCAAATGCATGCTGATTTGCTTTTTTGATAGCCAGGGAATTGTCAACAAAGGGTTTGTGCCTCCAGGCCAAACAGTAAATCAACACATTTACAGAGAGGTTCTTGAAAAACTTCGGAAAAAAAGTCATGCGTATGAGACCAAACATCAAGAAAACCTGGATGTTGCATTATAACAATGCGCTTTATCACACAGCCATTTCACTAAACGAGTTTTTAGCAGTAAAAACATTCCTGTGGCTCCTCAGCCTCCTTATTCGCCTGATATGAGTCCTTGTGACTCTTTTCTCTTCTCGAGATTGAATAATCACTTGATGGGGCGTCATTTTGGGGCCATAGAAAACATTTAAACAAACAGATCGAAACCGTGCGAACCATCTTTTACATGTTGCTAAACTAGGGGCGTTGTAGCCATACGCGGCCACTAGACTTGTCTAGAAAAGTCTAAGCACTTCGAGGGAATGACTCAATACTAATGAATCAGCCGGACAGAATAAAATTAGTGTGCGGTTTTTGTCCAAAACCTCAAAATCTTTCATCAAGTATCGTTACTACATGCACAAATATCTTCATCAGATGCAAGAAGCATGTACTAAACACCCTCAAAAGCTGAACGTTCAGGTTGGTATTTATATTTTATACGGAAATCGAACCACAGGCCCATTGTTTTAATGGATATTTAACCGGACCCAGATTTTGAATAACCAAATAATTCCTTCATTAGAGGAAAGAGGACAACTTCCTGAAAATATCTAGTTTCATCAGGATGGAACACCCCTTATTATATTCGTATTGTTAAGTATTGACTAAATCAAGACTTCACAGATGGGTTGGATGAAGAAATTGATGAAATTGAATGGCTTGCAAAATCCTCCAAGCTTAGTCACTGTATTACTTCCTTTGTAGTTTATTTTTAGAGACCAAACAGGTTGCCAGAATTGGGTCAGTGCAGTCAATTTTGAACTGTTTCGATTTGATAAAATAGACTTCGATGTGATAAAATTTCGATTTTAATTTGTCTGTAGCTCCCAAAATAATCACTTTAGATACCAAGTATGTTATGTCGTTAAAGTCAGCACACCAAAGAGTAGGGTATTCTATTAAAAAAACTTTATATAACAAATGTGTGTATAAATAAGTTTCCGCCGTTTGACAAAAGTTGGCGCCACCAGTAAGGTATGGTAAAATTGTCAGATATAAACGTCAGTATCGTAAGATTGAACATCAGGCAACAACATAACCTTAAAATACTAGTGATTTTTATTAGTATAATATATTCTTTTGTGAGCGAAAATGTCGAGTTTTGAGCCGAATAAGCGTCATTTGCGGGAACTTTTGATTTACTTCTTCAGTTTGAAGAAATATGCAGCTGAGGCGTATCGATTGCTTGTAGAAGCATATGGTGAGGCTGCCTTAAATGAGAGAAGTTATCGTGAGTGGTTTCAAAAGTTTAAGAAAGGTGAATTTGACAGCAAAGGCAAAGAACGTAGCGGAAGCCCGAAAGTTTACGAAGACGCGGAATTGGAAGTATTATTGGCTCAAACCGAACAAAACCATTAATGGAGCTGTCTACCGAACACAATTGATGAGATTGAGTCGAGCACTCAAGGAAAACCGCACCCACTACTACTCCAGACACGACAAAGTTATTCTCCTGCATGATAATGCTCGTCTACATGTTGCGGCGCCGGTCAAAATCTATTTGGAAACACTCAATTGAGTTTTACCCCTTTAGACATTGCTCCTCCTGATTTCCACTTGTTTCGATCGATGGCGCATGACCTGTGTGAGCAACACTTCAAATCCTATCAAGATACCAAAAATTGGGTGGATTCGTGGATAGCCTCAAAAGATGAAGCATTCTTCCGACGCGGTATCCGTATGCTACCAGAAAGAAGGGAAAACATAGGGGAAATTTATTTGTAGCCCTATAAATAATCTGTATACTTCAAACTAAGTTCTTTAATGCTATTTTTAACATTTAAAATTTCGAATTAGATATTTACGTGGGTCCACAATTTTGCCCATCACTGTACAATGCTAGATGAGAGGATAAGGCTGCGATATGCGCTCTCTGCTCCTATAACTAACAATCTATCCTAAGCGATTATTAAAATGAAATATCGAACGGTTTTTATTGAGCGGTTTGTTAGATAACACTTGTTTGTTATTGTGTATGATGTTCTTTGTTTGTTTTGATTAAGGCGCGATTGTTTTCGCAGATGCGGAGGAAGCGAAAAAGACGATCGGTATTCCCTGTAGGTAATGAGGTAGTGATTGGTTATTATTGGAGCGTATTAATAAGAACAAGTAGGGCTGTAAGGAACGAGCTTGTAGACTCGAGAAGCCGTAGATCTATTTAGAATAAAACAATCTCTCCTGTAATACATTATTTTCCGGATAATTTTTTGTACTGATTTAACATTTTCATTTTACCATTCATCATTTATTTAATGTGGTGAAAATACTGCAAATAAAAGGAATAAATGCATTACAAGGTGTGTAAATTAAGTAGTGAGACTGGGAACGTAGTGGCCGATGTAGTAACACTGCGGAGAAGGGACTTACAATTAGAAGGGTGGTAGGCTAACATGTAATGCACCTTCAGTACAAGTTTGAACTTGTTAGAGCCATTTGTTTGTTCTTTGTGACGGTTTTCGTAAACCGTTTTTTTTTCTAGTGCGTTTTAAAAATGAGTGGCATTAATTTTGAGCAACGGTGTGCTATTAGGTTTTGCTTCAGACTTGGACACAGCGCAACGAATACTTTTGCAACACTTCAACACGCCTACGGAGAGAGTATTTTTTTGAGGAGTTTTTCGGTGGCTTAAGGCATTCTCAGGAGGAAGAGAGTCGACTGAATATGAACCACGCAGCGGAAAGCGTTCATCTTCAAAAACCGATAAAAATGTCGATAGAATACGGGATCTTGCGCGTGCAGATCGTCGGTTGACGACAGGAATGGTCGGGGAAGAGTTAAATTTGAATCACTGGACTGTTCATCAGATTTTGATTAACGAAGTGGGGATGAGAAAAAATCTGCGCAAAAATGGTTCTACAAAAGCTTTCGCAAGAACAAAAGGACAACAGGAGAGAAAGGTGACTTTTTGGAAACGATTGAAAATGATCCCCGTTTTATAGAACGTGTCATTACTGGTGATGAGACTTGGGTGTTTGAGTACGACCCGCAAACTAAACGCCAAAGCATGGAATGACACACTTCAAGCTCTCCGAGACCCAAAAAACCAAGAAAGAAAATGGTTGGTGCCTCCAGGCCAAACAGTAAATCAACACTTGTAGAGAGGTTCTTGAACCTTTCAAGAACCCCTCTACATTTGTAGAGAGGTTCTTGAAAAACTTCGAAAAAGGGTCATGCGAGTGAGACCGAACATCAAGAACAACTGGCTGTTGCATGACGACAATGCGCCTTGTCACACAGCCATTTCATTAAACGAGTTTTTAGCCAGTAAAACATTCTTGGGGCTCCTCAGCCTCCTTATTCGCCTGATTTGAGTCCTTGTGACTTTTTTCTTCCAACCTCAAGAGACGTCATTTTGGGACCATAGAAAACATCCAAATGGCTGTAACCGACCAGCTGAAGGCTATTCCAATATATGAGTTTCCAGCACTGCCATGAGGAATGGAAGAACCGTCTCCAGCGCTGTGTGGCCTCCCAAGGAAGTTATTTTGAAGGAAACAATACTGAATTGCAATTCTATTTGAATAAAAAAAAATAGAAAAAAAACAGACTTATTACTTAATTTACACACCTTATATATCCAAATCGAACTTGAGGACTTGACAGTTGTGCGTTTGCAAAAATCGCACTTTTTAATAGTTTTTCTTAAAAACTGAGGGTTACATCATTTTTTTTTTGCAAATTTTAACGATTCCATTCGAAAGAGCGATCTCGAAAACATAGGAATACATTATTTTTTTTTATTTTTTCTATCAGTAATATGAGCCTCTAAATTCGTGTCTCTTGACAGTACACTTGGGCGTTAAAGGGTTAAGGGAAACCTAAAAAAAGCTATAATTATTCCCACTACCACAGTTTTTGTAAAATTGAAAACTGGTCGCAAGTGAAAACAAAAGGTAATAATGGTGGTGTAAGAGGTAGGGTATTTCGTGTTACGCCTGAAAAAAGCCCATTGGCGATGTTTTATGTATAGGTTCTGTTATACAGTCTGTCCTAATTTGGTGATACAGGCATTGGTATCTCGGTTATTTGGAGATAGAAAGATGGTTAAATGGGGAGAGTTTTAGAAAATTTTATTATCTCCTTGACTTTTTTATTCGATATCTTTGTAATCGTTTTCGAGATAATTCCACAAAACCGAGAAGGGTGTTTTAGAGAACGTCCCATATCTTTTTGATTAGGGAACTTGCGATATTAGCGAGAACATTTTTAAGAAATTTTTTTTAGATGCTTACGCTGACGTTATCAAAATATTGCTGTTGTCATTTGTTTCTGAGTTGATACCATTTTTTCAAGTGCTTTCATTGGATTTTGTGCTCAATATTTGTTTTTCAACGGTGTATATCACAATACTAGAAAAACTCTAAAACGGTCAATCGGAGTGGCATGTAAAGTGTACCTTTTCTCTCAATAGATCATGGAAAAACGATATTGTCAATAAACATATAAATATTCTAAGACGCAAAAAACTTATACCATCTTTTATGAGTTCAAAATGCAGCAGATATCGTTTTCTACATCAAAATTATTGAAAAATTAAAATTCTTGTCCACAAAAAAAACCCCAATGACTAAATGTTGAAAAAAAAAATTTTCTTGGAAGAAATTATTTACGGAAATAGAGAATAAAATTATAACTTTGACACCCAGTATCTTGGTTACCAATAACTTTTGAACTAAGGTTTATTTCAATGGTAACAGTTTTACCCAAAGAATCTGTAGTTTCGCTGTGGTCCCTTAATAATAGGAGACCCTGTATTGTATACAGTTTTTTTTTTCATTTACCAAAATTTGATCCTTATGTAAACTTTTTTAGTAAAAAAATGGTGTTTAGGTTGTTTTTTCCTTAAAGCAATTATAAATTCCTTATTTGAAAATCGAAAATATTTCACTCACCGAAACGCTCCACAATAGGATTGCGAACTGTCGAATCCCTGATCTGGTGGCACCACTCTGTCCAAAAATTTAGGTGTTAAAGCCAACGAAGCCACCGCAGCTAACAGCCATTGATCTCCGAGGTCTCCTGCTTCCACTGAAAACCTGCTACTGTTGCTACCGGTCGGTTCGCTCATGAAGTGCGGTCTTTGACAGATTTCCTGCAACAGAAATGATAACGATAGCACCGGTTTACAAATTTTAACTTTTGTCTTTCCCCAGAAAAAACATTTTATATTTTAACTTTTTTTTTGCGTTATGTAAAACAGGTTAAATGCAAAGCTTGTAGGGTGCAGTGTTAAGGTTTTTTTATGATATAATTTTTATGTATACACGGTGGAGACTTTAACTGGAATATATTCGCTAACGGGGTGATGAATGATTTTTCAAAAAATTCCCGAGACACGTCAACTTTTAAATGTATTTACCTACATTTTGAAAGTAATATGAAAAATATAGCCCTTCAGGGGTGGCTGAAACCACCCTCGACATGATTGTTTCAAATGCAACCATATGGCTTGTGACCCTTCATTGCAAAGCTGGTGGAAAAGAGGAATCCAACGCACTGATCAAATTTTAATTTTTAGTATGTTTGAGGGTTGCATACAATTAAAACGTAATTTTATAGTTTAATTTATTTTTAACGCAACAATTTCGTACTCAAAATGTGTGTTGTTTAGTTTTGGAATGTAAACCTTACTTTTCAAATGTCCCCACAAAAAATTCCAAGCAATTTTTTGCCACAACTGATATTTGTTATTTTTTGCTAGTGTTTTTACACGGCCGCAAAAGAGTAATTTAGTTTGTATGCTGTATTCAGAGTTTGAAACGAAGTGTTATTTCAAATTGGTGAAAATGTCTTATTTAACTGAATCACTAAAAATCGAAATTTTGATGATGATTGGATATGGTGATAGGGCGCGAACTTAATGCGAAGTTGTTCGCTTGTTTCCAGAAACGCATCCTGACTTGCCACCACTAAATCAAGGTACCATTAGTAAAATTGAGGCACAATATCGAGAGATGGGTCATGTCAGGAAAGTACCGAGTTAGAGGCAGGCTGTTGTTGATGACGACACGAAGTTGAATTTGTTGCTTGCTCTAGAAGAAAATCCAATTACTCCAGCCCGTCAACTGGCCCGTTATAGTAACCTTAATCGCAAAACAGTTTTAAAAATACTTAAATATGAGAAAAAACGCCCATATGAAATGCAAGCTGTTCAAGAGCTACTTGAAGATGATTCAGATGGACGAGTGGAATTTTGCGATTTATTGATGACTTGATCAAAACCAGTTATCTTTAGAGTGGATAGTTTTCTCTGACGAGGCTACTTTTACATTAAATGGGCACGTAAGTCGCCAAAATTGTCGTTACTGGGCTGAAGAGAACCCCCATTGGATGAGAGAACTTCATACTCAGCGCCCACAGAAAACTAATGTGTGGGCCGGAATAATACAAGATAGAATTGTAGGACCATTTTTCTTTGATGACACTCTTAATGGAGCAAGATACTTGCGTTTACTCTAGCACGAACTAATGCCACTGCTATGTCATTTATTTCCAAACCCCTTAAACCCTAACTTGACCGACGAGAGGTTATGGTTTCAGCAAGATGGGGCCCCACCACACTATGCTGCCATTGTTCGTCAGTATCTGGACAGAATTTTTCCCGGTAGGTGGATTGGGAGGCGAGGTAATATTGAATGGCCAGCAAGATCTCCAGATCTTACACCACTGGATTTCTTTTTGTGGGGACATCTTAAAAGTAGGGGTTTACATTCAGAAACCCAACAACATAGCAGATCTGCAGGAAAGGATAAGAGAGGAAATCGGAAAATAACACCGCAAATGTTGCATAATGTAAGGGACGAAACCTACCATAGACTGGGATGCTGCCAACAAGTGAATGGTGCACATTTTGAACAATTGTTACGTTGAAAATAAATTTAATTTTTTAAATTGTTTTAATTGTATGCAACCCTCAAAACATACTAAAAATTAAAATTTGATCAGTGCGTTGGATTCCTCTTCCCACCAGCTTTACAATGAGGGGTCACAAGCCATAGGGTTGCATTTGAAAAAATCATGTCGAGGGTGGTTTCAGCCACCCCTGAAGGGCTATATTTTTCATATTACTTGCAAAATGTAGGTAAATACATTTAAAAGTTGACGTGTCTCGGGAATTTTTTGAAAAAATCATTTCACCACCCCGCTAGCGAATATATTCCAGTTAAAGTCTCCACCGTATATATGCTGTTGCGGAAGAGCGTGATAAATAAAAATGCATTTTTTTCTTATGGAACACCGGTTATATTATATCATTAAATAATTGGGCTCATCTCATGATTACGAATATGTATATAGTTTGTTATACTTTTTTTTATGTATAGTATGAATGGATTCAAAATTGCGCTTGCAATTGTTCGGATATATGTATCACAAAATTTAAAAGAATTTAAAATTGATTTTATTGCTGTTTAATACATAACCTAGCAGATGTAACACTGAAAATCAGTTTTAACTACGAAACAGTAAAAAATGTTTAGTTCGGGTAAAATAAAAGTTTATCAAAAATAATATTTGACAAATAGTATACAACAAAATAAAAAAAATAAATATTGCTATTCGAAAATCTTGAGGTACTTAAAATGGCCACTGTTCATCTATCTACAGAGGCAGTATGCTTCTTTCAGTTTATTAAGGGCTTTGACTACCGATAGTGGTTTTGTTTTTATTGTTTCAACACCATTTTGTATAATTTCTTTTAAGTATTCAACATTGTTGTGTTCTTTTGGATATATGTATTATTTTTCAAGTAACCCCATAAAAAAGGTATCAAGAGGGGTTAGGTCTGCACTGTTCGGCGGCCACTTAATTGTTCCACGTTTTCCAATCTAGGTCTTATATTTTTCTTTAAAAAAATTGTTACTAAGCTAACATTAGGGGGTGGTGCCCGATCTCGTTGAAAAACGATTTCTTGCACTTTATATAAAGGCAATTCATCGATAAATCTTCAATGTCGTTCTGTACTTGTCAAGGTAAAGATCAATGTTCAGTGAATGGTAAAAAAAAATCGTATCCAAAATTTTATTCTTTTTTATGGTGTTAGAATGTTTCACTATACTTTAGTAGTAGTATACTTTTGCACTTTTTCAGCAATCTTTGACACAATCTATTATTCAATTCTAATTCAGCCAATTTTGACAAATTGACAATAATCTTGCGAGGTACCCGAACGATAAAATTGCAAGCGCATTCTTGAATCCATTGCATACTTCACGTAAAATTGACGTATGCGTTTTTTTTGCCTACATCTTAAAAATAAGTATAATAAACTATATATTGTATACATATTCGCTTGTCTAGAAGAATAGTGACACATCTCGAAAATTAGAACTTGTCAAGAAACGCAATTGGGTCATTATAATCTTTCACTGAGCAATAGAGTGAAGTTTTTTTTTTATTATCGTAATTAGGGATATGAGCCCAATTATTTAGTGATATAATATACAGGGTGTTCCATAAGTAAAAAATACAATTTTATTTATCACACTTTTAGGTATGTATGTAAAACACTCTGCTTATACAGTGTGAGCCCTATATAGTGTGGATGCCCAACAGGCACTTGCTTGTTTCGGGGGCAATGTGGTTTGGAAAAAATGGAGGCTGAGTGCACATGTTCGATCTTTTGACGTTATTGACGAACGGATTCAGAATTAGTGGACAAAATACATACTAACACAATAGTCGAGTCACCAGAACGCCATTCAATGTTCTTTGCTCTAAATTTTGTTTGCTTTGATCGGTTGGGCTAATTCTGACCCCAGGTTTAGATACAGCGGCCAAAAATATACACCGATATAAGGGTAAAGTCACTTCAACCTTCTTTCATTCAATGCTCTTTAACCACCGATTTCGGCCAATCATTTTCGGCCAATTTTGACCCGATGGGACAATTATGACCCCGGATTCGGGTTCAGCGGGCGAAAATACATTCCGGTTATATATCGGTCCCCGTGTAAACAACCTTGTTCTTTGAACCCCGATTTTGGATAATTTCTGACCGTTTTTTATTTTTTTGACCAATTTTGACCCAATGGGCCAATTCTGACCCCAGCTTCGGGTTCAGCGGGCGAAAATACTTTCCGATTATAGGTCGGTCCCCGAGTACACGAACTTTTTTTTTTGCGTGCCTGTGTTATTAACTGGTGGAGTCTAAAGAAAGAAAACGGTGTTTTGTTGACCGTCCTATAAGATTGCTAGACAATATTTTATTTATAGTGCCCAACGGCATAGTAGATTCTTATCCGTTAGCTATTAACAATTAAAATATGTTTCCGTAAAAAAAAGAAACTAGGAAGATATAACGTTATTTCAAACGTATTGTGGTTTAACTTCTTCACTTGTAATACTACTTAAAAATCAAATATATAACTATAAAAAAAGATATCCCGTAAAATATAAATAAATAATATATCACCGGTTTATTTCAATTTTAATAGCAAATATAATTTATTTCGATTTGTTACGTGGTTTTCTGATTTCGACCGGCCATAATCCGAGAGTTTTGGGTCGATGTTTGTCGTAACGGCAATCTAGGTTAATGCTTTTTTTATTTCGTCTGATGAGGTAATTCAAGTTCAATGTTATTTTAGTATTACCTGTTTATTTCCTTTTCTTTAGGAAATAAAGTTAACGTTTTTTTTTACAGAAATTTATTTCACACTATTAACAAAAATACAATAGCAGATTTCAATTATTTCTACACCCACATAATAGAGTGGAAATACAGTATCGGTGACATATTAAAAACAATGCATTGTTTCAATAGGTCTAAAATGTTCTGGAACATCAACATTCTAAATAACGTCATTAAAATAGATGTCAACTTTGGCCGAGCAAAAAAAATGTTATATTCTTAATTTTAAGTTATAACCTTCTTGAATTGTGCGTAATGAAATGCGTACTGAAGGACTTCCATATCGTCAACGAGATTTTCAAAAAAAGATTTTGTTTTAGATAAGGCTAGCGAAAAAAATTACAGGAGATCAAGAGTGTATATAGTGTATACAGTGCGCGCCTAAAGTATGGAATAAATTGTTCACAGTAAATGTGAAACAAAAAATTTTTGGAAAAAAATCATCGAACAGGTCGATTTTGTTTAATAAAAACACACATTTTTGAGGGAACGTCTATTTTCAGATGTCATTTGTTTTTGAGTAATGACGTCATCAACTTATTTTTCAAATTTTAATTTTTTTAATGTAATTTGAGAGACCCTTTCATTGTCGATTTAACGGTGAAAAAATGTTGCCACCTTATATAACAACATTTTTGAGTAAATGACAATTGAATGTTACAAAATGAAAAATTTATTTTTCACAATAAATAAACGAAAATTTCTTTAATAAGCAAATACAATTTTAAATTAAGTGTTCGAAATGTCGTCCATCAACTTATTGGCAATATGCAAGCCTGTGTACAAATTCTTCTTGTACATTCTGAATGATTTCCGGGGTAATGGATACCATTTCATCTCTAATGTGATCTCGTAGTTCGGCTAAATTGTGTGGTCTTCTGCAATAAACTTTTGATTTCAAATAACCCCATTAAAATAATCAAGTGGTGTAAGATCTGGGGATCTCGCGGGACATTCTATCGGTCCTCATCTGCCAATCCTCTGCCACCTCTGAGAAAGTCTAAATATTCACGAACTGAGCGCGCATAATGCGGGGGTACTCCGTCTTGCTGAAACCAGAGTGTGTTATCTGGAATGTCAGGATCATTCTCGTTTGGGAAAATTACTGCAAGCGCTGGAACTAGATGATTTTGCAAGAACTCCAGATATCTTTCTCCTCTGAGAGTTTCTTCAAAGAAGAAAGGCCATATTAGTCTGTTTGCGACTACCCACTAATTCCGGCCCACACATTTAATTTCTGCGGATGTTAAGTATGTGCTTCGATGATCCAATGAGGATTCGTCTTACTCCAATACCTGCAATTTTGACGGTTCACTGTGCCGTTTAGACAAAACGTGACCTCATCGGAAAAAAGTATTTGCTGGTGTAAATTTGGATTTGTATCACAAAGATTCATCATAGTTTCATAGAATTGCAGTCGCCGGTCGGGGTCGTCTTCGTTGAGTTTTTGCACAAGCTGAAATTTGTAGGGATGATAGTTTTCTTTCCTCAGGATACGTAGAACTGTCGTCTGACTAACTTTCTGAGGCAACTAGTGTAGAGGTACTCTGAGGGTTCTCTTCCATACTTAACACAATGTCAATATTTTTATGTATCTTGGGTAATTTTTGGACGTCCTGATTTTGGTAGATCTTTAACATCACCAATTTCTCTAAATTCGGACTGGGTGATAGGGTTATCTGGATATTTTGCATTAAATAAATTGCATACCTCCTGCTGAGTTCTGGTCTTATTTCCACATCCGATGAAAATCAAAATTTAAATTCTTTGTGTCACAGTTACATGTGCCATATTAAAATTGGAATTTTTATAAATACTAACACGTTACATTAACTTTTCGCACAATTTAATGACAAATCTTCTGATTAATGGACAGTGAAAACCATGGATACGTCACTTGGATACGTCAAAAAACTTAATCTGATAATTTTTTGCTTAGCAACGTACTTTTTTGCTATGTTTTATTTGTGTTCAGTTTTTTCAGAAATTTACGTTTATTTATTGTGAAAAATATATTTTTCATTTTGTAACATTCAATTGTCATTTACTCAAAAATTCTGTTATGGAAGGTGGCAACATTTTTATACCGTTAAATCGACAATGAAAGGGTCTCTTAAATTATATTAAAAAATGAGGTTGCCATTTGAAAAATAAGTTGATGACGTCATTACTCAAAAACAAATGACATCTGAAAATAGACGTTCCCTCAAAAATGCGTGTTCTTATTAAACAAATTCGACCTGTTCGAGAATTTTTTTCCAAAAAATTGTTTTTCACATTTAGTGAATTAATCCATACTTTAGGCGCGCACTGTATACACAATAATAATAAATACTTTTAATAATGAATAATTGCTATGAAATAAGATTGTATCACTTTCTTCTATCAAGCTGTCATCTATCCAGACTAGTGAAATGACCATGAGACCAATTAATTAGCTATTTTATTGAAATGAAAAAGAGGAAAGAGAGAAACGACGAAACGAAAACCGACCGCCTTTAACACGCATTTTATTTTCAAGGAAGTGCCGGATTAATTAAATGATCTAATTTGTTTCCGTACGAGTATCTCAATCGTACACGTTCAGGAAATGATTAGTACCCATCCATGCGTGCCGCAAGAGGTACAGATGCGTATTAGTGATGTCGTTCGCGGCCTCTGCTGACGGTACGCTTTGTTGGACAGCTCTCGGAGCAGTTGGACGCGACGATTGAGACAACAATAGATTAAGAACGTGATAAGGTTGAGGTTGAAAAGAAACTCTTCGGAAGCGATACATTCTGAAATAGGAAATCTATAAAGCTGAACAATAATTAGAATGAGAATAATTCCTTTTCGCTGTTATTCGTCAACAGAAATCGCAGATCCGGATTTCGAAGTAATCAGGTTTCGTTAATGTGATATATCTGACGATGAACATTAAAGAGTTTATTGTTGAATCAGTGGTTTATTTTTGAATATAAAAAAGTTTGTACTTGCGTTTATTCGCAAAAATTTGATTTTCATTAAATATGCAGCTATTGTAAAATCTCAAAAATAAAATGCTGGCATGAAATAACAATTCAAAATACCATAAATTTTACAGCCTTAGAAATTTAGAAAAAAAGCACAAGCATCAAAAGGCTGGAGTGGGTATTGGAACCTTCGGCGTAAAAACAAAAAACTGGACGTTTTCCACGAAACACCGAACTACTATACTTTTCTCGACGCGCGTTTCGCCAATTAAGTTGGCATCTTCAGGAGAAGATTAAAACAAAATTCTAACCTACACACTTGCACTATTTATACTTAATTTTTTGCTACGGTTCACTGAACAGTAACATCTGTCTTTGTCTATCAGAGCAAACAGTGGACTGGTGGGTATCGGACTATTGTCCTTAATCATACTACTGTTACACTAATGATTTCTAAATTTTCAAAAGCATCCGACTGTCTACTGTTTGTTACATTTCTAATTGATTTTAAATTATTTATGTTTATCCTATGGTTGTTGTCAAAAGCGTGTTGGGCAACACACAATTTTTCCAGTCTGTCATATTTCAAATGAGCCATTTGTTCTTTAAATCTAGTCAAAATAGATCTTTTTGTATGCCTAATATACTTTTGATCACAGTTTTTACAACTTATTTAGTATATTCCTGACTTTTCGTTATTGTCGATTTTGTCTTTGGGGGTTACACAAAAGCGTCTGTAGTTTATTTTTTGGAATTATAAACCAAATTGATATTAAATTTTTTTAAAACTTTATCTAGTCCGCGGGTGAATTTAGGTTCATAACGAAAGAAGCTTGCCATTTTATGTTGAAAAGGGTGGTGTGAATCGTTGGCAATATATCTAAGAGTTGCGGTTTCTTCCCTATACACCATAGGAAAGTGGAAGATTTCAAAGCCGAGCATTAATAAATAAGAAAAGAATAAACTCTTCAAATAAAGGGAACTGACAGAGAAATATTATATCCTTAGTTGCCCGACTGATATGTTGTTTTAAAGCTGTTCTAATTTATTCTCTGTCTCTTCTTCTCCTTTATTGTCTGTCTCTGTGTTTACATCAATAGGGAACCAATAAAATTATGTAGGCGGGACAGCCCTCCCATAAATTATAATGCGCACGTGTGAATTGCATTCTTAAGTACAATAACCGAAATAAGGAATCAGTTTAGCCGTGTCTGCGTAAATAAAATATTTCATATTGTAATTAAATTAATGTTTTTACTATAATAACGATAACGATGACGGTATACACTAAGGAGGAAAAAGTGCAAATAATTAAGTGGTACTTCATCTCTCAGAGCGCTGAAGAAGTTGTTGGGCGATTTGCATTTTCGTTTGAAAATCGGCCGGTACCTACGGTAAAAACCGTATTAAATATCGTCCACAGATTTGAGACATCGGGGTGCATAACAGGGTGTAAAAAATGTTTGTCAGACCAACCTGAGGAGGCAATCCCTAGGCTTTTATCCGAAAATAGGTTGGAACAGCCGACAAGTAACAAATTTCTTGGAAACCACATTTCCTGGGCGACTTATTAGTACTACGGGCACAATTAAATGGCCACCCACATCCCCCGATTTATCGCCCAACGACTTCTTCCTTTGGGGATATTTAAAACAAACTATTTACGGACATGAACATGAAAGACCACGAAATTTAAATGATTTACGGGCCAGAATTGTACGTCCTAAATAATATTTCCCCTGAAGTGTTAGAACGCGTAAGAACTGAGTTTTACGATAGACTAGGTTTTTGCGAAGCACAATTAAGTGTATGGGATAATTATAAAAGTCAGAATTACGTAAGAATTTCGTTTCATAAGTCAATGTGCACGCCGTGCGCTGCGAAAAAAATACTGAGTTCCACTCCACTCAAATTCAACGAAAGGCGTGTAGGCAATATCCCACCCCACAACCTGTTAGGTTATACGTTTCTAATAGGTGCGCACAAGCGTGAACCACTGTAGCATATAACTGTCTTTATCTGTCCTTACTGGTGTCTTTTAACTTATTCTCTTCTACACATGTATCGCCAATATGTAATGGTGCAATTTCCGACCCTAGTATACATCAAACTCTAACTTATTTTCACTATTTCTAATAACAAAAATTGATTATTTTTTTTCAAGTTCCACATGAAGTTTGCTACACAGGTTTCTACTTAGATGTTGTAATCACTAGAGCCCGGATATTGGGACACCCGGATAATATGGTGTATTATTATAATTATCCTTTTCCGTACGGTAAAAAATCAGTACAAATCGACCTTCCAATTAATATGAAAAATATATATAAAATCAATGAATTTGATGTTTTGCATCACCGACTTCGGGGTGGTCGATATATCGACCACTCCCGTACGGAAAAGGTTATGGTGTTTCTTGTTTATATATAATAATAATAATAATAATTTATTTACCAAAAACCAATATTTGTGTACAAAGTGTTATATATAGTAAATAAAAAAAAAATAACTTGCGTGGTGATTACAATATTAATTTTTTAAATTGACTAAAGTTCTAATAGCTATTTAAACTTTATATTATGATATTGTTATATTTAAATAACCTATAAGATAATTCTAAAACAAAAAAAAAATTTTGAAAAAAAAAAATTACTTACTATACTCCTAATAATAACATTTGACATAAATAATTCAGTTCTTTACGAAAATATTATTTAATTTTTAATGCTGGAAAAGGTGAGTATAGAGGTTTTTGTGATAAAAATAAATTATTGCGATAGTGACTTTTTTTTACTGTTTTTTGTATAGATGAATCGATGAATCTTTTTATTCTAGGTAATTCTTGTACAGTTTAGGACCTAGGTAAGTAAAACTTTGTATTTTAGTTTTCTGTCGTGTATTCAGTTTGTAACGTATTGTAGGATGTGGATTTGTTCGTTCTTTTCTTTGTTTGCTAATCTGTGTACTAATCATTGTTTCACATATGTGTTCTGAGGGAAAGTTCTAGGCTTTGTACATAGTTTTTAATGATTTGTAGGTAATTAATGAGATTAGTGTCCCAAGCTATAAGTCCATAAGTAAGATGCGTTCTAAGGCGTAATATAGGATTCTAAGGTATTTGATTTGTAATATGTTTGAGGTTTTTAAATTTATAAATATTATATTTCTTCATAAAAAGTATTGTTCTCCCATTAAGTGACTGTCTATGTATCTCCTAAATATTTAATTTTATTAACTCGTTCTATACTAAATTCTGTCGTCAATTTTTTTAAGTTCGTTAAATAAGGTGTATTGCTTTGAAAAAGGACAAAAAGTTTTACAAAGTTTATTAAGTAACTTACTGTGAAATAAACGTGCTTAAATCTCTTCAATGGTATCCTCAGAATCCAATGAATTCTGATAAAATGCTGTATCTAGCGAAACTTACTATTTCGCCTTTTAAATTTTGTTGGTATAGTCGTTTAAATAAAATTAAATTGGTTATTTGTTCCTTGGGAAAATTAAAGTACAAATTACTATGTACCATTGATGTTAACCTGTCTTCGGTTTTTTATATATGAACCTTCTAGTTTTAATTTCTTGTGTTCGACGTCAAATGCCTTCCCAGGTCAATGAAAAACGGAGGGCTTTTATCTATTGCCATATTCTATACTAATGTCTTGTCAAAGTTTTCTTTAAAACTGTCTTTGGGAAAGAAGTTATTTCTGAAAAATTATATTTTGTAAAACGATTGTATGGAATAATGGTCTATAGTTTAAAATTTAACTTATACCATTTTAAAAACTGGAAAATTTACTGACTTTTAGTGATAAGGGAATTTTCCTTCATGATTTTGTTAATTAAAAAATAGGGGACGCTATGGTATTTAATTCTTCAAAAGTCAAAGTTACCGGAGACTATTACTTTTCAAACTATGATTTCAATTACTTAGTTTCGCTAGTATGCAATAAAAAAATTGAATTTCTTTTTGAACCGTTTTTACTTTATTTTCATTATTAGGGGTTTTAATTTATTAGCCATTGTTTGACCAATTTCAGTGTAGTGTTTACAAAATTTAGATTGACTGTTCATTTGTTGTAAAATGCCCGTAAATTTATTATCTATTTGGTTTCTTTATCTCGGGTATTGGATATTTCTTTAATACTTTCCATAAATTTTACTAATGTTTTTGTTCTTTTCAATTTTTTGGTTTGTATTCACTTTCTATTTAATTAAGTTGGTCAAATATTTCGATACTTTTATAATTTTCAATTTGGTAATTATTTTATTTCTTTCTTATAAATGTTTTTCATTAACCGACTTTAAAATGCCATTAGTAATCCATCCTTCCTTTTAATTGATTTGGGATTTGATTTTTTTAGTACACTCTCTATATTTGCCTTTAATTTTTTAATAAAAGTGAAGTGGATGTCTATATCTGGTGTTGTAAACTTCCGACTCTCTTGTTTAATCTTTCTAATTTTCTTTGTTAAAATTTCTTTATGTGATATTTTTGTTTCTTTGTTCCAGGTAAACTGTGTTGGTGACTGTATAGTGTCCGTGATGTCGCTTTCTTAATTGGTATTTAGTAATAGAAGGTCAGCTGTCTTAATAAAAATTCAGCAAGACTTTCTTTCCTACTACCCTGAGTTTTGCGGATAAATCACTTAATATTTAAGTATTCATGGGTAATGTCGTTGTTATTCAATATGTTTATGTCTCCTGTTATTAAATGAAAATCTACTCTATAACAAATAGTTACTAATTTTCTATAAATAAATTCATTAGTTGACAAGGCCTGTAATTCCATTAAAAGAACTGTTTTCCACAAATTTAGTTTCTATTTCTAACATTTTTATTTCACCTAATTGTTTAATTTCAGTTATATTCTAGTGACTCCTAACTATGCTAAAAACTATTTTGGTTATATTTACCATTATTATAAAAAAGTTGGTATTATCAATATTAAAAAATTGTATCTATTATTTCATTTTCGGTAAGTTATGATATAGGTACATGTTTTAATTGGCTAACTATATCCTATCTCTTGTTTTGGCATCTTGTCTTTGTAAAATTTTTCACGGTTCTTGAAGAGTTAGTCCGAAAACCATTTTACGTAAATTTTTTTGTGTTAAATGTATATATTTATTAAAAAATACAATAATTAGATTTACATAAAGTACGTATATAAATGTATTTTTTTTTTGCGGAGTACGTTTTGGTATTCTTCTTATTGTTCTTGGTTTTTTCTTGTTGTTTCTGCCTGTTCTCTTTTATTTTCTTGTTTGTTTCTTCTCGTTTTGATAAGGTCTCCAAAGTTAGCGTCCCTTCTATTCTTGTTAGTGCTTTGTTGGCTTGTTAAATGTTGGACTAGCTTTTCTAATTTGTTGTTCTTCTTTGTAGTTTCGAAATCTAATTTTGTATTTCTAATTGGTACAATTCTTTAATAGTTTGCTTTATTAAATAGAAGTAAATTACTCGTTTTTTCCTGCTTTCCTAAGTTTATTCAAATGGTTTCGGAAGTGTTTGTTGAGTTAGTTAATATATTCCTCCTTAAACTTGGAATTTATTACTATATTGTTTCGTTTTACAAATTTCTCTAGCTGTTATTTTGGCCTTTATCTCAGTAATTTCAGTTTCCAGTTTTAATATTTTTTCTGCTTCTGTGTTATTAAATTTTTAATTTCAGTAATTTCCTCGTTAACTAATTTTATTTCTTGAGTTTGTTTAGTATTCTGTCAACATTTTTGCTCATTGTTGTCTATTCAGTTTTCTGGATCTTAAAAAAAAAGTTTCTTTGAACATTGCCAGTCTATTACATTGCTCTAAATAGGTTCTTCGGCAGTTTTGTGTAATCTTGGGTTTTTAGTTACCTTACAAACTGCCTGATTACTCAGAATGCACTGTACAAATTTTATTTGTAATCACTTTAACTACTTTTTTAGACACTTTTATGAGCGAGTTAAACTGGTGTACACTTGTGTATTAAATTTGAAATCGCATTATTGGCCATTAATGATAAGGTGATATATGAGGGAAGGTTGTTTGTCAGAATTATTATAATTTATAATTTCACACTTTTACTTCAACTTAAAAATTCGACATTACTTTGAACACGACAACCGGTATACCGGGTAATGGTGTAAACACCAAAGAAAAGCTAAATTTTTCCACTTTCTAATCATAAATAGTTTTTTACACTTTATTTTCAAAATGGATGAAGAACAAGAAACAAGGTTTTAACATAACACGAAAAGCGACAACAGCTAAGTTGCTTTATCAAAAGATATTTACAACCAAAATTGGTCAGAATTCTTTGACACACCTTGTATTTTGGAATTATATTTTAACTTGTTCTCCTTCAGTTCTAATGTTTACGTTGTAAGCTCCTAAACATAAATGAAGTGAAAATGAGTTCTCTATTTAGCAGCTCAATGTTGTCTATTTGTTACTCTAATATTCTACGGGAGGTTGCTCGTCCATGACAGGACCCTGACCAGCGCAACTTCTGGATTGTGCGGTTTTTGTTCGATTTACACCGCGAAAGAGCAAGAGAACCGTGAAAAGTTGGTCATATTGCTGCATTACAGGAACATTGACACTCTTGCAAGCGACACGCCAGCGCCCCTAAGTCAAAATAAAATTACTCAATGGACCTTGTATCCATTGTTCGCTAAAAAATAGTTGAGATATTGCTGCGTTGTATCTGGAGGTAATAAACCGTCACGTATTTCTTAAGATACTTAAACAAATTTTGTGGTTTCATTTTGCAAAACAATATCGTGTTTAAATTTAGGGTGCTTTTTTTTGGCGACTATTTTTTTTCACTCCCGTCTCGAAATTTTGTTGGAAATACCTAAACAAAATTCCCTTAAAATATGAGCCCTTAATAATAATATTAGTACTCGCCCTCAGCGTGTGGAGATTTCCCATTTAAAATACAGGTAAACTAGAGTTTTTTTTTTTTAAATCTCTATAACTCAGCGGCATTTTATGCTATTTCAACGTTTAAAAAAGCAAATTACTCTGAATTAAACGATCTATAAAAGTGTCCATTGCGACGTAACTGTAACTTACAACGGTGAGACAGTACAGGTCACTAAACTCAATTTTTTTCAGGAATTTTTTGGATTTTTCGTTGTTATTTTATAAATGGCTATAGCTACAGGAAAAATGTAAGTGACAAAGTTGTAGCAAATTAAATTTCCTACAAAAAAGCTCATGTGAACCGAATCTCTATTAATATTTCTCGAGATAATGAGCTTTGATTTTTTTTATAACTTGTGATTTTCATGAATTTGCAACTCAAATCTTTAAATCTATCCATTTTTCATTTTTTTTCTCACATTTTTAAGTTAGTATCTATTTTTCCAAAGTTAGGAAGACAATAAAAGGTAAGTAACCTAAAATATTTAAGCTGTAATTTAAGAAAACGTTAATACGAAGAAAAGTTTTTCTTTGTCTTTTCATAGAACAAAAACCCGTTGTATGTAATAGTCCTTTATATATAAATTTGTTGGGTATACTTATAATATATGAGGGGAATATTTTCAGTGGCGGTGCGTGATATTTCAGTTAGCCATATCTTGAAAACGACGCATGGGACCCACTTCACTTTTTAGGTGATGACCTCTTACAGAAAGGATTTATAGTGAAAAAATCGTCAGCAAAGTTTGCGAAAAAAATTTTCAAAAACACTGGAGCACTCCTGGGTTCTCAGTAACGCTCTGTGGAATATTTGCAGTATATTTTTTTCATAATCGAGAAACAAATATAAGGAGACGTTTTTCGATTTGTTACAAAATATTTTTGTTTCAAAAAGTTATGGCCATTTTAATTTTTCCCCCGGCGGCCCCCCCCCCCCCCCCCCCCCCCCCCCCCCCCCCCCCCCCCTTCCCCCCCCGGGAAACAAAATGTTCCTATAAAATTAAAAGTAAAAAAAAAAAAACTGCAAATATTCCACAGAGCGTTACTGAGAACCCAGGAGTGCTCCAGTGCTTTTTGAAAAATTTTTTCGCAAACTTTGCTGACGGTTTTTTCACTATAAATCCTTTCTGTCAAGAGGTGTATAGTCATCACCTAAAAAGTGAAGTAGGTCCCAGCGTCGTTTTCAAGATATGGCTAACTGAAATATCACGCACCACAACTGATATGAGTAATCCAAAAATATGAAATATATCTAATATAGAATGAGAAAAAAAAATGAAAAATGAATAGATTTAAAGATTTGAGTCGCAAATTCATGAAAATCACAAGTTATAAAAAAAATCAAAGCTCATTATCACGAGAAATATCAATAATATAGATTCAGTTCATAGGAGACAGCGCTCCCCTCTTTTTTGTAAGAGAATTTAATTTGCTCCAACTCTGTCAGTTTTCCTGTACCTACAGCCATTTATGAAATAACAACGAAAAAATCCAAAAATTCCTGAAAAAATTGAGTTTAGTGATCTGTCTCACCGGTGTCCAAGTTACAGTTAGGTCGCAATGGGCACTTTTATAGATTGTTTAATCCAGAGTAATTTGCTTTTCTAAACGTTGAAATAGCATAAAATGCCACTGAGTTATAGAGATTAAAAAAAAAAACTCTAGTTTACGTGTATTTTAAATGGGAAATCTTCACACGCTGAGGGCGAGTACTTAATATTAATATTAAGGGCTCATCTTTTAAGTGAATTTTTTTTTAGGTATTCCCAACAAAATTTCGAGACGAGAGTGAAAAAAAAATATTCGCCAAAAAAAGCACCCTATTAAATATACATTATTTACTTTTTTAAGAATACTTTTTTTAAATATTAATGAAAACAAATGATAAAACCATGACAATACTGACAAGAAATCTTTAAGAATTCTACTTAAATCGTATGAATTTGAGAAAAGTGAATTCGATTTTCTGATAGTAAGAGGTTTGGCTATTAAATAACCGAACTGATGTCATAACACTTTTTATTTGTTACCAATTACAGTAGTCAACTTTTTCGCCTTCAACGTACTCCCCTTGGCGATCTCTACACCGCTCCATACGACTTTTACATTGTTGAAAGCAGTGCTGGAAGTCCGCTTCTGTCAGCTGGTTCAGAACCTCCGTCGTTTTTGCTTTAACCGCTTCCACACTTGCATCACAAGTAATCACCGTGCCTAACAAGCCTGGATCAGTGTCAATGTTGTTTAGAATGTCAGCGCAAATGTTCATTCTTGATTCCTTTTGTTCGGGAGTGAGGAGTTTTGGTACCATTTTTGCGCAAACTTTGCGCATGTTGAACGATTCAACATGTAAAATCTGGCGAACACATTCTTTGTCGATTCCCGTTACTTCAGCAAGCCTTCGGATGCGTAGACGACAATCTTCGCGGATTAATTTACCAATTTTTTCAATATTTTCGTTCATTTTTGACGTTGAGGGCCGTCCGGGGCGCGAATCGTCTTCGGTCGTTTCACGTCTCTCTTTAAACCGTTTAAACCATTCAAAAACTTGTGTGCGGGATAAACATTCATTCCCGTACACTTCTTTTAACATTGCATAAGTTTCTGTAAAATTTTTCCCTAGTTTAACAAGAAACTTGAGATTAACCCGTTGCTCCATCTGAACACTTATCATTTTTTCCATGCATCACTGGTGCGTAGACGAATTCAAACGACTGCTACAGTCAAACTGGCTTGTCCAGCGAGCTCAGGGTGGGGAAAATATCACCAGACGCAGTTATGTTCAAATTTGTCGCGACACGCTCGCAGCGCGCTGGTAGCAGCATCAGTTCGGTTATTTAATAGCCACACCTCGTATTATATTTGTACTGTTAAGCGTGTCCAAATCAGAGGGCGAAAAAAGATTTCCCATCGTTGCACCAATTTAAATGGTGAGTGTACATGGTGCTCATACATGGAGTACACGGTGCTCAATCAAATGTCGTTTAAAAACTGTGGAAATTCTGAATCTTTTTGGAGATATAAAACGAAAGAAATAAAAGGAAAAATATTTTTCCTGACTTCATTTGAGATTTTTTGACAGTTGCACTTCCTTATTGCCACTTTTCTACAAAATTGCAATATCTTTAAATTTTTTTAATATCTTAGTTTATATGGGTGCATCTGATTGATGCACCCATATAAACTGGTACCAACTAATGAGCTCGCGGAAGACGATTTTGATAGACGAATTCTCTTTTGTGAACAAATGATGCAAATGATAGATGACAATACTTTACAAATAATATAAAATGTTGTATTTTCGGATGAATCTACATTTACACTTCACGGCCATGTTAATCTGTGAAGTATCACAAGCCCCTATTTTCAATTTGAAAATTTAGAATTATAATTCAAATACTCTTTGTACTCACTTAACGAATCTGTAGATGCACTATTATAAACTTGTCTGAATTTGGTAAAACTAGTGTATTTCTTTAATACACTTTTGAAGATATTTTTAACTGGCTCATTTATTGCATCACATATAGCATATTGTAGCAGCGAATTTACTTCGTCCACTATTTGTACTGACTCCATTAACGACAACGCACTGTTAATTTTTGTATGATACTATGAATAGTTTTTAAAGCTGTGTCAACGGACACATCTTGAAATTTGGTCTGGTTTCTCTTAATAGCTGCAGCTTCGGCAGGATTCAATTTTAAAATAAAAGCTTTTATTTGCTGGAAATTTCGGTATAACAAAAAGCGGCTGTCGATCGTGTCCTCCAACGCATCAGAATCGATTGTGGCGGTTCTGGAATACCAGGATATTTGCTGTGAAACTCGCGAAGACGTTTAGGGGTTTTTAAGAACACTTTTTTTTACCCGCAGTTAATGCGTCAACGTTGGGAAAATATTTGTCTATTAGTTTTCGTTACAAGATGAAAAGCATGCAATTTGCATGTAACATTGTGTTGTCATTACACTATGTTGCCATCACTGAATTTTACTAGCCAGTAACAGTGGGCGTGTATATTTTCGAGGGTCCTGTACACGTACGTATTTGATTAAGATAGACAATGCCAGTGATGCCTAATATTACCCAATAGATATGATAAAGACTCGCTTCATATCAATTTTAAGGTTATTTTTTTCATAATTCTAACTTCATGGAGAAATATGAGTAACGGTTTCGTGTTTATCAGGTCAAAATCCTTTGGATTAGCCTATTTAATTTTGAATTTAATTGCGCCATCTATAGTAATGCTTTTTTATTATTATTCATTTTTAGTATTGATTTTTTGTAGGTTTTCATTTTCTGAATGCGATGGTCGAGTCCATTTTACCCAATCTGGTTTCGTTGCCGAGCTATGAAGGCCACCATATAGGCCAAAAAGTCTTTTTTGCAGTTTTAGGTTAGGTTTTCTGAAAATTGTGGCGTGATAGGGTAAATCGGACAACGGTATTATATTCATCATGTCAAAAACCTTCAAAATCACTTGTTAGGGTTCAAAAAAATCCTTGCAGGTCTGTGTTATTTATTTGGAGTACCCTGTAGGAAGAGCGGGCAGCCACAATGACAATGGTCTCTTCAACATCGGGTCAACACTTCTTTGCGGCTACTCGACGACTTGACGAAACACTCGCATTCTCGTTAAACAAGCACATAAACAGTTTTGTTGTGGCTACTATAAATTAGCAGTATGGCGGCATGGTCGATTTTTGACCCAAAGGTGTATTATTGTAGGAAGAGCGAAGTTATGAGCGAGGTTTACGATGACTGGTCATTAGTATTAGATACTTGGCGACTTTTAACAGTTCCCAGAGAAGCAGAGGGGCATTTTATGTTTATGTCCATGCCGTGGTTGTGCTTAACAACTTCCTCCGTGTAACGGTTTATAACAATTACATAAAATGCCACCACACTATTTTATTTTTTCTTTTTTATTGATGAAATATCCAGTTCATTCAAAAGTATTGACCCTTGCTGATACGTTCAAATATGATTATTTATCTTACAAAGGGGGAATTTAACCCTCACGGGGTACACTATATGGTTTGCATCGTTGGGGGTACACTGGGTCTGGGAGACCCGAGCGATTTTCAATCGCTTATAACTTCGAGCCAAATCATCGTAGAGGGACGTTTTTTTTTAAATTCATCGCCATAATCTCAAAAGACGAATACGTACTCTATCTCAAATCTAAAGGTTTTTAAAATATTGATCGAAATGCCAGACCTTCTGGAAAAAATCGTTTTTTTCTTTCAAATTGCTGTCACGATACGAAAAATGAAGATAAATAAATTTTATAAGTGGTCTTTTTAAAGCTTAAGAATTGTACTTTAAGGCTGTAAAGGTCGTTTTGCCATTGTATTAGAATAAGCGATTGTTTTTGACGTTCGAAAGTTAATAATTTTAAAAACGTATTTTCCATATATAAACGGCCATTGTCGCCAGAAAACTTGCAATAAAATCAAAGAAAAATATTTTTTTAGCTTACCTTATCATAAAATAAGATGATATAAATTACTATTACGTATATAAATTTAATTTTTACACAACAATATATATATGCGTAGCATCAACTGTAGAAAAAGAAAAAAATCCAAATATACCAAGTGAAATCATTTATTGATATGATGAAGTATGAACATTCAAAATGTATAAAACATACAATGAAGTGATACATGAATTTACAGATTAAGTTATTCCAAAGTTTTTGCTGGCTTCCAAAGTAGCCAGCTCTGCGACGTATCATGTGCGTCTCCATTTTTCACAGGCACTATACATTTACACTAATTTTTACATGAGTACACGATTTAAATAAACATTTGGTATAATTATTATATTTTCACAATACTCACTTTGTCACACTCCGGGTACACTGGGTCCAGGGAGACCGGAAACAAATTGTGTTATGCTTCTTGCTCGCGCGAGCGCTCCCTCAATTCAGCACACTAAGAAGGATTTTTTCCCCACCATAACGAATTCCCTTCCCCCTTCTCTCCTTTGAAATATTCATCCATATGACTTTGCGCTCGGGTCTATCAGACCCAGTGTACCTCGTCAGGGTTAATTTAGAATGTAAGAACCATCCGATTCTATAAATTGTCGCCAACGAGTAGGCAGACTGCGGATACCATTCAGAACGATTTGAAGCGAACATTGACTGACAACATCACCGTTCTTGGGTGGATGTCAGGTTTAGGCAGCGATTGTACTGGAGCATATGCGTCTACCCACTGGCGCTTACGGCTGTGATTTTCATAAAGCACCCACTTTTCATCTCCGGTTAACAAGATTGTTCAACAAATCACAATGACGACTGCGGAATAAAAGTTGTGTGCAAATGTTACTCAGATGCTGGCGATCGGTTTCGCTTAATAAACGTGGTCTCCACTTGTTCATATTTTGGACTTTGCCTAGCGTTTCGAGTCCATGTACTACCGTGGTCTGGCTACATCTCTCTCGTGACAACTCTCATGTAGTTCCATACGCGTTTGCTTCGACAATCGTACGCATGCGCTCAATATCCAGTTCAAGTTGTCTGCTAGGTCGTGGTTCATCGTCGAAGCTGTAGTCGCGAGATAGGAAGCGTGTGAACTATATTTTGCATGTTGCTAAACTAGGGGCGTTGTCGCCATACACGACCATTACATTTCGGTGTACTTTGGTTGCATTATGACCTAAATTGCACATTACAGTTCCTCACTGAGATTTAAAAATGTTAAAGTACATAAGTGCACGCTTTATACAGTGCTTTCGAAAAGTAACGGATAAATTCATTATTTCTGAAATTGAGAGTTTTTCGAAAAAATCCTCTTACACGTCGATTTTGTTTTAAACAAAGACACTTTTTGACATACGACCCATATTTGTGACGCCATCGTTGTTCGAGATATGACGTCATCGACATTTTTTTTTAAATGGCAACCCCCAATTTCGACCACGCCATTTGAAAGAGCGTGTCATTCTACGTACACATCGTCAAAAATTATGGTTGCCTGACAGTAGCCTAAGCGACCGAGAATGTTTTTTTACTGTTGTTCAATAATAACTTGAAATCATACTTCGGTAAATAGTTTTTTTGTTTTTTTTTTTGAGTTATTTCTTTAGTTCTTATCTTTTGTTTGGCAAAAGCAGTGTGTTTGAAGTGTTTATGGAGTAGTGACTTTGGTCATTTTATAAAAAATGGTTAAATCAACTGAACGAGAACGAATTGAAATTCTTTGCATGATCGGATTTGGAGACAGGATGCGCAACCAAAAAGAAGTAGTTGAATTGTTCAATGAAACTCATCCTGATCGGCATCCCATTAGCCAAAGCATGGTAAGCAATATTGAGTCTAAATACCGTAACTTTGGGCATGTTCGTGATCTTCCTAAATCTGGTCGACCTTCAAAATCAGAAGAAGATCAACTTAATGTTTTGTTGGCAATACAGGAAAATCATCACTCAACATTTAACCAATTGGCTTCTGATTTCAATATGGCAGCGGCCACAGTTCACAAAATTATGAAAAAAGCAAGTATCCTCCTTATAAGGTATGCCTTGTTCATGAACTATCTGAAGACGAATTTGATCGGCAAAATCAATTCTGCGAGCAAATGCAAGAGTTATGCACTAATGATAATAATTTCGTAAAAAACGTAATTTTTTTTGACGGGGCTCCTTTTTTTTTTAAGGGCCATGCCAATAAGCAAAACTGCCGTTATTGGGCTACCGAGAATCCCCGATGGATGATGGAGTATCACACTCAACGTCCTAAGAAAGTGAATGTATGGTGCGGCATAGTCGACGAAAGAATTCTGGGTCCCTATTTCTTTGACGTGAACCTTACTGGTGCAAGCTATTTGGATTTTCTTCGAGACGACCTTATTCCTGAACTAATAACTTTATATCCAGATATAGAGGAACGTGATCGTCCGAAAAATGACATTTTCTTTCAACAAGATGATGCATCTCCCCATTATGCAGCACCTGTCCGTGCTTATTTAGATGAGGTGTTCCCGAATCATTGAATAGGGAGAAGGGGGCCGATTGAGTGGCCAGCCAGATCGCCAGATTGACACCCCTAGATTACTTCTTGTGGAGATACTTAAAAAGCATAGTATACGTTACTAGACCGGAGAATTTAGAAGATTTAACAGCAAGAATTCGTCACGAGATACATCGTATACCTCCTCTAGAAGTTATTGAAAATGTTCAAAAATAATTTATTAATCGTCTTTTGAACAATTTGAACATTTAATTTTGTTGATTTTTACATAAACATCATTAAATTTAGTATTTTGAAATTTAAAATCGTTTTTCTTAATTTTTTTTAACCTATATTCTCACGCTAACGTAATCATACCATAATTTTTGACGATGTGAAAATAGAATGACACGATCTTTCAAATGGCGTGGTCGTAATTGGGGGTTGTTATTTAAAAAAATTGTCGATGACGTCATATCTCGAACAACGATGACGTCACAAATATGGGTCGTATGTCAAAAAGTGTCTTTGTTTAAAACAAAATCGACGTGTCAGAGGATTTTTTCGAAAAACTCTCAATTTCAGAAATAATGAATTTATTCGTTACTTTTCGAAAGCACTATATAATCTGTACCTCACCACTCTCCAGGCTTGTCTAGAAACATCCAAGCACTTCGAGGGAATGGCTCAGTACTAATGAATCAAGCGGATAGCACAGTTCCTTTGGAAACTTTTTTTATCTCTCTATTTTTTGGAATATGTAGCGTTTATCAAGGAAAAAACTAGTATTGTCCAATTTAAACTGCGAATATAAATTGCGGTATAAAAAAAAGTAAAGTAGGTAGGTATGATTTTAATAATTCTTATAATTACCGTTTGCATTATGTATTCGGCATTTGCCCAATGTACATTAGTAAGTGCTGTGTAGTTCAATTTATTTTTTTTGCTGTTGAAATAAAAAAAGTGATTAACGTGTTTAATAATCATGAATACGCGGACTCGCAGACTTCTCTTTGTATTGTACGAGGTGTGGTTATTAAATAACCGAATTGAGGCTGCTACCAGCGCGCTGCAAGCGTGTCGCAACAAGTTCGAACAGAACTGTGTCTGTAGCAGTCGTTTGCATTAGTTTACGCACTAGTGACACGTCAAAAAAATGTTATGATGGAGCAACGGATTAATATCAAATTTCTTGTTAAATTGGGGAAAACTTTTACAGAAGCTTATGCAATGTTAAAAGAAGTGTGCGGGAATTAATGTTTATCCCGCACATAAGTTTTTGAATGATTTAAACGGTTTAAAGAGGGACATGAAACGATCGAAGACGATTCGCGCCCCAGACGGCCCTCAAAGTCAAAAACGGACGAAAACATGGAAAACAATTGGTAAATCAATCCGCGAAGATCGTCGTCTAAGCATCCGAGAGCTTGCTGAAATAACAGGAATCGACAAAGAATGTGTTCGTCAGATTTTGCACGAATCGTTCAACATGCGCAAAGTTTGCGCAAAATTGGTGCCAAAACTCCTCACTTCCGAGCAAAAGGAATGAAGAATGAAGATTTGCGTTGCCCAGGCCAAAAAAGTTTCACTCTTAAGTCTCTCCTGACCGGACCGCTTGCTGTTTGCCTGACACGGACCAACTAAGGACTTAATAACGTAAGCTTACCAACCGAACATTCTTTCCCCGACAAAGTATTTTAATAGCTGCGTATTTCCAGACATGTGCAACGACACAAACTCACGTATTAGATTTTCCACTGCGTTCGTTTCTGGTGCCGTCTCGACTGGATTTACTTTAAGCGTGAAATGGAAATAGTAGTGGATGGTGACAAATATATTTAGAGCCGAGTGAACAAAACATGGAAAACAATTGGTAAATCAATCCGCCAAGATCGTCGTCGAAACATCCGAGGGCTTGCTGAAATCATAGGAATCGACAAAGAATGTGTTCGTCAGATTTTGCACGAATCGTTCAACACGCGCAAAGTTTGCGCATAATTGGTGCCAAAACTCCTCACTCCTGAGCAAAAGGAATAAAGAATGAACATTTGCGTTGACATTCTAAACAACTTTGACACTCATCCATGCTTGTTGGACACGGTGATTACTTGTGATGACAAGATTCGAAAGTGTGGAAGCGGTTAAAGCAAAAGCGACTGAGGTTCTGAACCAGTTGAAAGAAGCGGACTTCCAGCATTCACCAATGGAAAAGTCGTTTGGAGCGGTGTAGAGATCGCCGCGGGGAGTCCATCAAAGGCGAAAAAGTTGCTACTGTAAATGATAACGAATAAAAAGTGTTACGACAGCAGTTCGGTTATTTAAGAGCCACACCTCGTATAGAAGAGAGAAAATCTCTCCTTTAAAGTGAGAGACATGCCTACTATGCGTGTTTACTAAAGTTGGCTGACAGCGACGCGACACATAGGCAACTCTTGTAGCATGTGATGGAGGCTGTCTCAATTTGATTTGATTGCAGTAGTCCCGTGTCTGTCGGTGCCGTTGTACAATCTCCGCTATATGCAACGTGTTGAATAGTGTGATACAATTTCATATTAAAATATGGCAAAAGTGTGAAAGGCTACTAGTTAGTTTCGTGTATTGCATTTACGATACGTTAATTTCAGAGAGATCCATATTTTTGTTGGAAGATCTCCATACAAAGTCTACATAACATATTTCCTGTAAATACAAAATTTAAAAATATTTGCTCAAAGTAAAGTCTTATCAAGAGTACTACGTCCACACAATTAAAAAAAATCCTCCTTTGTCAAGAGTGATAATACTTATGTGTCGATTTTGCAAATTTTATTAAGTTGGATGCAGCCACTATTGCAAGTAGACGCCTGACTTAATGACTATTTACATCATTTCACATCACTCGACTCTAAATATATTTGTCACCATCCACTACTATTTCCATTTCACGCTTAAAGTAAATCCAGTCGAGACGGCACCAGAAACGAACTCAGTGGAAAATCTAATAAGTGAGTTTGTGTCGTCGTATCCATGTCTGGAAACACGCGGCTATTAAAATACTTTTGTCGGGGAATAGATATTGTTCGGTTGGTAAGCTCTACGTTATTAAGTCCTTAGTTGGTCATCGTGTCAGGCTACAACGAGCTGTTGACACAGTCGGTGCGGGTCAGAGACGAGATTGCTTACAGTGTGAAACATTTTCTTTGGCTTTTGGTAGTCCAAGTAAGAAGTATAGAAAATGTTGTATTCTCGCAGTGCTTACATAAATTACAAGTATATACAGGGTTATTCACTATACTGTGTTCATTTCAAATCTTACCACCCCCTACTTTTTGAGAACCGCAAAATATTTTAGAATTTGCCGACCTTTTTTGGTTCAAAATGAATCGGGTCAGATTTGCCAGATTTATTGGCAAGAAACAATAGAGTAACTAAAACTTATTTATTTACCTTCTACTTATTACAAAAAAAAAAAGTATACCAGACGCAATGGACCTAGTTCTAGACGAGACAGTCCAAGTTGAAGTGCTCGGACATTTTGTGGCATATCCAACTAAATCAAAAAATTTTCAAATCAAACTAGACATTCTATTGGCTCAATCCATGAGGTAACAAAATTGCAAAACAGTTTCATCCCAACAAATTGCAAATACTCCAAGAATGGTACGAAGCTGACCCTGATCGATGAATGCAGTTTTATTACTATATACACTAATGGAAAAAATTAAAGGGTCAAAAGAATTTTCCGAATTTTTAGTGATTTTTCAGAATGCCATATCTCAGTGAAAAATGGTCTTATCGAAGTCTAAAACAAAGAATTTTTAAGCTTAAAGTTTCTAGTTTTGAGATATTTCGGCGAAACAATTTTTAGAGCTCCATGTTTCGCGCAATTTTAGGAAGTAGTGTGAGAATAAAATTTTGCGAGTTTTTTTGCTTTTTTTTTCAAGTCCACGAGCTTGAAAAAAATTGTTCTAACTTAACCATGGTATGGACCGGATAGCTGGTTTATTCAGCTTCAATTTGCATTTTTTTTTAATCTCGATACGACCATTTGTTGCTGAGATATCGAACTTTAAATCAAAAAGGACCCCTTTGTCTTTGATCGACGATATCTCAGCAACCAACGGTAGCACAGAAAATCTAAGGGCAGTTCTGAAAACTGGAATAACCACCCTACAAGGTTCTGCTGCGATTATTGAGGAGAATTTTTTTTATCCTTGACATGAATTTGAAAAGACAGGAAAAAAACGGGTAATTGATGGTTTCTCAGAACATCAACGGCTGAAATTCAAATCTTCATGAAATGACTAATGTTGCGTGTGCCTTTTTGCAGTTGAATATATCCCCAAAAACCATGCAAAGTTACATTACGATCTAACGAACCGTTTTCTTGTTGCAAACGGTCAAACTTTTGAAAAAATTTAAGGGTCACGTTTTTTTGAGCTTAAACATGTACTAATCATGGCTAAAGTGAAAAATATTTTTTTTCGAGCTTCCCCACAATTTTTTCCACAAATATATTTGAAATTCACAAAAAAAAATCAAAACATTTTTTTTTTCGAAAATTAAATTTTTTTTAAAGGCTTCCAAAACTTGAAAAAATTTTGATTTTCACTACCGTTGGCATTAGCATTACCTAAAGCGTACCACGTGGAGGTTGCACGATCGGATTTACGCTTTATACACACACGTCTGTACAGATAGAACATCCAATCTACTAAAAAATATTTGCCCTTTTGATTAATGCACTTTATTCCTAAACGGTTAAGTCAATAAGCAAAATTTCGTTATTAGTCCGATGAAAACTCGGGACGGCCATACTCAGTACCCAATACTAAATGTCTGGGCGGGAATTTTAAGCGATACAATAATAGGTACTTTATTCATAAACGGCAATATTACTGGGGAGGTTTATTTAGATATGCTTCGAGACACAGTTGACGTACTTATCACCAAATCACTAAAAAATCAAACTGATCAACACGGCAATCCTTTCTTCCAGGAATACCTACTTCACTTTCAGCAAGATGGTGCAATTGCGTACTGTTTCTTGTATAAATTTGTCAAATCTGAACTGATTCTCAAAAACCTCTTAAATAGAAAGATAAACGTTAACGAAAAACTTACAGTCACACAAAAAAGAAAGGCCCTTATTGGTTTTGGGGTCAAGAGTTTTGTTAAGGATTGTACCTACAAAGATAAAGTTGCCAGTTTTGCGGCACATATTTTAAGAATTCCAAACTAATATTGTCAGGGCCTGGGGCTTTATTTCTTAGCAAGGTTGCAAGTAGCAATTAGCAATGCTGCTACTAACTAGTGCACTGCCAGCATGTAGTGACAAGTTTTGAATAGAACTGCGTCTGAAAGTGTACAGTTCCGTATACAGTAAGCGGCACCCTAATGCGTACATAGCCGAATGAAGGGAAATTGATAATTTAACTTCTTTGTTCAGTAGATGTAAACGTGAGGTGAGAACCAATCGTAATCCAATCGCTAGCGCAGGCGTATGAAAGGCATCCGGTTTGTCGGTAGGTCTTGAGTTAAAATTTGAAATAAGTACCATTTTATATTTTATTCTGGTCTAGTGCCTGATTAGAAAAGTGCGTTTCATCTATCAATATTGTGATTTGCCAATGATTTTACGTATGTGTGTAAACTAAAACACATACGCCAGCACATCTCCTTCGAACAACTATTCGCATACTAATATAAAATATAAATTAACCAAACAACAAGTACGACAACAAACGACTACCGTCTAGCCGGTACCAGGTCACGGGTGATCCTGGCCTATGAGAAATACATGTGTAACGCGGTGAAGGCGGCAAACTTGAAGTCAGTAAGTCACAAAACTTTGATATGAAAAGTTTAAAGCAATCACCTTACTAACTTAGCTTGATTCTTTTTTTGATATTAAAATTTAGTTTTTAAGGAAATACAGACAAAAATTGTCTTATTATTTAATGAAAATTGATTACAGGATTTACAGTTTTATTTAATTTTTCAGCAGTAAAATTGTCTAGAAACATGCGCGTTTTTCTTTTTCGGTTTGATTGGTCGGATCGCCCGTGACCTGGTGCTGGCTAGACGCTAGTAGTAAATTCGCCTAACTATGACATAAAAATGTATCATTTAATATGTATTTAATATCCACCTATGTACGCATTAGGCTGCCGCTTACTGTATTTTAACAAAAGCCTCCACTTTCCAAAATCCGGAGACTTTAACGAATATATTCGCTGTTCGTCATTAGGTTCAGTTAGGTCATTTTTTCAAATCAACCCTATGGCTTTACCCCATTGTAAAGCTGGTGAAAGAGGAATCCAACCATATTTTAATTTTTAGTTGTTTATAGGGTTGCATACATTAACTTTTATGTTTAATTTATTTTTAACGCAACAATTTCGTACTAATGTGTGTTTTTAGTTTTGGAATGTAAACCTTACTTTTCATATCCCCACAAAAATTCCAAGCTTTTTTGCCACAACTGATATTTGTTATTTTTTGCTAGTTTTTTATACGGCCCAAGAGTGATTTAGTTTGTATGCTGTATTCAGAGTTTGAAACAAGTGTTATTTCAAATTGGTGAAAATGTCTTATTTAACTGAATCACAAAAATAATTTTGATGTTGGAATGGTATAGGGCGCGAACCAATGCGAAGTTGTTCCTTGTTTCGAGAAACCATCCTGACTTGCCACCACTAAATCAAGGTACCATTAGTAAAATTGAGGACAATATCGAGAGAGGATGTCAGAAAGTACGAGTAAGAGGCGCGTTGTTGATGACGACCGAAGTTGAATTTGTTGCTTGCTCTAGAAGAAAATCAATCACTCCAGCCCGTCAACTGGCCCGCGATAGTAATCTTAATCACAAAACAGTTTTAAAAATACTTAAATATGAGAAAACCCCATATAAAATGCAAGCTGTTCAAGAGCTAATTGAAGATGATCCAGATCGATGAGTGGAATTTTGCGATTTATTGATGACTTGTATTGATCAAATCCGTTATCTTTAGAGTGGATAGTTTTCCTGACGAGGCTACTTTACATTAAATGGGCACGTAAATCGCCAAATTGTCGTTACTGGGCTGAAGAGAACCCCCATTGGATGAGGGAACTTCATACTCAGGCCCACAGAAAACTAATGTGTGGCGAATAATAAAGTATAATTGTAGGACATTTTTCTTTGATGACACTCTTAATGGAGCAAGATACTTGCGTTTACTCCAGCACGAACTAATGCCAGTCTATGTCTTTATTTCCAAACCCCTTAAACCCTAACTTGACCGACGAGAGGTTATGGTTTCAGCAAGATGGGGCCCCACCACACTATGCTGCCATTGTTCGTCAGTATCTGGACAGAATTTTCCCGGTAGGTGGTTGGGAGGCAGGTAATATTGAGTGGCCAGAAGACTCCAGATCTCCAGAGTGGCCAGCAAGATTACACCACTGATTTCTTTTTGTGAGACATCTTAAAAGTAGGGTTTACATTCAGAAACCCAACAACATAGCAGATCTGCAGGAAAGGATAAGAGAGGAACGAAAAACCCGCAAATGTTGCATAATTAGGGACGAAACCTACCATAGACTGGATGCTTCCAACAAGTGAATGGTGCACATTTTGAACAATTGTTGTTGAAAATAAAACTTGAAAATAAATTTTTAATTTGTTTTAATTGTATGCAACCCTAAAACATACTAGAAATTAAAATTTGATCAGTGCGTTGGATTCCTCTTTCCACTAGCAATGAGGGGTCACAAGCCATAGGGTTGCATTTGAAAAAATCATGTCGAGGGTGGTTTCAGCCACCCCTGAAGGGCTATATTTTTCTACATTACTTGCAAAATTAGGTAAATACATTTAAAAGTTGACGTGTCTCGGGAATTTTTTGAAAAATCATTCACCACCCCCTAGCGAATATATTCAGTTAAACCTCCACCGTGTATATACTTTGTTATATATTACTTTCAAAATGGGTTAATAATTTGATTTATAAAAACATTGTGTTTGGTCCCAGAAACATCTGACCCATTTTGTCCCTGTAAGACAAGTAATAAGTTTTTAATATAACACGTAAAAAACTCTTTCAAAAAGTAAATCGACTGCCGAAAATCCCATCCTTATAAGTTCACTGTGTAAGAGATATTTACAATCAAAATGGGCAGAATGTTCTGGGACGTCCAAACACGTGTTTAAAAATCAAATTACTAACCCATTTTGAAAGTAAAGTATAATAAACCATACATTTTTGGAAATCTAAAGAACGCAACTTTCGTGGAGACATATACAAGGTGTTGCACATAAAATAATGACGAATTTTAACGTTGGAATTGATTATATTTTAGAAACTGTGCTTTTATGTTTGAATTAGTCATACTCAAAAACTCCCTGGTATGTAACAGAATTTTATCATAGCACGAAAAAACTTTGTGAAATCATAAACCGACTGGAGAAAACCGCATCTTTCTAAGATTCTCGCTCTGTCAAAAGATATTTACGATCAAATGGATCAGAAATTTCTGGGACGTCCAAACACAATGTTTTTTTAATTAATTAAAAAATTTAATTACTAACATCTTGAAAGTCAAGTTTAACAAACTATACATTTTTGGAAAGCGAAATTGCAGCTTTGTTTAGTATAACATAATAACATGGTGATTTATTCAAAATAGTAGCAAATTTTAACATTGAAAGTGTCCATATATCAAAAACACCTTGTAGGACAAGTAACAAGCTTTAAACATGGTACGAAAAGACCATATTGAAAAAGTAAATCAATTGGCGAAAGCCGTATCCTTCTAAGTTCGCTCTGTCAAAACATTTTTTGCGATCAAAATTAGTCTGTCAAAATGAGGATTTTCTGGAACATCCGGTATTTCCCAGGTTTTAAGAGATACTCGTATGTAAGTACAACGTTCAAGTAAACGTTCCGATTATGACGAAACTGTTTCAGTGTTCCTCAAAATGTTTTGCTCTCTTTAGCATTGCTATGAAATTCGACTGTTTTATTTTAATTTTATTTATATAAATATATAGCTATACAGGGTTTGTCTGGAAAGTAATGTCAGTGATTTTTTTTCCCGAGACTGTACGCGTCAGTCCGCGCTTTACGTGCTGGGATTGTGGTGGGGGATCTGACAACAAGATCCAACAAGCGTCAGTTGGCTACCGGTCGTTGTAGCGGTCGCATCACTCGTTCTTTGAGAGTCGTTACAGTGACCTGGTGCAAGAAAAAATGCAACGTTCGCTTGAGCAGCGGATGGCGATCAAATTTTATGTGAAACTGGAGAAGAGTGCTACGGAAACCATTCCAATGTTGAAGAAGGCTTTCGGCGTCGATTGTCTTTCGGACAGGCAAATTTTCCGGTGGCACAAGGCCTTCTTAGAAGGTCGGGAAGATGTCAACAACGAGAACCACGCTGGACGGCCATCAACCTCCAGTTCCGACGACAATGTGAAACGTGTGCGTGACTTGTTGAACACTGACCGTCGTCTAAGTGTCCGTTTAATTTCCGAAACATTAGACATTACTCAAAGCATTATTCACGAAATTGTGTCGAAGTCTTTAGGAATGAGAAAGGTGTGCGCGAAGCTCGTGCCAAAAGTGCTAACAGACGATCAAAAAGCGAGGCGCGTCGAAACCTGCCTAGAACTTTTGGACACCTGCGAAGACAACCCCGATTTCCTTGATGACGTCATTACCGGGAACGAAAGTTGGGTCTTTGAATACGATCCGGAGACGAAGAGGCAAAGTGCGGAATGGCACACGTCGAACTCCCCTCGCCCCAAGAAGGCCAGGATGTCCAGGTCAAAGATCAAGACAATGCTGATTGTCTTTTTTGATTGCCGGGGATTGGTCCATCATGAGTTCGTTCCGCAGGGGACAACCGTAACCGGAAAGTTTTACGTCGAGGTGCTGAAGCGGCTGAAACGCAGGGTGAATCGCGTCCGCCCAGACATCAAAATCCTGGAAGCTTCACCACGACAATGCGCCTAACCTGCTTCCTTGGCCGATTACCTCGTCAAGGCAGGCATCACCGTTGTTCCTCAACCTCCCTACAGCCCCGATGTGCCCCCCCCCCAGACTTTTTTCTGTTTCCGCCCCTCAAAACCCCAATGAAAGGAGAGCATTTTGGGTCGGTGAAAAACATTCAGAAGGCTTGCATCGACACTTTAAAGGCGATTCCGGAAAACGACTACCGTGTGGCTTTTGATGCGTGGAAGACCCACTGGAACCGATGTTTGGACGCAGGAGGAATGTATTTTGAAAGTAAGTTTATACACATAGAACCAATAAAAACCATTTTTCAAAGCTCACTGACATTACTTTCCGGACAAACCCTGTATTTACCAAAATGTCTTCCGTTTAATCGACTTTATAAAATCATCTTCAGTGTATAATTACTGCCATGCCCCGCTGAAGTAAATAGCATTCTTTTTGTATATTAAAAGAAGCCATTCAACAGTAAAAAAAGTTAACATCGATGTATTGCCGACAATACACTAGGTCTTAATTGACTGCGAAAAAGTGATACAAGTTTGTTTTAACTTATCTTGAAGTAACTTAAGTGGCCTTATAATCACCTCGAAGAATTGCAGGAGCCATGTCCATGGGCGTCCGTTTCAGGAGGAGCATTTTTGCTAACGCTCAACTCTTTAATTTAAAAATAGGTAGGTATGCGTACTTAAAGTAAACAAATTATCGGTTGATTCAAAAGTATTGAGCGTTGCTGACTGGTTCAGATTTGATTATTTATTTTATTAACAGAAGGAATTTAATTTAGAACGTAATCGCCACCAAACTGACATCACATTTCAAGCAATTAGTCCAGTTTCGAAGATTAAAAAAAAAACAAAATTACTTTTTATTTTACAAAGTATAGAGTCATGTGGGGCAAGAGCGCGCATTTTTTTTTATTTTAATTGCCATAAAATTGAAAGTTTCAAGTATAATAAAATAAAACAAAGTATTTTATTTTAAGTGTTTATTAATTTAACAAGTACAAAAACCCAAATCAAATTTATTTACTTTCAATTCTGGAAAAAAAAATTAAATAAAACTTTAGAGAATGCGTACACTTACCCCAACATAGGGGTATGTGTGCGCAGTAGTGCGGGTAAGTGTACGTAGTTGTAGCAACTGAGACATTAGTTTATTTAAATATAATTTAACTATATTTAAGTTTAGTGTCGTTAAACCCCATTGCTCTAGTAATGTTAGTTTGTGTGGGTTGTCGTAATTTTAAATCAGGGTGCCTTTTTAAAAAACCATATACCCAATCACGCCCAGCCATCTTTGAATTTCTATTAAAACGGTGAGGAATATGATTTGTTTCAGAGTATTCGTAGATCAGTGTCCGTAGAGTGATCATATTTAGACTGTAATAAAGATAATTACATCTCTTATCATTTTCTTGTTCATTAGTAGATGTTGGCAAAAATATTCCTAATTTATCAGCAGTTGAGTCAGATTTTAACCGTTTTTTCAGAGTACTTTCTTTCATTCCAACTTGTTCTGCTGCCTTCCTTTGACTTAAACCTAGAACAATTAATAATTTTGCAGCATCAAATTGATCTTTAATAGCGACGCATCTGTGTGGAGCCTTCCGCTTATAATTTCGAGGCATATTGTTTTTTATAGACCGTCACTCTTCAACCTAAAAAAAAATATTCCAATAAATATTCAAAGAACTGTCGTAGTCTCTTGTCGTACTCATGTCGTAGTCCTATCGCACTCTTACCCCACACACTCATGCGCACACTTAACCCTAATCGCCTGTTCGGATTTAATTTGAAATGACACATTATTGCGTCACTTTATAAAGTTTTGTAATTTCAATCCTCAATCTAGATACCCTAACAAATATATCTGTATACAATTAATAATAATTACTGTAATACAAATATCAATGTATTTAAATTAAAAATTTGAAAATATCGTAAGATTTTTAACAAAAAATTTTACTTACCAATGCTTACAAAAGTACGTAACCAAGTCGGACAAGACGCAAGTCTTTTGTCCAACGTCGAAGTGAGTACTGAAGGCCGTGGGTTCCCCTTCTCTAATCTAAACGGTTTCAGAAATAATAAGACTGCGCACACTTACCCGCCGCGCACACTTGCCCCACATGACTACTTCATTTTGTATCGAAAAAAGTATAATAGGTACAATCAATAAATTATTGCGTTATATTTTTTCGCTTGTATTCGCTGGGATCAGTTTCACGTTTGAGGGCCCAACAGTAGACCGCTAACATATTTGAGGGGCTCACATAAGATTGAGTACCTACCATTTTTTTGAAATCATACAAAGACCACATGAAAATTTTGTACAAATTTTGTACATTTTTGTATACCCTGTTTAACAGGCCGAAATTGAAATACAAAGGTGGGACTGAAATTTGAAATCTCTGTACACTTTTACCAAAAACAAATTTTGACTATAACAGTAAAAAGGTTTGTACATATTTGTACACCCAAATAAAAATTTTGTACACCCTCCAAAAATGAAAAAATCAACTGTCAACTGTAATACTCAATCTTGACAATTTTTGAAAACTTTTTCGAATTTCGTCCATTTTTGTACACCCAAACAAAACTTTTATACATCCTCCAAAAATGGAAAAATCAAGGTTCATATCAATACAATTTATGGAATATATAACTATTTTAAATATGTTTATGAAATATATAACAACATTTAGAATGTATAACCAAACTATGTAGTCTTATTACTTAATAAATCATTTAGCTACATATTTATAAACACAAATAAGATTACAATGTTTACAGTTGATGTTTTTTAACTTTTTTTTTATATAATCAGAATTTTATGTATTCATCAGAACAGCATTAAAAATACCCCAGTTTAATTATAAACAATTTTCTCCATATGAATCAACAAATGAACATTTAATTTTTCAAAAATCGTCTTTGAAAAAAGTTTGAATATCAGTTTTGAATCTTGAATTTTTTATTTTTGGGAAGGTGTATAAAATTTGGGTGTGTACAAAAATTTGCAAAAAAAAATCTTTTTCACTGGTACAGTTGAAATTTGTTTCTGGTCAATTTGTATAGAGAACTCAAGTTTGAGTACCATTTCTGTATTTCGATTTTGGCTGGTTAAATAGTCTATACAAAAAGTATTATTGGTTTACAATATACAAAAATCGCCTTATAGATGACGTATAAACATGAATATTTCCAACTTTTCAAAAATTGTCAAGAATGAGTGCTGGTTTACAACCTTGTTTTGGTTTTATTATTTTTGGAAGGGTGTACAAAATTTTTCTTTGTACAAAAAATGTACACAATTAGATCTTTTTACTGACACAGTTATAATTTGCTTTTGGTGAAATCATACAGAGGTCTCAAGTTTATTGAGTATTATTTTTCTTTATTACTATATTCTTTTACTTCGATTTCGTCTGATATGTAAGGTGTACAAAAATCACTGTTGGTTGTACAAAAATGTACAAAAATTATTCTATATAATGACGTACAACATATAAATCTTCCAAAGTTTTCAAAAATTGTCAAGATTGAGTATCACAGTTGACAGTTGATTTTTCAATTTTTATAGGGTGTGCAAAATTTTCATTTGGGTGTACAAATATGTACAAACGTTTTTACTGTTATAGTCAAAATTTGTTTTTTTGGTAAAAGTGTACAGAGACCTCTACTTTGAGTACCATTTTTGTATTTCCATTTCGGCTGATTAAATAGGTTGTACAAAAGTTATTTTTGGTTTTACAAAAATATGAAAAATTCTAAAAATATTTCTTCTCCTTAGGCTTTCCTCTATTTATTATACCTAACAAATTAAAAACAAAAATAAAAGTAATAAAATGGCGTCCAGAAAACAAAAAACTTGGAAAAATTCGAGTTACTTGTTCTTATTAAATTGTAGCAATGTTTTTTTCAACCTGATTTTAGGTATAATCATGCGTCATAGTGCTTTACAACTTCTGCATAAATTTCAAGTTGATATCTTGCGCGGTTCTCGTGATATCGTGGTAAAATCGTCAAAAATGTAGTTTCGAGAAAATCGCATTCAAAGTTTCGGTACAATATTTGTGTTAGAACAGTCGTACGGAAACAGAAACGTTTCGACTTTATTATTAGGTCGTCTTTAGTGTGTCGTTACAAATTAAAACTTAATTCTGCTCTCTATATTGCATAGAGAACCCTAGAAATTAGAATAAAGCTCAGACCATTCGGTCAGACGCGAATATCTGCGTTCGGCCGGCCGTGCGCCACACTACGTTTTACGTTCTCTTGACCTCAATTTTGGGAATTTTTCAAAAAAAACAAACGGGAAGATATTCCTAAAGGATCAAAGTATCGGAATATGCAAAAAACCGAAAATCGATTTTTTTCGAAATTTCAACCCTCCCTAGTCCCCTTAAGGGTTACATAGGTAGAAATCATCGAAATACATTAGTTTGGCGGCCCAACTAACTTTATTTCTTTAAGCTTTGCCTCGCGCGCTAGTTTCCGTCTCAAAGTAAGTAAAGCATTTCCTTCTGTATTTAAGGCTTTAACAAAAAAATTGTAAGCAAAATTGTAAAATTTTATGTGTAGAGGAAGTAACTAGATACATCCTAATACCTGCTTTGCAATAAATCAAAACAGCTTGTCGATATTCTCTAGATTTTGCTACGTGGTACGAAAATTTACAGGTTATTGTAAGGGTTACATAAGTAGAAATTATCGAAATAACACAATAGTTTGGCGGGGAGGATTTTCATGCAGAACACTAGTTGAACAAGTAATTCTAACGTTGCAAATACAGGCTATTATTAATTCCGTATATAGCGAAGAACAAAGAAAGCACAACCTGCTTGTAGGTGGCAACTCGATCAAATTCCAATTACCGACCATTACCAGCGGAAAAATAGTCACTACCGCAACATCGAAGGCCCATAAACTACCGCCCACAGTTCAGAGCTTCTAAAGGGATATAAAATTACCGAATAACATGCACAGGAATCGTAAAGAAGCAATTAAAATCGAAAACTAGACTCAAATTACGTTAGGTTTGATAGACGAGATTTAAAAGTAATATTTCATCGGCTATTTCTTTATGGCGTAATTCTGTTCACGACATCCACAGTGGTGGAGGCAATTAGATATATGCATGTGGATTATTAATGGGGTCTATTTAAATTATTATAAATTTAAAATTATTTAAGTAGGTTGTTACACTAATCACTTTCAACGAAAATACTCCTAAAACGGTCATTCGGAGCGACATTTAAAGGGTATACGTTTTCTGTCAATACCATTTTTATGACTAATAAGTAATGAGACGCAACGTAGCGCCCAATCTAACAACACTGCGGAGATGGGACTTGGAAGGGCGATAGGTTAACATGTAATGCATCTTTAGTACAAGTGTGAACTTGTTAATTATTTGTTTATTCTTTGTGACTGTTTTCGTGAACCGTTTTTTTTTCTAGTATGTTTTAAAAATGAGTGACATTAATTTTGAGCAACGGTGTGCTTCAGGTGTGTTTTCAGACTTGGACATAGCATAACGGATAATTTTGCAAATCTTTAACACGCTGACGGAGACAGTGTTTTTTCAAGAGCTCAGGTATTTCGGTGGTTTAAGGCAGTCTCAGAAGGAAGAGAGTCGATTGAAGATGAACCATGCAGTGGAAGGCCTTCATCTTCAAGAACCGATGAAAATGTCGATATAACACGTGATTTTGTGCGTTCAGATCGTCGGTTGACGACAAGAATGATCGGGGAAGAGTTAAATTTTAATCACACCACTCTTTATCAGATTTTGAGTAACAAATTGGGGATGAAAAAATCTGAGCAAAAATGGTTCCAAAAAACTTTTCAACAAAAGGACATCAGCAGAGATATGTGTATTGAACTTTTGGAATCGATTGAAAATAATCCCCATTTTTTGGAACGTGTCATTACTGGTGATGAGACTTGGGTGTTTGAGTACAACCCGGAAACCAAGCGTCAAAACATGACACACTTCAAACTGTCCAAGACACAAAAAACAAGAATGAGCAAGTCGAATATTAAATGCATGCTGCTTTGCTTTTTTTCTAGCCAGGGAATTGTCTACACAGACTTTGTGCCTCTAGACCAAACAATAAATCAGCACTTTTACAGACAGATTCTTGAACAACTTCGAAAGAAGGTCATGGGTGTGAGACCAAGCATTAAGAAGAACTGGATGTTGCATCACGTCAATGCGCCTTGTCACACAGTCATTTCAGTAAACGAGTTTTTAACCAGTTAAAACATTCCTGTGGCTCCTCAGCCTCCTTATTCGCCTGACTTGAGTCCTTGTGACTTTTTCTCTTTCTGAGATTTAAAAATCACCTCACGTCATTTTGGGACCATAGAAAACATTCAAATAGTTGTAACCGACCAGCTGAAGGCTATTCCAGTATATGCGTTTGAGCACTGCTATGAGGAATGAAAGAACCATCTCCAGCGCTGTGTGGCTTCCCAAGAAAGTTATTCTGAAGGAGACAATACTGAATTGTAATTCTATTCGAATAAAAAAATTAATCTCATTACTTAATTTACACACCACGTACAAATTAAAATTCCTGACCTCAGAACACCCCCATCACCAAATTGTGTAAACAAAAATTGTGTTTCAAAGAAATTATTTAGGGAAGCAAAAATATGTAAAATTATAACTTTGACACCCTGCATCTTGGTTACTAATAGTAATAACTTTTGGACTAAGGTGAGTTTGGTTAAATCTAATATTTTTGAAGAATCTAAGAATTTGTAGTTTCTCTTTGGCTTCTTAATATGGGACACCCTGTACAATTAAGAAATACCCAGATCTTGAGGTTTATTTATTAGAATTATACGAGGTTTATTAGAAAACGTACGCAAAAAAAGGATTTATCAAAATTATGGATCCTACCTGTACATCATAGGAAAGCTATGAATACTCTATTTGCAAATCGATGGATTGGTAGAAATGAAATTCTTAGCCGGGACCACTTAATTGGAAAAATTAATGAATACGCGCCCTTTTGGCCTAATATATAATCTATTTCACAATACTTTCATCGAAACTGTGTATAATTCCAGTTCACCACGATGTCGATCTTAACCGTTCAAGCTGATGCCGAAGAAAAAAAAGTTGGAAGCATCTTCACGCCGCTTAACGACGACTATCTCTTCCCTAATCTCCCTGCCGAGGAGTACCTCACGGACTTTTTTGCGGGCACACCACTGCGTCCCACATAAACCAGACGATTTTTACGGCGATTTCGAGATAAGATCCGTTTCGCCACTGCGGTTCATGTACGCTTTTTTCCGAGACACCTCGGGATCGTTAGCTGGAAACTGAAAATTTCAATTCTATTATTATCGCGCCGATCTTTATAGCCACGCGAATTTTATTGCCGCTGAAAAATATCGGTATGCCACTTCGGAGGTTACGGTACCGACAGCGGCGTCGCACAGTAGGGCAGAACTGTAGTGTTTTACCCATATCACTGGGTGATTCTACGTTTAGAGGTACTTTCGACGGCCACAATAAAAAATCATACTTTTTTACGAATTTTGTTGTAATTAATGTTATTATTTCATAGTACACAACGTCTTCTTTAGTGCCATTAAATGTGGTTACTTAAATTTTCTTAGTTTTTCAAAATCGCACCTTGAACTTGAAAAATGTCTCTCCCCTGTTCTGTCCCTTATCCCAATGATGTCAGTAAATCAGTGACTATGAATGATCTAAATCTTAAAATAGTTCAATTTTGTTTGTTTCATGAACTAAAATATATAATAACTGTAATCTAATAAGCAAAATTGCTTAATATTGTTTTTTTCATAAAAAATATTCACGACAAATTTTGTCCCACATATTTCGCATCTCCTCCCCTGGTATTTTATAATCCTTAAAAATATTGCGTTTGTGTACTTTGGCATTGCGAATTTAAATTGAGCGCTATGCATTTGACGTGGTCACCAGCAAGCGTCACGCGAGCCATCTGTGCGCTCTCGTTGGTGTCCATTTCGATTAAAGCAGTAGCTGGTTGAGGATGTGATTCGGTGAACGTCGTCTCTTCTCTGGTAAGTTTTAATTTGGAATTATTTATCTGAATACTGAATATTATTTGTATATTTACTGTAATGTGTGCGTAGATTATCATATTTTCTTTGCTATTTATTTTAGATAAATACTTTTACAATTATCAATGTTTTATAATGAAAACGTCACTCCCCTGTCATCTTTCCCCTGCCTCGTAAGACGCCAGGATAGAGACAAAATGTCCAGGGGAGATATAAATGTGTCAGATCAGAGTATTGTTATGGTTAATACACACGTGTATTGTAAGTAGGTACCTAATACAAACAATAGGCATATACTTTTCTTTCTCTACTGTTTGGTTAATTTTTGTAGTAATTTGACTTACTTATTACAAGTTGGTATTTTTGCTATAAGACTATACAGGATCTTCAGCACCAGTGTTTAACACTATTTAACGAAGTTTCTAAATTTGAACATGGTAAAAGTGTTAACTTTGATAAGTTTATTTTTACAGATTATGGCAGGTCGGAAAAAAACTGACACGTGAAGAACGTCTGGAAAAAAAGCGTTTAGCAGAAAAGTACGCACAACAAAAAGATAAAGAAAAGAAAAAGTACGAAAACAAGAAAAAAAGGAACTATTAAGACGGTAAACCAAATGACTCCCAGGGAACAGCGAACAGCTAGAAAATTATGAAGAGAAAAGGCGAAGAAACATAGACGTCGTTTAGCACTTCAAGGTATAAGTAATGCGCCCGTAACTTCTCCTAGTTCGGATAATAAAGTCTCATCTCCACCACCTCCTCCTCTAAATGAAAATATTAACAGGCGAGCGCAAGTAGTCCAACAAAAGTCAATTCCTGCAAGGAAGGCAAGGAACTTGATGATTACAAAACAGGCGGCTAAAATAGCTAAACTTAAATCTACAGTACAACGCTATAAAAAGTGAATAGAAAGATCAATATCAAAACGACCTGCATCAGCGCACACACCAAACACGATAGTATACGAACTAGTAGATTCACCAAGTGCTAGAGAAACCGTAAAGAAAAAAACTGTTGTTTGGTGAAGTACTTTCTCAACAATTAAAAGACAATTTTCATACCTCTCAACTGAAAAAGAGAAACGAGTGTTTAAGAGAATGATTATAGTCTATAAGAATTTTAATTAAAGTTGATTCCTAAAAAATAAACCATTTTTTTTATATAAACCAACACTAAAGTCCCTCCCCTGCATGTAGTATCTCCCCTGGTCTCTTCTAAAACCAGAAAAAAATGATTAATTGACTGGCCAGCTTACAGATGTATAATAAGTAGATGCTTGAATAAAAAAAATACTATTATACGGTTAAATTTCAAAAATTTTTGTTATGCCACCTGTCCTAACAACTGATAACCTCTTAACGTAGAATCACCCCACTACAGATCGCAAAAATGAAGAGTTTAGGATGCTTTTTTTTTAATGTTAGTTATGAATTTCTCCATAAACTCCTCTAGCGGGCTTTTTTTATTTTTATTCTCAATATTTTATTATGATTATGAATGCTATTATACGTCTTTTATTATATGTCTTTTATTATATGTCTTTTATTATATGTCTTTTTTTAGTCTTGACAGATGCCAAATTAACTGTCAAAAATAATAAAATTATTTTATTAGTATTTATTAAGTTATACAGAATAAATGTATAATTTTAAAGAAAATACATATAACATACTAAAATTTGAATATGACAGCTGTCAAAATAACTGTCATATTACTTAAGATGCCATTTATTTATTATTTTCAATACTTAAAGTGCTTAATAGTTCATTTTTTTAAGGATCTAATACTAAACATACATTTCACTCGAGAAAAATATTTACTGAACAATTCTCAACAAAAAAAAATATATTATACGCACCGATAGGGTTTTTAAATTAATATATTCTAGTTTTTAAGTTATAATTATGGCTAAAAAAGTGTGCATTTTGGAGGAAGTAATATTTTTTAAATTCACAGTTGTTAACTAACACAATATCTTTGACATTAATATCCAAAATCCATTGACATACATATAACTAATTAGTATTTTATTTTTTGAAAAAAACAAAAAATTGCATCTACATTGAACTGAATTACTGAAGATTTGATAGCTGCGTAAAGCTCGGAATTCAGATTTAAATAGATTGCGGAATGTATATTTTGAAAGCACTCTATATACGTTTTTTTTCATTCATTTGATTGAAATTGACAGTTGCCAATAGTAAATGATTACAAATTATTATTAACTACGAAACAAATTCATTGTAAATAATTTTAAATTAGCTTAAAATATATTTCTTCTTAAAAAAAGTAGAATATTTTATGATGATTTAAGATGCTTACTTTGACATTTGACAAAAATTCTGACAGCTGCCAACTAACATAGTGTATTTATTTTATCAATTTCTTAACAAGTATCCTCTGTATATATATAAAATGAATATTTTAGCTAATTAAATTTTAAAAATACCTAATAAATCGTTTTTTTCATTGAAATTGACAACTGCCAATAGTATAAAGATTAAATAAATACAAACGAAAGTAATTTATATTAAATCAAGTTTTATATCACTTTCTTGTGTCGAATATTTTGGCAATCATTCTCGAAACCTCAAAGCGATTGAACATCTCAATTTTAAATCATTGACATATTTTTTTGGGAAGTGTGAATACATCTTTTTATTTTATTTACTTTATTTTATTTATTTTATTTATTTTATTTATTTTATTATTTTATTTATTTTTTTTTATCTCGTTTATCTCGTTTATCTCGTTTATCTCGTTTATCTCATTTATCTCATTTATCTCATTTATCTCATTTATCTCATTTATCTCATTTATCTCATTTATCTCATTTATCTCATTTATCTCATTTATCTCATTTATCTCATTTATCTCATTTATCTCATTTATCTCATTAATCTCATTTATCTCATTAATCTCATTAATCTCATTTATCTCATTAATCTCATTAATCTCATTAATCTCATTAATCTCATTAATCTCATTAATCTCATTAATCTCATTTATCTCATTTATCTCATTTATCTCATTTATCTCATTTATCTCATTTATCTCATTTATCTCTTTATTTATCTTATTTATCTTATTTATCTTATTTATCTATCTTATTTATTTTATTTATTTGAATACATTTTTACTTTATTTGTAATACAGAACTTGTGGACCAAATGTGGGAACCATAACGGAACGGAGGTTACCGAAATGGACAGGGGAACCAAGTCGCTTTGGGGTTTCGAGAATGATTGCTGAGTCCATGGAGATGGGTGAATGACCTTGTCCGTGATCTCTACCAACTTCTTAGGGCTACAGGACTCTACCAACTCTGTTTCTCTGGTCACCAGTATCAAAAGGGCCGGACTTAGGAAAATCCCCCCGCGGGCCCCTTAACGGGCCGGCCCTGAAAAATTGACACGATAGATCAATTTTTCGTCTTCGGATTCGTAATCAGGGTTAAAAAATCTGTCGATTTCATACCCTCATGCGCGCTGCACATACATACATTTTTTTTTGGTGGCTGTGTAATTTGGAACTCCATCCATATCGTCTGCAATCCATACATGAAATTCTCAGAACGGACGAACCAATAAGTTCTGTCAATATTTTACTAACCACTTTAAAAATAACTCCAAAAAAGTTTTTTTTACTGATGAGGTTTGGTTCCATCTTTCGGGTTATTTTAACGATCAAAATATGAATATATGAGTGCAGATAACCCTCTGTTTTATATTTCAACTCCACCACACCCACAAAAAATTGGAGTATGGACAGCTGGAACAGAAGGAGGAGTGCTGGACTTGTTTTTCTTTTAATGTAACACTGAATGCATAGAGGTATCGTTTAGAAATCTTAACAAACTATGTACAAATGTTGCAAAACGGAACTCATGCGTAATTAATCATTTAGGCGAATGTTTCGGATATATATTAATTAGTTTGAACACGTAGATTATATCCACCCTAAATCTTGCGATTTGCTGTGATTTTTTTCTCTGGCCTTATCTAAAAAATTCAATTTTTAAAACTCCAGTTGGCGATATGGTAGCCCTTCAGCGACGCATTGTCAATAAAATTGAAGAAATTAATGGAACAGTGGATACTGCAGTACCTTATTGACTCATATATTAAAGGGACTAGGGAGGGTTGAAATTTCGAAAAAAATCGATTTTCGGTTTTTTTGCATATCCCGATACTGTGATCCTTTAGGAATATCTTACCGTCTGTTTTTTTGAAAAATTCCCAAAATTGAGGTCAAGAGAGCGTAACACGTAGTGTGGCGCGTGGCCGGTCGAACGCAGATATTCGCGCGGTCGGTCCCGACCGAACGGTCTGAGCATTATTCTAATTTCTAGGGTTCTCTATGCAATATAGAGAGTAGAATTAAGTTTTAATTTGTAACGACACACTAAAGACGACCTAATAATAAAGTCGAAACGTTTCTGTTTCCGTACGACTGTTCTAACACAAATATTGTACGGAAACTTTGAATGCGATTTTCTCTAAACTACATTTTTTGATGATTTTACCACGATGTCTCGAGAACCGCGAAATATATCAACTTGAAATTTATACAGGAGTTGTAAAACATTATGGCGCATAAATTATATCTAAAATCAGAATGAAAAAAAATATTGCTACAATTTTATAATAACAAATAACTCGGATTTTTCCAAATTTTTTGTTTTCTGGACGCCATTTTGTTAAATTTAATTTTTGTTTTTAATTTGTTAGGTATAATCAATAGAGGGAAGCCTAAGGAGAAGAAACATTTTTAGAATTTGCCAAAAACTTTATCCGTTCGACTGGAATCGTGGTAAAACCGTGGATTCGACAGTTTTCCTTATTACATTGGGACGCTGGCATTATTGTTCTGGGAACGACTTTCAATGAATTTTCTCTTTTATAATATTATAATTAATACCCTTGACAATAAAAAAGTTTTATATTTATTCGCGGCCTTGTTAAAAACCATTAAACATGAGCCAATTTTTGCATTTTCAACCCTCCCTGGTCCCCTTAAAATAAGAGTTCAAGTATTTATAAACATGGGCGGTGGTCATTTTCTGTAAATTGATTTTCTGTTAATTTTTTTGAGAATTTCTTTTTGATAAAGTTTTTTATAGTATACCCGGTAAAAGTACCAGTCACATAATGTAACTGCCTTGACAATTCAATATGGTTATGAACTTAATAATAGAAATACTTTTTTTTTTTGCTGGGTCAACTTTGACGGTATTTTTTTTAATGGCTTGTTATTACATATAACTCATAAAATCACTGGCACAGGCAATTATTTCATAGATTTTTATGTGCCAATAACAAAAAGATTGCAAGCACATGCCGCATGCACGGAGACCGCATGAAACTTAGCATAAAGTAAATGTGTACTTACATGAGGCCTCATCCACACAATGGGATGTAGAGCAGGTTTTTTGTGGTGGTAGAGGGCCTTTGGTCCGGCGGGAAAATCGGCATCTTCGAACAGCGTCCCTCTTTCCCTACACGTCCTCTTTATCGCCTGATAATTGGACGAAGATTTATGGCGTTCTGTCGTACAATATCTGAAAAAAATATGTATATGAGGTGGATTTCTGACGCCGGTAATTTTCATCAATTTCAAAAGCAATATATTTTTAATAAAAGAAGTAATATTACTATTTACTAGCCTATGACCCATATTATTGCAACTTTTTTCGTCTCTTGCAGTTTTCCTACAATTGAGTTGGTGTTACGATGAATTTTATCTTTCAACCTACAAAATATTAGTCCCACTTGCCAGAAACAGTTATTTTGGTAACAAGTAGGAACAGGTATACTGTTATCGTAAAATTCTGGATACATCGACGTAGAGAAAGAGTTTAACTACATTGGCAGACAAAGCTGGGTCATACTCATAAGTTATTACCCAGTTAAGACCGACCCAGTTAACGCCCAAGAGAACTCAATTTTTAGCTGTTTTTCGAGCTCTGTTTTCAACAGTATATAATAAAAAGGAAGACGATTCCCACGAAACCTATGTACCTCAGTATTTTTGGATGTGCTCTTTCGATTTCCGGGGTCAAATTTTGGTTTCCGAACCTCAGAACAAAAAAATATGACAGCTTGAAATGATTTATCGAATTTAGGAGTTTTTGATTTTAATTTGGAATAATATTGTGCAACTGTATTTGAATTTTTATATGCTACAGCTATTTTATCTTTGGTGAGAATTCGTGATAAGTTTTCGGACAATGTATGTATATAGGGTAACTTGAAATATATCTTTTTTTTGTTGTTTTTAATAACATCGTTTTTGTTATCTTTCTTATTTATTGCTATTTTGTTCATCACTTTGTTCATCATTGTTAATTTGTTTAACCAGTTTTGTTGGATAACCATTTTGTTTTAATTGCTAAATTAGATAAATCAAATGTTGTGTACGAAATTACTTGTGATTCTAACAACTGTAATAAAGTTTACATTGGTCAAACAAAATGATATTTAAAAGATAGAATAAAAAGAATATGAATATGACATAAGAACACTAAATAAAGATGAAAAAAGGCACATACAGCACTAGTGGAACACATAATCAATAATCCAGAACACAAATTCAATTTTGAAAATTGTAAAATTTTAGGAACTGAACCAAACCTAAAAAAACTATTACTTTTAGAAATGGTAGAAATAAAAATGAATAAAAATAATGTTAATAAACGCAGTGACATAGACGACTTAAATTCAGTTTATTACAACATTCTAGAAAAGAACAATAATTTCAAAATTTTCATTGTCTCAAACCCATTAAGAATACTGCCTTCCACTCCCTAACACAGATGTGACATGCGTACGACAGGTTAGATTCTCTCAAAACCTTCATCACCATAGTAATTTTTAAATTGTGTTGTCCTGAAAATAGTGTTTTGTTTTTATCTTGGTACATTTGCTACATATGTATTTAGATAGTACCGCCAATGTTCGTAATTTGCCACCTTACATGACAGAAATAACAACATTGATGTAAGTAAAAGTTACAATTGCTCTTCTATAATAATAATTTTTAAAATCTATATGTTGTATCTACATACATAATTATGTATAAAATTGTAGTGAGCCCTGATGAAGGAGAAATAAAGCTCCGAAACATTGGCAAAAATCGAATAGTTTGTTATTTATTTCTGGACCTAATCCAACTCACCAAAAAACGAACAGAAAAGAAGGTCGCCAAATTCCCCACAGATAAAGTTTTTTTTCAACTCAGTAATAAAAAAGTTACCTTATTAATTCCGAAAATAACATTTATCGCACCGCAATACGCAAAACAATAACCATTATCGTTATCAAGTCGAGGTGACGTATTAATGATTTATTAGCTGAAAATTTGAGCGCTGTTAAATCAGCGTTCTCCTCACGTGGATTAAATGGTGTGGAACTCACCATTCTTATGATTTATGGCTTGTAGTATTTCACGGTACTCCCACGTATATGTTTTTCATTGCTGCCATTAACAAACAATTGCGGATGAGAAGGTGATTTGTAACAGATTATAACAGATTTATTACAAATTAAGCAAATAAAAACGATATGCTGGTTTCCTTTTACATCAGCTTTACGTATCTCTAGTTTATAAAAGCTATATTAATGAATTCTCAAATTTTGCATATATTCTATTAATACGTTTTTTAAGTAAATATACATAATATTGTTATCCAGTACTTCACATCCTTAAACTAACTGATGGTTGTTTAATTAGCCTAAATATACAGTGTGAGTAAAAAGGAAATATGCTTGTATTTCTTTAAATATTTGATTCTATTCGATTTTTCTTAACGTAAACAAGTTTGTTGCTATGACAACCGACGTTATTTTTTTTTAATGGTATGGTATGATTTTCTTTAATAAGTAAGTTTTTCTTTAAGTATTTTGGGAAAGAGCATCTCTTCCTGGATACGGGACTATACAATTACAATTGGGTTTAATTTACTTTTTCTCAATTTTTTTTTCTAATGAAACCCTTTTATTTTATATATTAACCCTATATATTTTGAGAGTTTATATATTAACCCTATTATAATTTATTATAATAGGGTTAATATATAAACCCTCAAAATGTATAAACCCTATTATAATAAATTGTAATAGGGGTTTTTTTTTCCTTCTTCCGATGTGTCTGGTTTGGGGTTTGTTTTGCCTCCAACACTGCAGCCTTCAGGCTTATTGTATTTCCAGTTTACATCGTCATTTCATGTGAATAGGTTTGTTGCCTTTATGAGATTTAGTAGCCTTTTCGCAAGATTTTTCTTTGGAAAGGCCTCATGGGGGGTTTTCTATTCCCAGAAGACCGTATCTCCAGTGTGTTAGTGCTGGGCACTCTAGTATAATGTGTCGGGATGTTTCATCCATCTCATTACACAGTCTACAAATAGGTCCATCTAAATATATGCCCATTCTGTGTAGATGTTTCCTAAGGTGACAATGCCCGGTTATGAGTCCCGTGACAAGCCTTATCTGATTTCTACTCAATCGCTGAATCTCGTCGGTCAGCACTTTTGATGGTGTTTTTACCATCCATTTACTGTTTGTTTGTCCTGGTATGTGGTTCCAGTAAGTCTGGTGTTCTTTATTTTTCCACCGAGTCAGCCAGAGCCTCACTGAGGACTTTGGTATACCACACATTGGTTCAGGACCAATGAGTGTCGTTGCAGAGCCCTTTCTCGCTAGGGTATCTGCTTCTTCGTTGCCTTCGACCCCTTTATGTCCTGGTACCCATTTGTAGTGTTACCTTGTTATGATTTGCCAGAGCTTGTAGGGTTTCTAGGCAGTAATAGGGTTACATAGTGGTCTCGTATCCAGGAATAGATGTTCTTTCCCAAAATACAAAGAAAATCATACCATGCCATTAAAAACAATAACGTCGGTTTCCATAGCAACAAACTTGTTTACGTTAAGAAAAATCGAAAGCCGCAAGTTTATGACAAAAAATATACTCGAAAACTTTTATTACATTTTTTTTTAAAATAACAAATAATTAAAGAAATACAAGCACCTTTCCTTACTTTTTACTCACATTGTATAACATTTTCTTTTTACTGTTATAGTGAAACGGTTTTTTACGATGTATCGTCTAGTATTACCAAAATTATTCCGGTCGTTATTTAGAGCAGTTTAAGGTACCCACATAGAGTAAATATAATTTTCATAGCCCTTTTTAGTTTGTGAGGTACAGGGTGAAACATTTGCACACCCCCCTCCACTCACTTTTCTTTTATCTTATTGGAGATGTAAAAACGGACTTCCATACAATTTTTTATGTAAAATCTAGTGGCGTAGTCCGTTTTCTCAGAATAAAGCAAACGTACGTTTTTTTAAACGGATTAACTGTATATTTTTATTTGGTAGAATTAAGTAGTTTCTAAGCATTTCAAAAATATATTACTATTGGTAAGTTTTCTCAACAATAAGCAAACTGCTAATGTAAATGAAAAATATAATTTTTGTAAGTAGGCCGTGGCGTTGCTAAAGAAAACATTTTTTCTAATTTCGGCATTTATGGTGAATATATAAAAATGTTAGCTTCTACTAATTATTCTACTTTTTGACTTTTGAGAAATGCGTCAAAAATCATCAATCAATGAAAAAGCAACGTTCCTTAAAGTCATTAATAGGGTCCGAAAAGTGTGCTACAACGCAGTCGGTCGGCCTCAGACCGTCATGTCATTGACAGAAAGACATATAGAGAGACCAAAAAGACAGGAGTAAAATTAGTGATGTTAACATATCGCTTGTGTCATTCAGAATCACCGACTGTCTGCATTGTTTGAGCGTACGTTGCCACAACCAGTAGTCTTTCTGCATTCCTTCTCATTAAACGCGCGATTTGGCCTGTACGTAGGGTTGTAGAAGGAGAATGATTGTTCCACATCTACTGAAGGTAAAGGTGCAAATTAAAAATTGTTTACATTGACAGAAGACGACACACCACGCACATTATTTTCCCACAGTTGTTTGTATGACTAACAGTTTTTTGTTGTCACCAACATCAGTACATTATTATTTTTTACATCTACAGAGAACAACGCACGTGTTGCTACTATTTCTATACGTTTAGCCGCTGTTTGCAAAACCCGTTTACTAGCTATCAATATCAGGGGCGAAATATCGGAAACACCTAAAATTCCTATCAGAACATTATCAAAAATCTGTTGTTTCATTCACTGTTAGCCACAGAAATTTATTGCGTATATCTTCTTTGATATTTCCCATGACACGTTGATATATCATAATATATGTAAATATGTAAGGCTACTAAGCAATGGAAAGTCGGATACCTATTTGGCAAAAACAGTCTAAAGTAAATATTGTCGACCACGTTCCACGAAAGGTTACATGCGCAAAACATAATGCACAAATTAAACCAAAGTACCAGTAATATTTTGTTGATGTATATTCGAATCTAAATATCTTTCACAGTCTCGGCGTCTACGAAATATATATCGACTATATTTCCAGTCTATTCGCAAATGGTAACGACCGTAAAATCCATGGTAAAAATCCATAGAAAATCAGAAAATATGTAAATACACTACACGAACTCACGAGTTAGTCACTCACGACACATAAAATTATTTTGAACTGAACCGCTCACTTCGAGGTCACGTAAAACACTACGGAATCGGCGCGGCGTACACATCGTGGAGAAACTGCATTTACGTATCCTGTCTACCCGCACAGGACTGGGGTATTAGAGTCCAGCGTGCGTTATCAGGCACGATCAGTGGCGTACGCATGCATGGGTAAGAAATACACGCGTACATAATTTACAAGGAGCTTAAAAAATACAGTGTATACTTTAATTACACAGCTCCACAAAAAAATTTTTTTTTCGTTTCTAACTATGTATCCTATATGTTTTTTGGGTCGCCTGAAACCGAATCCGAAGTCCAAATTGCTCCATCTGATCCGGTTCTTTTCCTAACCTCAAAAAACGCCTAAAACCATGAAATTCAAGCTAAAAATTATATAATTTGATAAAAACCCAAACGACATCCCATAATCATATATTTCATCAATTCCATAACCATATAATCTCAAAACTTCATAACCTTAGGCCCCACAACCTCATAAATCCAATAACCTTATGATTCTAAAACCCCATAACTCAGTAAAAAAGAGACTTATACGCGCTTAAGCAGTGTAAATCGATATGTTTAAAACGGATTTGCCCTTTAATCTCAGTACCACTTAACCTCAAAACCGCGTGATCCTAAAACCTCACAACCTCAAAAATTCCATAACCTTGTGATTGAAAAACCTTATACACCAGTAGAAAAAGAGACTTATACGCATTCAAGCAGTGTAAATCAATATATTTGAAACGGGTGTGCCCTTCGACCTCACTACCACTCAACCTCAAAATCACGTGATCCTAAAACTTCATAATCTTGAAAACTCCATAATCTTCTTAAACACCATATACGGTTCTAAATCTGATTGACTTTTAGCACAAAAGTAGTGTAAAATATGGAATGATACCACAAAATTTTGTGTCTTTTCAAATCAAATTACACAAAACATACAATTTTGAACTTTATATAATCCCATAACTTCGCAAATTACGAGTCACGAGGTTTTTCAATCACAAGGTTATGGGATTTCTGAGGTTATGAGGTTTTAGGATCACGCGGTTTTGAGGTTAAGTGGTACTGGGATTGAAGGGAAAATCCGTTATAAACGTATCGATTTACACTTCTTAAGCGCGTATAAGTCTCTTTTTTACTGAGTTATGGGGTTTTGGAATCACAAGTTTATTGGGTTTTTGAGGTTACAGGGCCTAAGGTTATGGAGTTTTGAGATTATATGGTTATGGAATTGATGAAATATATGATTATGGGATTTCATTTGGGTTTTTATCAAATTATATAATTTTTAGCTTGAATTTCATGGTTTTAGGCCTGTTTTTTGAGGTTAGGAAAAGAACAGGATCTGATGAAGCAATTCGGACTTCGGATTCGGTTTCAGCGACCCAAAAAAACATAGTCAAACCCCTGCAAACGAAAAAACCTTCGTATAGTGTCGACCTTGCGTTGTGTCACACTTTCCGAAATTAAAGTAGAGATGATCTGACTGTTATTGTTCAACAGTAAGCAATAAACCGTTGACTATAAAAACGTATGTAGGTACAAAAAAAAAGAACTCTAATGTTACCAAATACTTTGACATCGTGCACCCATAATTTCAGTGATAACGAATCTTAGCGCGAATCACGTGAAAGGGAACCTATAGACGTTAGGCGGCCCGTAATGGCGTTATACGTTCGAGGAAGACACGTTTTCTAACGAAATTAGATCATTTATTTTGCATTAGCGTTAATTGTAAGAATCGACGGTTTGCATTTATTTTAATGGGCCCATTCATTTTTATCTTTCGATCTCGTGAGGTGACCTTTTTATTCCCCGTTGAAAGGTTAGGGGGGCAAACATTGGAAAAGTTGGCGGTGTGATTTTTTATACGCTAGGCGATTTGAAACGCTTGTACGGTTTCTGCGGTAACAGCTGCATTGAGCTACTTATAAAGGGTGTCCCATAATTCACGCAAAATTTGAATTTGCCGCCATTTGTGCGGCAACCAAAAAAAGAAAACAGCTTGACAGCTGATAGTTTAGGGTTAGTAAAAATGGAGCAGTACATGAAAGAACAACGCGTTTTCATTGTTGAACACTATTTCAAAAATAATGAGAGTTTGGCTGTTACAGATCGCAAAGGACCCGGCAATAATCTTATGGAAATTGTCTCTGAAAAAGTCTCAATTGACACAAAGCTCGAAAATCAATACTTTGGCTGCTACGGAGCTTGAAAGCTCCAAAGCTCCACCACAGATTTATTTATTCGTGCAGTCGTTATATATTTTTAAATAACTTATTTTTTCGATTTTAATGTCTAAGTTTCTGTTTTTGAGGTTGCTAAATTCAAATCCGATGTCAAATTGTCCAAATTGACACGTGACAGCTGTCAATTAGCTGTCAAAGTGCCTTAAAAAAATGCAAATCTTATTTTTATGTTATGAGTTTATGCTGTTTAGGTAACTCAGTTCATACATGCTGTGTATACAATAATTAGACAATTGGCAGCTGTTAACAGGCTGTCAAACAGCAGTTATAAAACAAAAATCTTCAGTTTTTGTTTTGTTCAGTTTTTTATTTTTTCGATCGTTATTTGACAGCTAGTTGACAGCTGCCAACTTTCAATTTCATAAAACTAACATCATATTTAAATTCAGCGACCTAAAAAACATACAGTTATAGTAAAAACTGAAGATTTTTGTTGTATAACTGCTAGTTGATTGCTGCCAATTGTCGAATTATTGTATTCATATCATACATGAACTGAGTTACCTAAACAGCATAAACTCATAATAATAAAAATAAGATTTGCACTTTGTTAAGGCACTTTGACAGCTAATTGACAGCTGTCACGTGTCAATTTGGACAATTTGACATCGGATTTGATTTCATCAACCTCAAAAACATAAACCTAGACATTAAAATCGAAAAAGTAAATTATTTAAAAAATCTATAAAGACTGCACGAATAAATAAATCTGTGGTGGAGCTTTGGAGCTTTAAGCCAAAGTATTGAGTCTAACAAAAAAAAGTTCAGTCATTTGCAACCAGACCCATCATTTTCTAAGTATTTTGATGCACTGAAACCAAATTTGGCAAAAAAAAAAGGAAAAATTACAAAAAAAAAAAGTAAAAAATTGTATATAATAAAATGGAAAAAAAAAAATTTCTACCGCCTCAATTTTTCTCACCACCCCCATATAACCCCCATAAACTCTTATAAAGGAAATTAAAAAAAAATTTGGTTTTTTGGGTCGCTGATCACTGAAGTCAAGAAGCACGTTTAATCTGAAGTCAAGAATAAATTTCGACTTAATGACAGCTGTCAAATTTCACTAAAAGTAAAAAAGTTGATATTAAATGCATATTATTAATTTTTTTGGGTTGCTGATTACGATTATGAAGTCAACAATGATTTTTGACATAATTCCTCTTCATCTTGATTTTGACAAATCAAAAATGAATTATGTCAAAAATCATTTCTGACTTCAGAATCGTAATCAGCAACCCAAAAAAACAGCAAAACAAAAAATAATATGTATTTAATATCAACTTTTGACGTTTTAGTGATATTTGACAGCTTGTTGGTAGTTGTCATTAAGTCGAAATTTATTCTTGACTTCAGATTCGTGATCAGCGACCCAAAAAAACCAAATTATATATTTTTTTTAATTTCCTCTATAAGAGTTTATGGGGGTTATATGGGGGTGGAGAGAAAAAATTGATGCGGTAGAATTTTTTTTTTTGCCAAATTTGGTTTCAGTGCATCAAAATACATAGGAAATGATGCGTCTGATCGCAAAGACAGAACTTTTTTTTTGTAGACCTGTGTTATTGAACAAGTGAATGCTGATTTTTCGAGCAAAATCATCTTAAGCGATGGAGCTCATTTTCACCTAGATGGCTTCGTTAATCGTCAAAATTGTCGCATTTTGGGTTCAGAGACTCCACATGTGATTGTCGAAAAACAAATGCATCCACAACGTGTCACTGTTTGGTGCGGATTTTGGGCTGGAGGCGTCATTGGACCATACTTCTTCGAAAATGAGGCTGGTCAAGTAGTTACTGTTACTAGTGCTCGATATCGCGAGATGATAATAAGGAATCGCGATTTCCTTGTCGTGTACTCTCTCGTTTCGGTGATCAGAATTGACCCCCTAAATTTGATTTAACACCATTGAATTTCTTTCTATGGGGTTATTTGAAGTCAAAGGTCTATGCCAACAAGCTCACATCCACCCGCGCATTGAAGGAGGAAATTTAACGCTGCATCAATGAAATTCAGCAACATTTGTGCAAAATGGTCATGGAAAATTCGACGAAAGAGTATGTATATGTGCCAGCAGTGGAGGTCATTTGCCCAATGTGCAATTCCATACATAACCCTATCCTGTGTACTTTATGTTTCAATAAAAAAATACAATGGAAAAAAAAACTGTCTTTTCTATTTAATTCAAATCTTGCGTAAATTTTCGGACACCCTTTATGTGGGTTCAAGGAATAAACGACTAGTCAAAATTTGCGTAACACTCTACAAGAGCGTCGTTTGCATTATTTTCGGGTTATAAACTTGCGATTTTTAAATTCGGTATTCTGTAGGGTTGGTTTCAATGGCCCGAAGTTACTACCCCGTGGCTTAAAAGAATCTCAAAAAACCAACCCGAAATGTCGAAATTTGAATTCACAAGATTCTTGTGGCAATTCAGAGACCTACAGAATGGGCTAAAAAGGAAACGTTGGCAGGTAAAAACTATATCCGGCACACATTAAGATCTCGTCAACAAGTTCTGAGCATTTGGTCGCTATCCCGTTCCCTCAACCCTTTTCCGGTTCTCCTGAGCCACCCCGCTGCAGTTACTCTGGGTTTTGCATGGCCTCATCTCTGTTGGGCTATTCCATTGATCCTAATTTGTGTAAGGGTGGCCTGGAGTACTTGAGTTGTCAAAGGGTTAAAGAAAGGTGTTCCACCCGACATCAATTTATTTTGCAGCATTAGGATCAATGGAAAATAGCCCAACAGAGGTCCGACCATGCTAAACCTACCGTAAATGCAGAAGGGTGGCTCACGGGGTCTGGAAAAGTGTTGAAGGGATGGGACAGCGACCAAATGCCCAGGACTTTTTGGAGAGGTTTTGTTGTATGCCAGTATGGGGTTTTTACACGACAGCGCCCATCTCAGTCAATCATGTAGCTCTCTGAATTGCCGCCAGAATCTTGTGAATTTAAATTTTGACATGGAGTGGATTTTTGGGGTTTCATCTACACCACAAACCGTTTAAACTACAGCATAGGCTTAGGTGCATTAAAACCAACCTCATTGGCTACTGAAATTTAAAAAACGCAAGTATCTAGCTTGCCACAACAGTTGTAGCCAATCAACAAGATAATTTAAGAACAATTTTTCTGATTAGATCAGAATTCTTATAGCGCTGTTAGTAATAACCTATAGAACATCTACCATATGCCGCATGCTATAACCATACCGTATAAAAAATAAAGATAATTTGTATATGTAAGTATTCACAGTTGGTACAACGTATACCGTATGCTTTAAGAAATAATGTATCTTCTACGGACTCGAATAAAATCGTACAAGATCAGATAATTCCGCCAATCTGGGTGCATATGTACGCGGTCGGTTGAATTCGTTAATTATTCAATTATAGTTATAATAATTACAGTGCGGAAATAAATTTTAATATTTAGCATCACTATTTTTTAATACCATTAATGATCCTGTCTATAAGTCCTATGGCATATAAGTAGTTTATATTACTACGAATACAATCAGCAACGCTCTACTTTAGACCTGATGCTAACAAATGACACCAGTCGACTGTTCAGATCATATTCAGATAACATCCAAGTAAACTGTTTTGCTATACGTCAAAACTACGAGAGAGATAAAAAACAGACTACTTAACTTACTTTCATTATCTCCTTGAGCGGATTTGTATCAAACGGATGATGTGTAACCTAAATGGGATATATTTCACTAAACTCTCCAATGAAATTGATATGTCGCATCTTATCGCATATTCTCTCGTTAACTATTAAGTAAAAAAAGCCATAGCAGTGAAAATACCACACCACACTTACACCTTGAGAAATAGAGTCCTAGGAAATGGCATTCCTATAATACCCATAAAAACATGAGGAGTTTGTTAAACATGGTTCACTTTTCAACTAAGTATCAAAATAATTTCCAAAAAAAAATTTAAAAAAAGTCGCCACAGGGAACTATGAGAATAGTCTTGTTAACAGAGGTCCAAAATACATTTATAAATATGTTCGATCTCAGATAACATCAAAAGTGTCGGTACTCCTAGTACGATATTTGTGCTAGCGAACTGGAAGCCTCAAATGTCTCGAGACGATAACGACCAAATGCGAGAATAATAAATGTCTGTAATTGCCGACATTCCCTACTATAAGATAAAAACTTACTAATAAATACGTACAATTCTTTGCTTGACAATCGAACGACAAAAACGAGCAAGCAGCAAAAAAAAACAAACCTGAAATTTCAGAAGTTGGGATCAGCTTTAGTGAAATTACCTAGAAACGTGCTTGTCATTGTAACAGTAGTTAACAGTTATCAGTGTCAAACTGTTTGTTTTAGTTTTCGTGTTGCAATTCAGAGATATGGTTTACTTAACAGAAATTCATAATATAACGATTCTGCAGATGATTGGTTACGGGGACAGAACACGAACGCAGGCCGAAGTTGTTCGCCTATTTCAAGAAAAATATCCGGAGTTGCCGCCGATATCTTAAGGTACTGAGAAAGTTAATGTTTGGGCAAGAATAATTGGAGAAAATATCATTGGTCCTTTCTTCATTGACGGCAATTTGAATGGAGAAAGTTATTTAGCGGTGCTCCAAAATAATGTATCGACGATGGAAAACTTGTATCCAGCTGAAGGAAACCCACAACTTCCAGGTAATGCAATATGGCTGCAGCAGGATGTTGCACCAGCACATTACGAAGGCAATGTCCGGCAGTATCTCCACATAATCTTTCCAAATCGCTGGATAGGGAGACGTGGTTCTGTAGAATGGCCTGCACGATCACCTGATCTCACGCCGTTAGACTTCTTCCTATGGGGATATGTAAAAATTATGGTCTACAAAACTAAACCCGACGATTTAGCTGACTTAAGAAGAAGAATAACACTTGCAATTAGGTTGATTACCCCGCAGATGTTAAGTAACGTTAGAAGACATTTCTATTTACGTCTAGGGTGCTGCCAAGATGCTGGAGGCATGCATTTTGAACATCTGCTGCATTAATGATGATTTGTTCTTTATTTTAATGTAACGAATTTCCTACGCTGGAGAAACTTTTTTTCTTGTTAATTTCTACAATAAAATTTAAAACCATAGCAGTTTTGAATAGAGAATGAAAAGACCTTTCAAATGAAGTATCACAAGCTCCTACTTCCAATTTGAAAATTTAGGGTTTGTAGCTGTCACCTGAAGGGAGGGATGACATGAATTCGAAGATGGCATATTCGAATATGCCATCTTAGAATTCGAAATTACGAATGCATAGTCAGCAATCGCAAAAACCTGCAAGTAACAATTTTTAACTATTTCCATGTACATCACAATTTAAAAAAAATTATGACAGCCAAATTCAATTTAACTTTCTGGTTTGCAAAATATCGAAATTTTAATATCTGAAACAAGATTAGCAAACTGCGAAACAAATTTTAAGTTTCCTTCATGATTTTTTATTTTTTTTTAACTTACGGACGTCACATTGGATCCGCCATCTTGGATTTCGAAATTATGTCATTTGGACTTCACATTCCTGATCAGCAATCTCTGAAACCTCTAGGTAACAATTTTTAACAATTTGCGCATTTACATGTCAATGAAAAAAATATTATAGCCGCCATATTGGAATCGCCATTTTGGATTACGATATTACGTAATTTAGACTTCAGATTCTCGATCAGAAACCCTTAAATGTTCTAACTAACAATTTTTAACAGTTTGCGCATGTACATTTCATTTAAAAATATATTATGGCCGCCATATTGGATCCGCTATCTTGGTTTTTTGAATCGCAAAATTCTGAGATCAGAAATGAGATTAGAAACCAAAAACCCCCAAGTAACAATTTTTTATAATCTTAAACAATCTTTTGATAAAACTTTAATTTACTTACAAAATTTATGTCCGCCATATTGGATTAGCCATCTTTAATTTTGAAATTTCAAAATATGGGCTCGATGCTCGAAAAGGCAATTTTTTAACGAATAGTTTAAAACAAAAAAAAATCAAGTTTAATTAATTCCAGGCTTGGGAATTATCGTTTGTCCAAAAAATGAGCTATTTGCCCCACTGTGCGTCATCTGGTCTTGAAAAGGAAATTCCGGTTTATATTTGACTTGCCCTCGTATATGGTTTAGTCTAAGAACCATCAATATTTTTTCCGAATTACTAACCCGCGTGTTTGTAATAGTCTGTTCTCTCAGTGTATGAAAATTATTCTGTTTATTCGGATGTTTCCCATAGTCTAACAGTTTACCGACTCTCGCGGCGTAAAAGTGTACAGTTAGAGGAGGCCGAGGGGATATCACGTAGGGAACTTATTACTGAAAATAACAAATGGCGTCAGCACTCCAAACCACTTCATCTCTCGGGCACGGTCGTGCAACATCGCGTTCCCGTTCGATCCAGGAAATACGCGAACTAAATTGAGACGATAATCCAAATCCGAGCATGGAGAATACGGACGGATAGACAGAACCTGCGTACACACAAAGAAAAGTACATATTGTAAGGTGCCTTATTAAAAATGAAGTCAAGTGGTTTATGGAAATTTGACGGCATGTCGTTTCTTGGTGCGGATGCTTTCTATACAACTGTCACTATATGTAAGTGTTAACTGTCAGTTGTCCGTGAGTTCTGTCATTAGATTATTTTAAAACATTAATATCAATTTTCTAATATCAGGTCATAATTTCTACGCGAAGAATATGTTTTGTCAAGAGCACCATATCTTTATGTTCGAATCATACGGTTACTCGGGGTTTTTGGGTCCCTCATCATGAATACGTTGTTAGTTTTGTCGTCCGTTACACCTGGAGGATCATGAACCCTGGTCGCCAGGCCCATTCGCTTCGAAATTCTCGGAATTGTGACTATAATATCTTGAAAGTACGCTTCAAGACGCGTATTTAAAAAAAAATGGCGTCAAGATATTACAGCCACAATTCCGAGAGTTTCGAGGGGAATGGGCCTGGCGATCAGAGTTCTTGGTCCTCCAGGTGTAACGGACAACAAAACTAACAACGTATTCATGATCAGCGATCCCAAACACCACCGAGTAACCATTTTCGTTTAGATTCAGGTTGAATTCGAGGGAAAATCTCGGGGATGGGCTTGGTGACCGGGGTTCCTGGTCTCCAAGTTCATCGGGGTCAATTTTTAACATCATATTCGTGATCAGCGACCCCAAAAACCCTCGAATAACCAAATTCAGCCCGTTTTGACAATGTATTCTCTAATTATGATTTTTTTCTTTAATTGGCTGGAAAAATTGCACCCCAAAAATACATTTTTTAGGTGCAGTAATGCAGTTTCTGATTTGTATATGACAAAAATAGGTAACATTTTTTCTAAACTTTAAAAGGAATCTAACGAGCCTAATTACGTCAAAATCTATCTTACTGCGGAAATTTTGGAGGTTTGGCTCTTTTTTGTGCTAAATTTCCTCGTCTACAGGAGATAATCAGGAGGTCTTACACAAATAAGAGTATCCAGATTATCTCTGATAACCAAGCAGCACTCAAAGCCCTGGGAGCGGTAGAAATACATTCCCAGGTAGTTAAAGACTGTATGGATTCGCTAATACAACTAGCGGAACACAACAGTATCTGACAGATGCGAGTCAGATACTGAGACAGAGAGCCAGGGGTGGAGTGGAGAAAGAAACCCCCTTCCACATATTTTGCGAATGCCTAGCAATGGCAGCTGTTAGGCATTCGAACTTTGAGGCTACAACAATAGAACCAAAATAAGTAACAGACGCTCCACTAGAAACTGTCCTTAAATTTCTTAAGGAATTTGGACTAATGGAATGAACCTGTGGGGCCACAATAATAAGCATCGACTTATGTGCACAGGGCTCGTATCTACCCCATACGTAATTGTAAGTAAAGGGGTTAGAATAAAAAGGGTATAAGTAACATTTTCATTGTTTGAAGATATTTGAGCTTAAAGTTAAGTAACTATATAAAAAGTAAGGAAAACATTTAAGTAAAATCTAAATTTATTTTGATTAATTAAAAAAATGGCAGAATTTGTTTAGGATAATACTCATATTTTTTAAAAAAAAAAAGCGCTTACACCCTTTTTATTCGAAACATTTTTTTTAATAAAGTAAAAATAAAACAAGAATATGTGCAAAAACAAACTTTATTCCCAAAATTAAGAAAACAAATCTATTCACTACTGTCAGAATCAGAGTTCAGTATAGGTATATCATCCACGTCGTCGTCAAACTCAGAATCCGTATCACCGAAATAAGCATCATTCTGTGTATTTTTTGACGTAGAAGCAGTGGATTTGGAAGTTTGATTTCTTTTTTTCTTGCTTTTGGGTTTAGTTTTCTTACTTCCATGCTTCAGATCTTTTATAAAAGCTATGATATACAGGTGGTATATATTCTAGAAGTGTTTGCAAATTTTTCCATTTTTCTACTGAAATATTAATAGGATTTTCTTTCAACTTTGAGCAAAATATTTTCTGCAAATCTCTTGGTGGTCGGCCATTACCCAAAAAAGGGCACTCGCATGTTGTAAAAAGAAAAACCATCATCAATAGTAATCTTAAACTGGAAAGCATATGTATCGGAAGTTTCTCTTACGTTTTGTTTCTCTATGTCCTTTTTTTGGATCGCCTATTGTGGCATTAAAATTGTGGCAGCAAATGAATCTTTTCTCGTATCATCTTATTTTCTCGTATCTTGAAGTGTTTAGAAGCTGATCCTATTACATTACGCCAAACTTGTGGTGTAAATACTTGCGGAAATTTCCTTTTACATTTTTCTATTAGTCCAAATGACCTGTTACACTCCATGTATGTGTGGCCCGGCTCCAAAAATTTATGGTGTATTTCTTCGAGTTGAGTTTTTTTTTTGTAAATTTAGCGTTCATCAGATTTTGTTGGTATTTATTATAACATAATAATACATGACACAGCAACTTACCTTCAGCACTCTATTTCTTCATCACTTTCCATTATGTGTTTATATAGCACCAGTGGCGGTGCGTGATATTTCAGTTAGCCATATCTTGAAAACGACGCATGGGACCCTCTTCACTTTTTAGGTGATGACTATACACCTCTTACAGAAAGGATTTATAGTGAAAAAAATGGTCAGCAATGTTTGCGAACAAAATTTCAAAAAAAAATGGAGCACTCCCTGGGTTCTCAGTAATGCTCTGTGGGATATTTGCAGTATATATATTTTTTTCATAATCTAGTAACAAATATAAGGAGACGTTTTTCGATTTCTTGCAAAATATTTTTTTTCAAAAAAGTTATGGCCATTTTAATTTTAATTTTATAGGAACATTTTGTTTCCCAAAATTAAAATGGCCATAACTTTTTGAAATAAAAATATATTGTAACAAATCTAAAAACGTCTCCTTATATTTGTTTTAGATTTATGAAAAAAATATACTGCAAATATTCCACAGAGCGTTACTGAGAACCCAGGGAGTGCTCCAGTGTTTTTGAAATTTTTTTCGAAAACTTTACTGACGGTTTTTTTTGGATCGGTTGAAACTCAGTAATTGTTTAGTATATTGTGGGTTGGAATAAAAAGGGTACAATTGCATTTGTATCCTTTTTATGCCAACAAAATCTGTACTTTCGTTTACCAGATTTTTCTACTACGCAATGTATGTCGATAAATGTATTTAAAATCACTTGCACCATTTTTATTCCAATAAATAGGCATCTCACCTATAAGAAAACGCAGTTATCCCATAGTTAAAAAAAATGTACTTATACCGTTTCTATTCCAACCCCTTCAATTATAATTGTAATATTTCAGAAATGGGCGAAAAGTAGAAGGCAAATGGAAATATTCAACACGTGTTTAGAAGAGTTTTGCATAGAGAAATTGTATTAAGAAGAGTTCCATGACATAGTGTTCGATTACTGTTGAGTGAGTATTTTTCGAGAAGCAGGAAGTGCATGAAAAGAAGGAAGTAGCCGACAAAGAAAACATACTCCCGCGTTAGTAGAAACATCTGACAAATTGTGAAAAATGCTCTTAGAACTCCTGTTTGTGTTGTTTTGTAATTAACTGAAGTCTCTGTTGCTACTTGCGATAATGTTTTAAAAATTTCCATAGGTACCACTTAGTTTGTCACCAAGTACTACCAAAAGTTGATAGGTCACGTATGGCAGCATTTTGCGAGTGGTACTCAAACAATAGTAATGAAGTGCTCTAATAAATCCCTTTTTTGTCTGGTGAAGCCTGGTTCCACCTGAATGGGCACGTGAACTCTCAAAATATGAGAATGTGAAGTTCGGTGAAGTCGGGAATTTTTTGTCAGAAGTCTACATCCATAGAAAATCGTGTGCAAAGGTAATGACAATTCAACTTCTATAGAAGTAAATGATAGACTACTTCAACTTTGCCCATATACAGAGCACGCATTATTTGAACTCTTGAAAAATGAGAAATAAGAGTTCATGTGGTTATAATACTATTTCAATGTTTAATGTGTAGGGGGTCGGTACCGTGGTTTGGAGGAATGCTTGGGTTGTCTGAGGGTGAAATCGGGTTGTGGAAACCCACACCAATTTATTTGGCAGCATTAGGATCAATGTATTGGCCCAACAGAGGCCAAACCACGCAAAACCTATCGTTAATGCAAAGGGGTAGCTTACGGGGTCTGGAAATGGGTTGAAGAGATGGGACAACGACCAAATACACAGAACTTAGTAAGGAGATCTTAATGTGTGTCGGGATGGAGTTTTTACCCGACAGCGCCCCTCTTAGTTGCCGTCAAAATGCAGTCAAAATCTTGCGAATTCAAATTTCGACATGTGGTTGGTGTTAGGAGTGTGGACGGCGAATCATCACAACGTAGCAACTTTTGGGCATTCAAACCAACTCTATGCGCTATCGAAAACTAAAAGCCGCAAGTTTCTAACTAGATTAGAACGCAAATGGCGCTTATCTAAAAAGTGTTACGTTAATTTTGACGAGCAGTTTACGTGAAAAATAAAATAAAAAAAATACGTGCCCCACCAGGTGTTGAAAGCGGCTTGCAAAATATGTTGCCATTATAGCCTTCTAATTGGGACTAGTAATCACCCCCTAAAATATATGGGGTGATCACTAGTATCAACAATTATTTTTTTCTTTGTAGTATGGCAAAATATGAGTTCATTTTTTCAATTGGAAAGAAATGAAAAGAGGGGCCTTTTCCTCACAAATCCTTTATTTCTGACTTGCTACCGGTTTCGGTCACTAAATGACCATCTTCAGGCAACAAAAGTTACAATAGGATTATTACTTTAATTTTGATTATTGATGTTATATCAAAATTAATCTGGTAGATATATCGATTTTTTGTAATTTTTTTCTATTAATTCACCTTCCAAAATTTTCTTATCTTGATTTATCTCAGATAGATTACTCCACTTCTTACTTGGTATTTGTGGTATTACTGATTAGATTTTCTTATTTTTTAAAAAACAAATTAACATTTACACAACATTCACTTAAGACAATAGACACACAGACATGTTGAAAACAAACATGTTGAATGAATTTTGATATAACATCAATAATCAAAATTAAAGTAATAATCCTATTGTAACTTTTGTTGCCTGAAGATGGTCATTTAGTGACCGAAACCGGTAGCAAGTCAGAAATAAAGGATTTGTGAGAAAAAGGCCCCTCTTTTCATTTCTTTCCAATTGAAAATTATTTTTTTGTTGTTGCTCTTTTTTGTTTCCGTTGACATCTCATTATTTTCGATGCCTACTTTATCTTCTTTGCTCAATTTGCAAACTGAATATTATTTTTAGTAATATCCTCAAAACCACAGAAGATGAAACCCTATGTGACTGGAATCAGCAAAACGAGGAAGTCAGAAAATCAGAATTTCGTTTTTTTCAGTGACATACAGAATGTCGCATACAAAAATGTCAAGTATTAAATTTTAGTTAATGTTTTTAAGTACTCATGTTTTTTAACTATAACGTAAAAATTCTTGCAAGAAAATGGCTAACAATGGTCTTTTTAATTTTCGAATCGGTCCTGAAATAACTAACTTATGGGGGTAACATTTATGGTGTATCACCCTGTACTCAGAAAGTTGCAAATTATAATTCATCTCTCCAAAAACTACTGTCGCCAAATGTTTTGAAAAAAATGTTGGTTTTAAAAAAAGTTATTTACGGAATCGAAAATGAAATTATAACTATGATATAATGTATCTTGATTATGATTAACTTTAGGATTGAGGTAAGTTTAGTTAAATTACAATATTTCTATTCAAAAAATTACGACTATAGCTGTGACCCATTATTAATATTACACAGCAAAATAAAGCAAAAATACTTATTAAAATAGTTAATAACCTCTTCTTTCAGTGTAGTCACAATATAGTGGCCGTATACCAGAAATAAGCAATCATCTTTCTCCGTACGATGAAGATAATTTAAGTAATATTAGATTTAACTAGCATAAAGTGATTTCGCGTTCTGGCGCGTCCACCTCTCTATTCCATTACGCTGAGCTCGATCCGTATCTCTGAGAATTGTTGCTGATACGGGGTGTTGTAAGCAGTGGCGGTGCGTGATCCTAAGATTGGGGGTGCACCATACATAAAAATAACGATAATCATAAGAATAATAAGAATATCCCTAATATGAGATAAATATTTATCTCATATTAAGGTTATTCTTATTAACTCTATTAATTTGAAAACTTACCTAATTCTCTTTGTAAATGAGCTCAATTCTGATTTTTACATTGGCAAATTTTTCAATTACTTTGTTGTTAAAATTTTCGATATTTGTAATAGTCTTTTCAATGGAGAGCATAGCCAAAGCCGACAGTCTTTCCTGGCACATGGTGTTGCGCAAAAATGTCTTTATTCGTTTTAAATAGGAATTTTCCACAAAAACGAATACAGTTAATAATAATGTTTAAAACATACCTGTTTTTTGAAACCGCTTCATTGTATGCTGCCACTGCTCGTCGATGAGCAGAATCGAGCATGCAATATTTGCAGTGCCTAGTATGGCTAAATTCAAAACATTATTCATGTGTCCAGCAGCATTTGCATGTTTTTTTTTTATTTTCTCGTTTATGTGATTTAAATCCGTTTTGGTCCAAGGTGTTTCTCCGCCAAACAAAACACTGCCTTCAATACATCGGAATCACTTAACCACAAATGTTTTTAAATAAGCCATTATTAAATGTTCTTACGTTGTTTACTTTTTCCTTTCACGGCTAATTTTAAATTAATTTGCGGAGTGGAGCTACCTAGAGTTTTAATTTGTGACTTTTTCCTCAAACTCAAGTTAGAGAATGGAGTTTTTAATAAGTTTTGAATATAATTAATTATTCCAAACTAGATTGTAACCGAGTTATATTATAAAACGTGAGCGATAAAACAGCAATCGCAATGTACGAAAACAATTCACAAACTAACCGATCGATCACTCTTGTGCGCTCTTAAACTCCGCACATCATATCTATAGGATTCGCCCACTACGCGGCCTAATTGTGGAGGGGCAAGCAGTAACAATACGCGTTCGCTTTTTCGTATTGCACGGAAGCATGATCGTCGTGCCGCTTTTTCGTATTGCGCGTGTCGACTCCCGCGCCGCGATCGGAAACCAGTGGCGTTGGAGATAGAGACCTAGCGTCTAGTGGATTCGTAACGCTGCGGCCAAATAATATTCAGATGGTATTAACGCTAGTTATTAATTACCAAATAAAATTATTAATGCTAAATTGTTGGTAGTGCGCGCGCACCAGCGCACCTTATAGCCCACCGCCACTGGTTGTAAGCAAAGGTTGAACACCTCCGTAAAAATATAGAGGAACTGGATAGCTGAGAGATATTGTTAGTAATCATATCCGATTGGTTCATTAGTATTGGGCCATGCCCTAGAAGTGTCTGGAATTTACTGGACAAGTCTGGAGAGTGGTGGGGTACATGTTATATAAAGCACTTATGTGCGTTAACGTATAGCCTAGGAAAGATAGCCAAAATAGGTCCGATTTTTTCAAAAAAATCCTCAAGCGTAAAAAAATTGATAATTCGGTAAAAAATAGTGCAATTTGAGTGCACTAGTTTTGGATCAAATTGGTTTGTAGGTTGGATCAGGTAGATTGGTTAGATCAATTGGTTTTGTAATATAACCAAAAAAAATCATAAACATGTGAAAAACCGTTTTTTTTTTTCACTTTTTTAAGTACCAAAAAAAATATTTCAAAAAAACAAAAAATAGCACGTTATAGCGCTTAAAAAAGACGAATAAAATCGCACAACTTTTTGCAAAAAAAATAATAAAACCCTTCGAAAATTGACCTTTTTTATTATCTAATTACTCGGCCTACCAAAGTCGTAGGGACTTCCGCGAGACCAAATTGTAGCTCTTTTCGGCGGCTACTTACAGTAAACATTTTATCGAAAAATATTCATAACTTTTGGCACAATTCGAAAAAATGTAAAAAAAAGGTGTTTCCAAAAAATGACCCGGTAATTGTCAATAATAGTCCTACGGTCATTTTTCAAAGTGCGTTTGGTTCCTGAAGAGGTGCTCTACAATCATACAATGGACCAAGTTTGTCAAATTTGAGGAAGTATCTCAAAAACGACATCGAAAACCGGGCTGTTTTGCGTTTCGGGCGTTCGGGCACTCGAGCGAAGGGGAAAGACCGCATGGTGCGGGAAATCTCTCAATTTGAGCGCACGACAGCAGTCGCTCCAAGCAGTCGAGAGTTCCCTCACCATCCGGCCTTTCCCCTTCGCTCGAGCGCCCGAGCGCCCGAAACGCATAACAGCCCAGTTTTCAATGTCGTTTTTGAGATACTTCCTCAAATTTGACAAACATGGTCCATTGTATGATTGTAGAGCACCTCTTCACGAATCAAACAATCAATCAATTACATAATTTTAGAAAAATTAACTTTAAGCGTGTTATTTGCGAAAATTTCTTTATGTAACCATATAAAATTGTTTAGTGTACAGTAAAGAGAAAAGGCTGCTGTTTCAGATTCATTGAGAAAAAACTTATGGGTTTCCATTTAAAAAAATTAAGTTGACCTCCATAACAATAATAATTACATAACAAGAGTACATTTCATTACGGGCGAAGTTTGCAGACTAGGCTGCACTCTTCCACTTAATATTTTTAAAATTTTGCTAATATATATATGTGACGAAAATAAAAAATCAATAATAAAAAACATGTTTGTTTAACACCTACAACTAAATAAAAAAGAAAAATAAAGGGAAAAAAATAGATAATGTAAAACATAAAATATATGAAATCCGTGTAAACAAATAGTAACTATAAGTTGGTCTCTAGTTATAGGCCAAGCCCATTAAATTTTTACGTGCCAAAAGTAGGGACAGCACGAAAATATACATAAAAAATCGGAAAAATTCCGTAGAATTGAATAAACTACTTTTCCCGAGCTGAATTTTGCCGCGTTATATTCAAAATGGCGTCCAAAGTTGGCCAAAAACCCCTTTTTTTAAACTATGAGTCCTACAAAAAAAAAGATTCAAACAGAAGTTGTAGAACTTATTAAAACAAACCATTTAAGCCTAATCCGACTTTAATAAAATTAAATAAATAAATAATTTTTAATTGCAATAAAAAACAGCTAAAAATCGCGATTTTTTCAATTGCTTATATATTTGAAAAATATATAATATTTTTTCATGAAACTTGGGGAATGTATAGTCCTCGATAAGTGGAATAAGCTGAAATTTTGAACATTGCCAAATTCGTGATAGTTTTTGCAAAATTCTCATTTTTCGCAAAAAAAAAATTTTTTTAAACCAATAATTTAAACACAAATGCACTTAGAGAGTTCTGTTAGGACTTAAAATTTTCTTCAAGACTTGTACTTTCGTGTACAAATAAAGCCCGAATCGTAATATGATTGTTAATATGCTAAAATAACAGCGCAAAAATCGTTATTTTTTTTTAACGACAAAATGTAATTTTTTCAAAATGTTTAAATTATATCGAAATAGCGTTATTACCATTCGATAGCTGCCATTCTTCTACATATTTAAAAAAAAAACCTGCCCTATGACCTTCTGTAGCCGAGATATTTTTTTTTTCGAAAAATCGCCACTGCCTCATTACTTAACATTAAGGGCTGAAATTTGCACAGATCATAGTTAGATATTTTTAGATCGTAGTTAGCGATTTTTAGCTGTTTTTTTGCAATAAAAAATGTATTTATTTATTTATTAAAGTCGGATTAAATAATAAATTAGGCTTAAATTGTTTGTTTTAATAAGTTCTACAACTCTTATTTGAAATTTCTTTTTGTAGGACGCATAGTTTTTTTTTTAAACGATAAAAATGGTTTTTGGCCAACTTTGGACGCCATTTTGAATATGAAGCGGCGAAATTCAGCTCGGGAAATGTAGTTTGTTCAATTCTACGGAATTTTTCCGATTTTTTATGTATATTTTCGTGCTGTCCCTAATGTTATCAAAAAAATGAGGTATTTTTGACGACGGGCCTGGCCTATTAATAGTTTAGTCTTGATATATCCAGGAGTTGAGCATTAGCAAACAGTGTACAAAAGTATAGTCTTTCTATTTTTAATTGAAAATGATAAATACGCCGCGGGAACAAAAAAGCGGTGCAACTTTATGATTCCATGGGCGTGCATATATCTTTTATAAATTCGAAAATTGTGAAATAATTTTTTTCAATAAAATCAATATAGGAGATTAAAATTAGCCTGCATACAAAACTGTTAATATTTGTAATATAATTTGCTGTAAATAATGCTCATTTAGCCAGACAATCTCATAAAAATGTCTGTGTTAATAAACCTAGCTGATATACACGTCACTGGCGTCCTAAACAAGTAGAATTCCTAACATCGTAAATCATTTTAACGACGTCGTAAAAATTTTATGGCACAGTGGACCAAATAAGTATTCAAGGAATGTATTAGATACAAAGCACAATAAAAGTCTAATGGATCGGCATTCGCAGGGCATTCGCTGCTGGCTGGTGGTAATAGGCCGTGCCGGCGTTGCCGGCTCTTCAAAATTTTCTTAAGTATAGTAATATATATAAAGTTGTTTTAATTTATAATTATTTTTTCCAGCAATTTTAAACACTTTATTTTAATGCTAACTTATAAATTTATATCTATGTATTTTTTTTAAATATATCCAAACTAGCTTTCTAAGAATGTCACGAACTAACAGTTTACTGAAGTATGAAGTATACTTGTATAGTGAGCTTTGCAATTTTAGAAAATATATCTGACAACCTTGCTTTTTTTCTACCTATTTTCAATTTAGAATGGAAATTGGTATAACTAAATGGTATTTATAACTGTTGACCATATTTAACCAATTCCAACAATCAAACGCGAAATGCCAAATTATTTCATGTAGACAGAATTATGGGAAATAAACTGGTGAAGAACTTCAGAAGGTATTCAGAAAATTTTTTTCATATACTACGTTATTAAAAAGTTGCAGGCATTATGCGCGACTTTTTTGCCACCCTGTATGTGAAAGTAACAATTCCTTACGTGGCGTTTATTTTTGCAGAACATTTCAGGATCCTCTAATTTATCATCAACGCAATTCCCACAACGCAATTCCCATAACGCACTCATCACGCTCCCACACGTGACGGCATCCACTTCCTGGTGATCGGGAATTGAGAATAAAAAATCCACCTTTGAGGTCGCTAGCGAAATGCTATCATTTCCCGTGAATTCGGAGTTATTTATGGAGTTATGTAATAAGCCCGACTCGGTTTATTCACTGCGACTGCAGTATTTCGTTCGGCTCGCAGCTGGGGGTGAACGGCTTTGGATGCCGTGGCAGCGCGGAGACGACACTTTTTCGCGTCGTGAGTGTCAGGATTAATAAAATTAATACGAGCGGAAACGACACGATTTCTCGCATAGTCTCGCACCGCACTTTCCGTAAAAAGGTGTATAGGTATAAAAAGACCGTACAGAATAGCAAAACGTAGAGTCGTCTTAAATGTCGCGCACACGGAAAAACCACACATTTAGCTTGACAAAAATATTGAAGTTCCAAAACTGATTTTATTGATTGCTGTTTACTTTTGTATAGGTACAGGGTGTTCCAATATTCCGTGTACAACGAGCTACCACGTGCTCCTGACGTCAAAATAAGTCGATTTAACTAAAGAGTAAAAATTTGTGAAACGTGTCACGGATTTTCCAACTATTTAGAAATTTGGAATGAGTTGGCGCATTTCAAAGTACCTGATGGTACTAAACTCTGCCTAAAATTTCTTCGAAAAAAAATAATTGTTATAAAAGTTATGAACAAATGAAATTTTATGCAGCGATTAAAAAGAAAATTTTTATCTCGAAATGGAAGGCTCTAATCGAAACTTTTTTATAGGACAACTTTTTTTCGAAAGACATTGAGCTTTTTGGAAAAAATTGTTAGGATCTTAAAAATGGTTAAACAAATAAAAAAAGTATTGTTTATAATAAAATAATGCTGAGAATTCAATGTTCTCCATCACTTATTTAAATTTTCTCTTTTTCTAAATACTCGTTATACATTTCTAGATATTTAGAAAAAACTAAATTTTTGGGATCTCTGTTTGCAAATAAACTGCACGCTGTTTTGTTGGACGTTACGCCCGCGCGCGGTGCCAGTGCTCGCGCCGTATACGCGTCTAAACTTGAAAAAAACATGTGATTTGTCGTTTCTCAACTGTTTTATTGAATGAGTTAGCTTTTCTAAGCTTATTGCAACCATGCCTCGAAGTAATCGTTGTTACAATCCTTTAAATAAATCGAAACATAAATGTGTGTATAAAAATGTGATGCAAGTGACGAATAGTAGAATGCAGGCTTTCACGGCTGTTGTCCAATGGTGAAGTTATTTCTTCCGTGTTTTGCCACGGTCGTCTAAATTGACTTGACGTTTTGCTGATCATGCTGTCAGCTTCTTCAGAAGGTTTCTAAAGACTGTCTTTAGAAACCTTCTATTTGGGGGTTGGGTGCCCTTTCCCCTTTGATTGGAACTATGTGTGTGATTCCTGTAAACGTTCAATTAACAACAATAAACTGTATTCGACTATGTAAGTTTTTTGTAAATTAAGTTTAATCAAAATTCAACAATGATTATTATTTAACAGTAAATAATATTATTTAATGTTAAGTAATAATTTAATGTTAAATAATAATAAATAAAATTATTATTTAATGTTAACTAATAATCATCGTTAAAATTTGATTAAAAGTAATTAAAAAAAACTTACGTAGTCGAATCCAGTTTATTGTTGTTAATTGAACGTTCACAGAAGCACACACATACATATGTAGTTTCCAATCAAATGAGCAAACTTTTGCATTCCAATTATTTGTCACTCGCATCACATTTTTATACACACATTTATGTTTCGATTTATTTAAAGGATTGTAACGATTACCTCGAGGCATGGTTGCAATAAGCAAAACTAACTCATTCAATAAAACAGTTGATAAACGACAAATCACATGTTTTTTTCAAGTTTAGACGCGTATACGGCGCGAGCACTTAGAGTGTGAGCACGAGTATTTAGAAAAAGAGAAAGTTTTAATAAGTGATGGAGAACATTGAATTCTCAGCATTTTTTTATTATAAACAATACTTTTTTTATTTGTTTAACCATTTTTAAGGTTCTAACAATTTTTTCCAAAAAGCTCAATGTCTCGAAAAAGTTGTCCTATACAATTTTTCGATTAGAGCCTCCCATTTCGAGATAAAAAATTTATTTTTAATCGCTGCATAAAATTTCATTTGTTCATAACTTTTATAACAATTATTTTTTTCGAAAAAATTTTAGGCAGAGTTTAGTACCATCAGGTACTTTGAAATGCGCCAACTCATTCCAAATCTCTAAATAGTTGGAAAATCCGTGACACGTTTCACAAATTTTTACTCTAACTTACCTATATACAAAGTTGTCTCGTTTAGCCGCTAGAAGACGTCAAAGTTGACATAAAATTTTAGTTTTTTACCAATAACTTAGTATCGCCCTGTATGAACTTAATGCAATTTGGTGTGCTAGTATGTTCCAACAGATGGCACATTTTGACATTTGAATCGAAGTTATTCCATTAACAGGGTGCGAAAATTACTCCTACAGTCCTACCCTTAAAGTAACATGCTCGTATTTTTTTGGTGAGGGTGATACCGCTTCATCTAAATTTTTTATCATAAAAATAAGCAATTTTTTAACAAATTTTCTCTTGTAAAATTGTTGTATTCCTTACCGTTTTCGCTGAATTCATGTTTTATTACATCATTGTCGATTCTAATATGATTTAATTGATTTCACTTTAAAATTGATTTTAGGACGAATGCGAAATAAACGAATTTAAATAATCATTTATTGAGACTTAATTAGGTGTTCAAAATGACCTCCATTTTCATTAATACAGAAATCAATCCTACGTAAGAAATTAAAGTGCACTCTTCTCAGGGTTTCCTCGTTTTGCAATTCTTGAACGGCATTTTGAATTCTGTTCCACAATTGTTCCTCGTTCTCAATATTCACAGAGTAAACTTTCTGTTTTGTCACCCCAAATGAAGAAATTTGTTTAAATTTAATTAGGTGTTCGATACTAAGATTGCATGTCACCTTTGATAAATCCAAATAACAAATACTAGTTGGCCAAGTTATCACGTGAAACAAATGCTACAATTTGAAATTTGTCATTAGTGTCATTATTCTGTTGACTCTGTAAGATGGATAATACATACACCTTTGACGAACAAACCGATATGTTATTAGTATTAGGGTTTTGTGAAGGAAACTGTCGTAGAAGTATGCGCGAGTATCATCGAAGATACTCCCATCGCAGAAGTCAAAATCATCAGACCTTTAAAAATATTGAAAGACGTCTTAGAGAAAATGGTATGCTTAAGGTGAATAGACGTCAGATTATTGGAGAGGCAAGTCAGAGTTTTAAAAAGTACAATAAACAGAGTTCTCACTGAACAACTAATTCGTCCTTTTCACATTCAACCAGTTCAAGAACTATTACCTCATGATCTTGCCGCTCGTATTCAATTCTCACAGATTATTCAACAATACCGTGCTGACGAAGTGGACTTCCACAAGAAAGTTTTGTTTACGGACGAATCATGTTTCACAAGACGTGGAATAACAAATTTGCATAATCAACAGTTTGTGCAGATGAAAATCCCCATGCGATTATAGCAAAATCTTTTCAACGCGAATTTAGTAAAAACGTGTGGATGGGACTTATCAATAACTCCCATAATCCATCTACCCAGGTAGATGGATTGGCAGAAGAAACGATGCTCCCATTTCATGACCACCACGTCCACCAGATTTGAATCCTTGCGATTTCTTCATTTGGGGGTGACTTAAAACATTAAGTTTACTCTGTGAGTATTGAGAACGAGGAACAATTGTGGAACAGAATTCAAAATGCCGTTCAAGGATTGCAGAACGAGGAAACCCTGAGAAGAGTGCACTTTAATTTCTTACGTATGATTAATTTCTGTATTAATGAAAATGGAGGTCATTTTGAACACCTAATTAAGTCTCAATAAAAGATTATTTTAGTCTGTTTATTTCGCTTTCATACTAAGATCAATTTATAGTGAAATCAATTAAATCGTATTAGAATCAACAATGATGTAATAAAACATGAATTCAGCGAAAACGGTAAGGAATATAAACATTTTTACAAGAGAGAAAATTTGTTAAAAATTGCTTATCTTTATGATAAAAATTTAGATGAAGCGGTATCACCCCCACCAAAAAAAAAAATACGAGCAGGTTACTTTAAGGGTAGGGGTAGTTTTCGCGCCATATTAATGGAATAACTTCAATTTAAATGTCAAAATGTGCCATCTGTCGGAATATACTAGCACACCAAATTTCATTAAGTTCATACAGGGCGTTACTAAGTTATTGGCAAAAAACAAAAATTTTATGTCAACTTTGACGGCCTCTAGCGGCTAAACGAGACAACTTGGTATATGGGTAAGTTTAGTTAAATCGACCTCTTTTGACGTTAGTCACAAATTTTAGAATCTTTTCGGCGGCTACTTACAGTAAAAATTTTATAAAAAAATATTCATAACTTTTGGCGCAATTCGAAAAAATGTAAAAAAAAGGTGTTTTCAAAAAATGGCCCGGCAATTGTCAATAACAGTCCTACGGCAATTTTTCAAAGTGCGTTTGGTTCGTGAAGAGGTGCTCTACAGTCATACAATGGACCAAGTTTGTCAAATTTGAGGAAGTATCTCAAAAACGACATTGAAAACCGGGCTGTTTTGCGTTTTGGGCGCTCGGGCGCTCGAGCGAAGGGAAAGGCCGCTTGGTGAGGGAACTCTCGATTGCTTGGCGCGACTGCTTTCGTGCGCTCAAATTGAGAGAGTTCCCCCACCATGCGGCCTTTCCCCTTCCCTCGAGCGCCCGAAACACAAAACAGCCCGGTCAAATTGCACTATTTTTTACCTAGTTACCAATTTTTTTAACGCTTGAGGAATTTTTTGGAAATTTTTCTATCTTTTCTAGGCTAAACTAGGTTGCCCATTGACATGATACGTATATTCTACTAGCATGGTCGGGGCAAACGTTTCGAATTAATTTTACTTGTCCTTTCGAACAATTGAAACAAAACTTTAGGGGTTACATTTAATCATTTCATAGAGTCTTCTGGCATTTCAGAAACATACTTACCTAAGATATAAGTATCCCCAAAGTCTTTCAGTGCACATAAAATGACATAAAAAAATTGACGGTTAAAACTTAGAATATTATTATCTCTTAGAATATTATATCTTATTGGCCAGTATACCATCACGGTAGGTACAGTAGTCACATTACTGTAAATTTTTGCAATTCCGAAAATTTATTTAAAACATCATTTTTTCAGTTGTAGACTGAGAACCTGTAGAGAAGCATGTCGAAGTTGCCACCTAGTGCTATTACGGTCTAGAGAAAAAGGTTAATTCTAGCTTTGAGTGAAATTTTTATAAAACCGTGGCCACTGTTCCAGACTCTCCCCTACTTAAAATTAATGCAGTAAGTAATACAACAACCTATTTATGTTTATATTGTCAAAACAGTTCAGTATATAATGTCAAGATTGTCACAAGTTTCGTGAAGATCGGGTGGATTTTTGGAAAATTTTCCGCCATTTAGAGTCCGCCATTTTGCATCAAACATAGCAGAATTTATAAGCGTTATTTTGATATTTCCATAAAATACGTTTTTCAACGGACATTTTATAATAAATAAATAATTAGTGGTGTGGTAAATCTACCGTAATAAAGTTCGTTTTTTGAGTTTCAAAAGTTTTGTTGACATTAAAACTTGGCAAAAAAATAAACGTTTTAATAGAGCGTTCAATTTTGGTACAGGCGTGTAAAATTTAGGAAGAAACAAAATTTCTTCATCATTTTTTGATATCTCAACAAACAAGCCCATTTCGAGCGATTTTGTTTGGAGAAATATCAAATTTGACAGGGACCGAAAGTCATTTGTCATCATTTTTTAAGCAAAAGTTAACCCCAAAGTGAGAGTTCAAACATAATGACTAATAAAAATTGTTCCTATCACTCTATGACTATGGATACTGTATATTGTATTGATTTCAAAAATACATTTATTTAACTTCTTATAAAACAAAGAAATTTGGTGTTTTAAGAGAAATTAGGTTTTTTTTTAAGAAAGAAAGACAATATTTTTCGTAAGCACTATTTTTCGTAAGTCGAATCTATTGCTGTAATGTTATTGGTCTGTAGCTCTCTCCTCTAACCAATGAATTACTTACAACAACTTCCTGGTGGTAGATCTGACTTTGCCAACGGAGTCACAAAGGTGTTAGTCAAAAAGTTAGTTAGATTTTATATAGATTTTAGACATAGATTTGCTACGCTACCTGTTATTTTTAACTACAAGTGTCGTCGAAAATAAAATCATATTTTGGACAATATGTTATTAGCGATATTTACGAAACAAATCACAAGGTCTGTTTACTTGCACAATTAACATGACGATTCTGAAATTATGTAATAATCACTTGAACTTTGCGTATGACAAATTATCACAAGGTTTATTCATACGTAGGAATGTAGTAGTGTAATTAATACTTATTTTTCACGATGCCCTTGCACTTATGAATTAAATAAATAATATAAACAGGTGTGGATTCATATGACGAAACCACATCAGAACAGGAAAAGGACTGTGAAAAACGATATCTTGTGTAATTAAGTTAAAAATATAAAAAAGTATATGCACTGTCAACATAATATTTGCCATAAATACAATGTGTAATAATTCTTCGTCATAGCAAAGTACAATGATTATTTATCATCTTTATTTTTTGTTCTTATTTATTTAGATACAGTAATTTTCTTTTTGCACCTAAATATTTTTTGTCAATCTAAATATGCATAATCTTTTAAGGGTTTTTTCATGTTGACTAATAACTAGAGTAGGCCGAAATATGCCACGGGACATAGGCAATTACTAATATTAAATATAGTAACAAAAGCAATACATTCACACTTTATAACCTACATACATACAGGGTGAGTCACTTTTTTTGTAGCAGGACTTTAACTTTAGATAGAATACGATTTATATATAGATTTTGAGAAAAAAAAGTTCCTATAAACATCTGGTCTATCTAATTTCATAAAGGAGGTAGAGGGTGTTAGAGTTTCAGTTTTTTATTTTTTTTGCAATATGTTCTGAATAGATTGGTATTTTCGCTTAATATTTTACACACGCTTTAACCTCAATAGGAGCAACAATTTCTATGATTTTGTCGAAAACGCTATACTGGAAGTTGCTTTTCTCGGGTGCCCAGGTTATTTAGATTAACAGAAGTTTTGTATCGTACGCCACTGACCTTATTTGACTAACTTGTAAAATAATGATATTTTAGATTTTGCGCTAACTGTGACGGTTTTCGAGATATTGGTCATTTTTAGTCTGATAGTGCATCTTAGATGGCAACGAAAAAATTTTATTTTTATTTTTTTTATTTTTTAACGAAGTGACCTGTGCATTCGAAAAAGGTAACATCCAGTATAGTATTTTCGATAAGAACATTAAAAATGTTGATCTCATCCATGTTAAGACATGTGCACCGTAAAAAATAAAATTTTAACACCCCGTATCTTCCATAGGAAGCTAGATAAACCATAGGTTTATAGGAACTTTTTATCACAAAATATCATGTTCTATCGATTGTTAAGTCCTGCTACAAAAAAGTGGTTCTATGGATATTTTGAGAAAAAAAGTTCCTATAAACATATGGTCTATCTAGCTATAGAGGGTGTTAAAGTTTCATTTTTTTCGATGCCGACATGTCTTAACATGGATGAGATCAATATTTTTAATGTTCTTATCGAAAATACTATACTGGATGTTACTTTTTTCGGATGCCCAGATCATTTCGTTAAAAAAATAATATGAAAACCAAAATATTTTTTCGTTGCCATGTAAGGACCATCAGACTAAAAATGACCAGTATCTCGAAAACCGTCACAGTTAGCGCAAAATTACTAGAGATCAAAATTGTAGCTAAAACATCGTTATTACATAAACGTTAGTCAAATAAGGTCAGTGGCGTACTATACAAAAGTTCTGTTAATCTAAATAACCTGGGCACCCGACAAAAGCAACTTCCAGTATAGTGTTTTCGACAAAATCAATAGAAATTGTTGCTCCTATTGAGGCTAAAGCGTGTGTAAAATACTAAGCGAAAATACCATTCCGTTCAGAAAATATTGAAAAAACTTTTAAAAAACTGAAACCTTAACACCCTGTATCTCCTTTATGAAGCTAGATAGACCATATGTTTATAGGAACTTTTTTCTCAAAATATCGTATTCTATCGAATGTTAAAGTCCTGCTACAAAAAATGACTCACCCTGTATATGTTACCTCTTGTGTGTTCCTATTGTATCTACCCTCTTAATTAGTTTGACGATGCAGCTAGGTTAACAGTACTATCACGAACTGGAGAAGATTCGTTAAAACTTTGTAGTATCAGAAAAGTAGTGGTTTCTATAGTTGTCTTCGAGAGTCGTGTTCGTTGTGGTGAAAATATGTACCTATATTTTGAGAACGACCGTTCGACATCTACTGATGGAATACAGGCATAGTTAAAAACTGTTTGCACTCACTTAACAGATCTGTAGACATTTTAAAGCCGGTGTCTTTCTTCACTATATTTTTTAAGTGGCTCATTTATTGCGTTGCCTATAGCGTAAAGCAGCGATTTTACTTCATACTGCAACGCACTGTTCTGTAATTTTTAAATGGCGTCATACAAACTTCTATAGTTTACGATTACGATTACGTATGGGGTAGGTACATGCCCTGTGCACTTAAGCGATGCTTATTGTGCCCCCATAGTCTAGTCATTCCATTAGTCCTGTTTCCTTAAGAAATTTAAGGACAGTTTCTAATGGAGCGTCTGTCACTTCTTTTGGTTCTATTGTTATAGCCCCAAAGTTGGGCATTCGCATAGTATGTGGAGGGAGGTTTCTTCCTCCTCTCCGCACCTTCTGCAGTCGGGATCATTTTTCACCCCGATTGTCGTAAGATGTCGCATGAGTGGAGAGTGTCCTGTAAACAGTCCTACTATCCATCTCAGCTGGTTTCTACCCAGTTTTATGAAGTCTTTTGACTTGTCCCAGGATGGTTCACCAATGAACATCCGCGAGTGTCTCAACCCTGGGACTTTCGCCCAGTGCGATATATGTTTTTCTCTTATAATAATAATAATAATAATAATAATAATAATAATAACCAAAAGCAAACAAAAGCAGTTTTTGCAAAACAACAAACAAAAGCAGCGAACAACCAAAAGCAGTTTTTGCGGAGCTTGGAGAAACAGGGGGAAGAACAACCTGCAGAAATCGATCCAGTGCGATTCACAACATACTGGAATTCCATTTGGAGTGACGCCGACACATACAACGAGAACGCGCCATGGATTGAGGAAATTGAAGCACACAACGAAGATCTCAACCAAATGGCTGTCGGAATTATTACAGAAGAGGACGTAACCTCGGCAATCAAGAGAACCAAGAACTGGAAAGCTCCAGGCCCCGATGGGATACAAAATTTCTGGCTGAAGCACCTACCTGCATCTCATGGTATTCTGGCAAAGTGTTTCACGGAGGCGATCAACGATCCACATGTCGTACCTGATTTCCTTATGACAGGCAATACGTTCATGCTTTTCAAAAAGGGTGATGCTGCACAGCCGAAGAACTACAGACCCATCACGTGTCTGTCCACAATATATAAGCTGTTCACGTCTATCATAAATGAAAAAATCTATCGTCACTGCTTGGAAAACAACATCTTTGAGGAAGAACAAAAGGGATGCATCAGAGGCGCAGCGGGGTGTAAACATCAACTGACAATCGACGCTGTGGTATTGAAGCAAGCCCAAGTAAGAAGAAGAAACCTGCATATGTGTTACATCGACTACAGCAAGGCGTTCGACTCGGTACCTCACGACTGGCTACTTAAAGTCCTGGAAATTTACAAGGTCTGCCCTCGGATATGAGCTCTTCTCCAACATCTTATGCAGTCATGGAAAACAAACATTTGGGTCTCTGGAGGGAACAAAGGTCAAGTTGAGATCAAGAAGGGAATCTTCCAAGGTGATTCACTCTCGCCGGTTTGGTTCTGCTTGGCACTCAATCCATTATCTACACTACTCAATAAAACAACAGCTGGGTACAAGATCAACATGAGAAGCCGAGCAACACTCACTCACCTGCTCTACATGGACGATCTGAAACTATTCAGTGGGACCAAGGCAAATCTCCAGGCCCTCATTGGAACTACTAGGACCTTCAGCGAAGACATCAAAATGTCCTTTGGCCTGGATAAGTGCGCCACATTGAGTATTGTGAAGGGAGCACCTCATAACAATCCAGAGGTATATGCCGACATCCATCAACTACCACCGGAAGAGCAATACCGTTACTTGGGAGTGTGTCAAGACGGCAGGATCAACCACACACAACTGAAGAAAGAATTCCAAGAGAAATACAAGAGCCGCGTGACAAAGTTGCTGAATACGCTTTTATCTGGAGGCAATCTTATCAAAGCCATCAACTCGTGGGCTGTCCCAGTACTGACATACTCTTTCGGAATCGTCAAGTGGTCCGTTACTGATCTCGATGAGCTCGACCGACTTACCAGGCGGCTCCTAACTAAGTTCAGGCACTTACACACTAACTCTTCCGTAATCAGACTCTACCTGCCGCGAAGACGAGGTGGGAGAGGTCTATTGAACATCAAAAATCAGTGCCTTAATCAAGAAGCTTCCTTAAGAAGAAAGCTGCTAACGAACAGGGACCCGCTAATAACAGCAGTAGCAAGAGAGGATGCTGGATACACGCCTTTGAGCCTGGGATGTGAACTTATTCCGGTCGACGTACCAACAGAAGAGGAGCTCGGACCCAGTGGATGGAACATGCTTTGCAGGGACGTTTTCCGAAAATGCTACAGCCAGACCACATCGACAAAGAAAATTCGTTAAAATGGCTTACCGACGGCTATCTGTACCCCGAGACCGAAGGCTTCTTGACTGCCATTCAGGACAGGGTTATAAAAACAAGAAATTACCAGAAGAATATCCTGAGAGACGACGTCGAAGACGTATGTAGGAAATGTGGATCTGCAGGCGAAACTATAGAGCACATAATAGGAGGGTGTCTCGCGCTAGCAGAGTCAGCATATCTCGGCAGGCACAACCAACTTGCGAAGATGGTCCACCAACAACTGGCACTCAAGTATGGCCTGTTAGCGACGGCTCCGCCATACTACAAATACGCCCCGGAAGCTGTGCTGGAATCGGAAACAACAGTGATGTACTGGGATAGGCTAATCATCACCGACCGAACAGTGGACTTCAACCGACCAGACATTGTACTGATCAACAAGGAACAACGAAGAGGGATCATCATAGACATCGCAGTGCCACTTACTCACAACATTCAGAAGACTGAACGGGAGAAGATCGCAAAATACGAAAATACGAAAATCAATCGAGCTGAAGCGCCTATGGAAATTGGAGAAGGTGGAGACGTACGCCCTAGTTATATCGGCAGAAGGCGTGATGACGACCAGATTCGCCAAGAACCTCGCGGCATTAGGACTGTCTTATAATATTATTAGAAATGGCCAGAAGGCAGTTGTACTACAAACTTGTCACATTGTTAGAAAGGTTTTGGGACAGGATGAATTTCCTCCACTCGCCTGAGCCTAATTTCTGCTGGAGGCGGGGATGAGATATCAAGCCATCACTGTCTGCAGCAGGAATGGGTGAATGTTTCCCAGCGTTTACGCTGAGAAGTGTGACTATAAAGTCGGCGAAATAATAATAATAATAATAATAATAATAATAATAATAATAATAATAATAATAATAATAATAATAATAATAGGTCCTTCATGGCCCTCCCTGGCTGTCCGGTAAGCCAGACCGCAGGTGGGGTTCCGGCCCTATCAGTGGAACTTCCGCCCCTTCCGCTCTTTCGTTCCCTTCATGGCCTTGGTGCCCTCTCACCCACTTGAGAGTGATACTGTTGTGTTCCGCTAGTTGTGTTAGCGAATACATACAGGCTTTAACTGCCTGGGAATGTATTTCTACAGCTCCCAGGGCTTTGAGTGCTGGTTGGCTATCAGAGATAATCTGGATCCTCTTATTTGTATAAGACCTTCTGGTCATCTCCTGCGCGCAAGCGAACTTTTATAGTTACTATGAATATTTTTCAAATCTGTTTCAACGGACAAATCTTGAAATTCGGTCTGGGTCGCCATAATAGCTGCAGCTTTGGCAGAAATGAATTGTAAAATAACAGCTTTTGTTTGCTGGAAATAAATGGTCAATACATAACCACAGTCGTGCATTTTTAAATGTATTCTTGGTTCACTTTTGTTCTATTCCAAGTCACTGCGTACATTTAATAAGCACTTCGTAAGTAAATAATTACCTATCGTTGTGCGACGTTTTATCGACATCTCTGGAACGTACATATTTGTTCAAGAACTCACGAAATGATTATTTACGGAGTTCGCTCAGTATTGAGTTCTCAAGGGCAGAGATCCTCTTATTTATTTCTATGTTTCCCACTATTTATCTGACGGCTACAATCGCGTTTGTCCCTACACAACAGTTTTTCCTTATTGCTTCTACACATTACGGTAGGCTCATTACAAAATACGAGGTGTGTAAATTAAGTAATGAGACTGGCAACGTAGCGCGTAATCTAGCAATACTGCAGAGACTGGACTTGGAATGACGGTAGGTTAACATGTAATTCACCTTCAGTACAAGTTTGAACTCGTTAGAGTCATTTGTTTGTTCTTTGTGACTGTTTTCGTAAACCGTTTTTTTTTCTAGTACGTTTTAAAACGAGTGACGTTAATTTTGAGCAACGGTGTGCTATCAGGTTTTACTTCAGACTTGAACACAGTGCAAATGCTACTTTTGCAAAACTTCAACATGCCTACGGAGAGTTTTTCAAGAGCCCAGGTTTTTCGGTGGTTTAAGGCATTCTCAGAAGGAAGAGAGTAGATTGAAGATGAACCACGCAGAGGAAGGCCTTCGTCTTCAAGAACCGATGAAAATGTCGATAGAATACGGGATCTTGTGCGTTCAGATCAGTCGGTTGATGACAAGAATGATCCGGGAAGAGTTAAATTTGAATCACACCACTGTTCATCAGTTTTGACTAACGAATTGGGGATGAGAAAAATCTGCACAAAAACGGTTCCAAAAAACCTTTCGCAGGAACAAAAGGACATCAGGAGAGAAATGTGTTTTGATTGTTTGGAATCGATTGAAATGATCCGCATGTTATGGAACGTGTGCTGGTGATGAGACTTGGGTGTTTGAGTACCACCCAGAAACCAAGTGCCAGATCGTAGAATGGCACATTTTAAGCTCTCCAAGACCCAAAAAAGCAATAATGAGCAAGTCGAAGATCAAATGCATGCTGATTTGCTTTTTTTGATAGCCAGGGAATTGTCCATAAAGAGTTTGTGTCTCCAGGCCAAACAGTAAATCAACACTTTTACAGAGAAGTTCTTGAAAACCTTCGAAAAAGGGTCATGCGTGTGAGACCAAACATCAAGGACAACTGGATGATGCATCACGACAATGCGCCTTGTCACACAGTAAACGAATTTTTAGCCAGTAAAAACATTCTTGTGGCTCCTCAGCCTCCTTATTCGCCTGACTTGAGTCCTTGTGACTTTTTCTCTTCCCGAGATTGACAAATCACCTCAAGGGACGTCATTTTGGGATAGAAAACATTCAAACGGCTGAATGGTAATTTTATTCTATTAAATAAAACTAAAAAAAAACCATCTCATTACTTAATTTACACACCTCATAAATCTTCGAAATCACAGACGAATTTATTCACTTTATCAGCAAACGGTAGTTATTTAGGCGTTTGCACGTGTGACATATTATTATTAATGTGTAATACTGACGCCGAAGACATAAACACCTCGAACACACCAATAGTAATGTTAGGAGTCTCCCATATGGTCATCCCTACTCATGATATATGATCATAATAACCACTAGGGTCACACTTTACCTATTAAATTACTTCTAAACATGAACATACGAGGTGTGGCTATTACTCGTAAATAACCGAACTGATGCTGCTACCAGCGCGCTGCGAGCGTGTCGCGACAAGTTTGAACAAAACTGTGTCTGGTGATACTTTCCCCACCCAGAGCTCGCTGAAAAAAACCAGTGGGCTGCTCAGTTTGACAGTACTAGTCGTTCGAATTAGTCTGCGCATCAGTGACGAGTCGAAAAATGTTAAGTGTTCAGATGTAGCAGCGGGTTAATCTCAAGTTTTTTATTAAACTGGGAAAACATTTACAGAAGCTTATGCGATGTTAAAAGAAGTGTACGGGAATGAATGTTTATCCCGCACACAAGTTTTTGAATGGTTTAAACGGTTTAAAGAAGGACGTGAAACGACCGAAGGCGATCCGCGCCCCGGACGGCCCTCAACGTCAAAAACGGACGAAAACATTGAAAAAGTTGGTAAATTAATCCGCGATGATCGTCGTCTAAGCATCCGAGGACTTGTTGAAATAATAATAAGCGCCAAAGAAGGTGTTTGCCAGATTTTGCTTGAATCGTTCAACATGCGCAAAGTTTGCGCAAAATGGTACCAAAACTCCTCACTCCAGAGCAAAAGCAATCAAGAATGAACATTTGCGCTGACATTCCTAAACAACATTGACACTGATCCAGGCTTGCTAGACACGAGTGACACTGAAGGGGACAAGATTCGAAAGTGTGGAAGCGGTTAAAGCAAAAGCAACGGAGGTTCTGAATCAGCTGACTGAAGCGGACTTCCAGCACTGCTTTAAACGATGTAAAACTCGTATGGAGTGGTGTAGAGATCGCCAAAGGAAATACATTGAAGGTGAAAAAGTTGCTACTGTAATTGGTAACGAATAAAAATGTTATGACAGCAGTTCGGTTATTTAATAGCCACACCTCGTAATCTGCTAAGGTTTGGTTCCTTTAGAAAACGCCATTATAACGATTAACATAAAACTATGAGAAAATCAATGCAGTAAAATGCGTGAGCCTCGAAGAAACATGCCGTTAATAACACCTCGTTCCTCCGTCCGCGATTCGCCGATTATTTTTTCCATTCAAACATTAAGCAATCACACCGGTGCGTTAAACAATTTAGTTCGCTATTAATAACAAACAATGCTAACGTGCTCGCAGGTAATAAACGGGCTAGAGGCACGGAATAGCAATTTAGCAATAAATATGTCAGAGTTATTAAGAATTAAGTTTTCTTCTCACGTCTGTGACCCACTGGTAGACTTATGTACACAAGATGAAATTATGATTGATGCGATTATTTACTAAAAATTGTATCCGTAAACGGTTGAGAATAAAATAGCACGAGTGCTGGCACAGCCGATCGAAATAATTTTTACATGCTGTCATAGTGTACGAAGTATGTTAACGATAATACTTAAAATGCAATTTAATAATAATTAAAAGTAAACGGTATATAAATAATTAGACGCGCGTTTGTGCGGATTTTTACAACGAAGGGCAGGCATGCCAACGAGGTTTGAATAACTAGTGATCATACGGGATCTGACGAAACTCTAGAATAGTGGTTGAATCACTTTAAACATTTGGTTTAATAGGAAGATTTTTCAAATAGAAGTTGTTTGACTTTTTTTTGCATATTCAGACGATCTTATTTTTTATTCTTCAACTGATTTTCAGCTATGGGAGTCATCTCTGTTTTATACTGCGTGGCAAAAAAGTCGTGTATAATGCCTGTAACTTTTTAATAATAAAGTAATTTCCGGGACCCTGGGTGGGCAGAATAGGTACAATTTAATGGCCAGCGCGCTCTCCGGATCTAAATCTCTTAGATTTTTTGTGAGTAATTAAAACGCAAAGTTTATGTCAATCAACCAGATAACATTGAATATTTTTGAAACTAAATTAGGGCCATTATTCTCTTATCTAACAATTATGTTAATGTCTTTAATTAACGTAGTCTAAGTAATACATATTTGTCGCTAAATGAAAACAACACATTTGATTCCATTGGCACGTAAATTGACAGAAACAGACCTAAAAATATTCTTCACCGACGCTTTTCAGTAGATTCGAGAAATTCCCGACTCTAACAGATCCATATTAAGGATAAGTAAGTAGCGGTAACGGCTAGAGGAAGTGGAAATGAAATTCTCTTATTAGGACATATATTATGTAAATAATTATGACACCCACATCATATTTTAGGGAGTGACTAATAGACCTATATAGAAACCTAGAATAGCAAAAAAAAACTTGAAATCAAACTTGCACAATAATTTAAAAAAATTGTCTGCCTCACCAGAGACTATTTTAATCGTCTTACAAAAAGTCAAACATGTTTTTCTTAGTCGCCAAGTAAATACAAAGCCTTTTTATTTTTTGTAACTTTTTCGAAATGTCAAAATGTGTTGAAGTTATGTTTAGTGATTATTTCATTCAAGCATTTCGTTTCTGATATTTAAGCTACAATTTATACTCACTTGATAATTCAGAAAACAGATGTTTCACAAATATTTTACACGCCTTTTATAGGATTTTCTGCGAAAAAAATGTTAAGAGAAAGAGGGGGTGGCAATTCTTACGAACTCACCCTGCACATACATAACTAGCGCTAGACCTCACGTTGCAGCAGAAACTGTGAACTTTTTGAATGAATTTTTTCAAGATAAATGAATTAGTTCAAATGTCGACCATCAATCATTCGACCAAGATCGCGCGATACTACTTTAAACGACTTTCTTTTATGGCCTCATCTTAAAAACACAATTTTTAACATTAATATTCCTGATTTAGTGCTTCTATAAGCTAGGACAACATGAAAAAATAATAATAAAATAAATGATCATCCTCATATCTTACACAATGTTTTCAATTCGATCGGAAAGGGATGATAATTTTGTTTGGACCAATGTGGTACTCACCATATTCAGCAAATTCTTTATCAGTAAAATTTTAATGAAATGTTTCTTGTTTTCTCAATTTATAGAAATTGAATCCTAAAATGACGACCCTTGAGGTTATTTTCCAATCTTGGGAGAGAAAAAAGTCACAAGGACTCAAATCAGGCAAATAAGGGGGCTGTGTGACAAGGCGCATTGTCGTGATGCAACATCCAGTTGTTCTTGATGTTTGGTCTCACAAGCATGACCCATTTTCGAAGTTTTTCAAAAACCTCTCTGTAAAAGTGTTTATTTACTGTTTGGCCTGGAGGCACAAACTCTTTGTGGACAATTTTTTGGCTATCAAAAAAGCAAAAATTTTTAAAACGCACTAGAAAAAACCGGTTTACGAAAGCAGTCATAAAGAACAGACAAATGACTCTAACAAGTTCAAACTTGTACTGAAGGTGCATTACATGTTAACCTACCGCCCTTCCTAGTCCCGTCTCCGCAGTGTTGCCAGATCGGGCGCTACGTTGCCAGTCTCATTACTTAATTCACACACCTCGTAGTTAACAGTATGCAATGAAGTAACATTTAAGTTACGCGCTACGTTCTCGTCACTGTAGGCGTGTTTTTTTTTTTTTGAACGCACGGTATATTGCTGTTGCAAAACGACTCGATATTAAAAAGTTTACCAATCTATACATAGGAATATTCAATTTTCTTGCGCCAAATTATTTGTTAAAATAGGAAGGATTTCAGAAAAAATCATTTTCCGTTTTTTTTTTTTCAAAAAAAATATTTCTACTCAATTTGAAAGCACATTCCCAAGTGATCCTTGAAGTGTCATCACATTAAGCACAGCTAATGACAACGTCATCTGTCATGGAGTGGTAGAAATTGTCGTAATCCAGAAAAATTAGAAGTTTTTCAATTGGGAAAATGTTGCTGCTTCTGCTGCCCTTCATATTCGGCACCTCTTTGTTCGTCGTCTCTCTCCTCCTGATACTATCCGGCGATCTGCGCAAGTTCACGGTGAACACGAGCAAGAGACCCCGAAGATTACCGAACTCCCCATCATAACCGGCACCGGGCAAATAGTGAACTCCGTGGATGAGTTGGACATCCATTTGGATTTCTTGAGGTCTCAGCTGGACGAGAAACTGAAGGAACTAGAAACGTCGAAGGTGAAACTGACATCTACCGAAGAAAATTTGAGAAGGTAAGCGAAATAACTTTTGGAAACCTAATTATTGTTTGTATTATCGAAAAAAAAAATCGAACCAAATCAAAGATTGATTGTTTTGACTTGGTAACGATGTGAGAGACTATTCATAAATAAGCAATTCATTTGACAAAAATGTCATCTTTACCTTAAAAATTCTTAATTATCGAGCGTTTGTTGTAACACTTTTGTAGTTTGCATTTGAAGTTTGCTTCAATAGACATATAGCACAGGAAAGAATATAGAGTGTTCGCCAAAAAAGCGTGGATCATATGGGAAATATTAATTTGAAATATCCATTTATTCCGAAATTGTTTTTGCCATTGATATCTGCAGCAATTTTAACCAAGAAAGAGCCCAATCACACACAAGGTTTTATCAAATCGGTAACCCCGTCAATATATGTACAATGTCATTATAAATTTTACAGAAAAATTATTTGATTTTGTTAAGGCGTTGAAGTTTATAGACAAAAGGACTGGTGTGTTATATCTTTAGACTTTTCACCAAATAATAAATAAATATTTCACACCAGAAATTGACCCACAGATTTTGCTTGTAAATTTAAATGACTATTAAAAAAAATTTTTTTTTTTTTAAAAATGAGTTAGTAAGTTAGTATTTTATTGCAGTAATATGAAAATGCACTCGACGAATTTAACTCATATGCAAGAATTTTCAAATAAATGTTACATTCTATTAAAAAAAAAAATCGAGAAACAACAATTTTTGAATTTTAGCATAGACCTTCATCACAAACACCTTGAATTAAATAATTCAGAAATTAGAACAATTTGTGGGCCAACAAAAAAGCCACCAATTTTAAAACTGTTAGTTAATTACTACAAAATAGGTCTTTAAAAATTCATTTTATAGATTCACATGTTGAATTTTTCCTGAGACTCTGGGCGATGAGGGGTGAATGTTTTCATCAAGACTGAAAGCAGCCTAAGCAATGATACTAGGGATTTTGCGATAAGTAATTAATTGGGTCTGGAAATGTGTGCTATAACGCGTGTTATTAAATACGCGTGTATTTCTTGCCCGTGTTTACGTACGCCACTGACCGTGCCTGGTAACGCGCTCTGAATAGTTGAACGCAGTTAACTTTGCGTTATTGCACACTTTCCTTACCTTAGTATCACTTACTTAGGGGAACTATTGTAAGGTGTGATAAAGAAAATGATTAAAATTTATACAAAAAGTGGTGCTGTTGGTGTAAAGTGGTGCGTATTTGGTTTTTCTTTTTTGCAAAACATGTATTTGTTAAAAATGTGAAAAAATATAGGTACATACATATACTGCCTGTCAAAATTAGTGTAACATTTTTTAGAGTAACCCCATTTGCCATGGGAACGGATCGTCCAATAGATGTCAAACTATGAAAAACCCAGAGTAAATGCAAATGGGTGGCTCCAGGGTCTGGAAAAGGGTTGAAGGGATGGGACAACGACCAAACGCTCAAGGCTTGTTGGCACCCCAAACCAATTTATTTGGCAGCATTAGGGTCCATGGGATCGTTCAACAGATGTCAAACCATGAAAAACACAGAGTGAATTCAAATGGGTGGCTCCAGGGTGTGGAAAAGGGTTGAAGGGATGCGACAACGACCAAACGCTCAAGGCTTGTTGGCACCCCAAACCAATTTATTTGGCAGCATTAGGGTCCATGGGAACGGATCGTCCAATAGATGTCAAACTATGAAAAACCCAGAGTAAATGCAAATGGGTGGCTCCAGGGTCTGGAAAAGGGTTGAAGGGATGGGACAACGACCAAACGCTCAAGGCTTGTTGGCACCCCAAACCAATTTATTTGGCAGCATTAGGGTCCATGGGATCGTCCAACGTATGTCAAACCATGAAAAACACAGAGTGAATGCAAATGGGTGGCTCCAGGGTCTGGAAAAGGGTTGAAGGGATGGGACAACGACCAAACGCTCAAGGCTTGTTGAGAAGGTCTTAATGTATGCCAGGATTGTTTTTCTTACTCTACAGCGTCCTTCAAAGTCCATCCTGTAGGTCTCTGAAATTACTGTCCAAATCTTGTGAATTAAAATTTCAACATGGGGTTGGTTCATGGATTATGGACGGCGAACTTAGAGGTGTTAAAACCAACCCCATAGCCTACCAAAATTTAAAAATCACACAAGTCTCTAACCCGAATAGAGCGCAAATGGCGCTGATCTAACAGATGTACCGTTAGTTTTAATGATCAGTTTAGTTTGAAAATGTGACATGATCGAACTTTATTGACAATAAAAGTAGATTTGTGGTCCCCAATAGCCTCCAATAACCAGTCTCATCACCGAGGGAACACATATGAAAATTAGAGAATTTGACATACTGTCGGGTTATCAAAAGGATATGAAATAAGTATTATATTTGTAACTAGGTAAAGTTGATAATCATAGGTAAAGTTCGGCAGATCTATATTCAAGATATCATTTCCATGAAATTAGCTGAAATCTTTAGTCAACGATATAAGTAAAATAATTTCAAATAACATATAACACAGCTCCACAAATAAAATCTAAAATAATTTTCCTGGGACCAGGCCTACCTTACTGTATGTAATCGACCATGCTGAAACTGAATCCGATGTCCAAAGAACTCCATTACGTCAGGTGTTTTTCTAACCGCAAAAAATAGGTTAAAACCCCGCATAACCTCATAACCCAAAAGGGCCTATAACCGTTCAAACCTCGAAAATCAGTATATTTGAAACAGTTATGCTCTTGAAGCCTATAAATCATAAAGCTTCAAACTCCGTAACCAAATAATCGAATAACCTTTTGACTCTCTGAGGTCGGGGCATTTCTCGCTACAAAGTCTACATTTTGCTGAATCCAGGAAGGACGACGTGGACTAGCAAGCTTCTGTCTCCTTTGGGATGCTTGATTCACGTGAGGCCCCTCACCTCTTACGGTACGGGGTGCTTTATTTGCACGAGGTCCCCCTGCCCCTCACAACTAACAAAAGTTGAATAAATAAACGCAAACACACGAAAAAAATCGTTCTCGGAACAACAATAACTCACTTTGTCATTAGATATGCGGTTATATGGTTTTTGGATTTAAGTATTGGGTTGTTGGGTTATGGGGTAAAGCAGATTGTGTGGGTTTTTGTTCTGATGTTGAGTTTTTTCATTTTTTAGTCTATTTTTTGAGGTTAGGAAAAACCTGACGTGATGGGGTTATCCGGACATCGGTTTCGGTTTCAGCATGGTCGATTACATATATAATATATATATATATATTAAGATAGATCAGGTCCCAGTAAAAATACTTTCGATTTTTTTGTGGAGCTGTGTAATCCATATTTCCATATACCTGATCAATAGAAATATTATTGCTAAAACGCCCATTTATTACTATTAACTAGGTTGACTGACACCTCGAATGAAGTGAAAAAGTACTATGTCAAGTTGAAGACCGAAATAACCAAGTCGGAGGGAGAGTGCAATGAGCTTAAGGGCCAAATAGAGGACTACAAGGGCAGACAGACGAGGCTCCGCAAGGAGGTGGATGAAAATGTTAAGTATTACACGGACTTGTTGAACAATATTGACGCTTCGACGGTGCCATCGTCGCACGAGGACTACGAGTTGGTGAAGAGATTGCCATTGCATGGTAAACAATTTTTAAATATATAGCCACATAAAAAAGAACAAACAAACTCTGTGTTCGACTTGGAGTGTGTTTGTTCCCTTTTTTTATATACACTGTGATTCAGAATTATGGTGCAAAAAGTAATCACAGATAGAGGTCTTAAAATAAAGAGACACATGTATTTTCGTTTTGGTCAATTTCGATTTTTTAAGGCCCGTACGGGCTATAAATGGGACGTTGGGAAAACAGTTTGTTTGAGATATCTCGATAAGTACTTGATCGATTTCAATGAAATTTGGACGGTTGTCTCAAAATAACCTTTCTAATAGAACCCTTAGATTTTTAGACCTGACGCAACGGGGCAGACTCACTACATCGCAGTTTTTCGCTTCTATTTTTTTTATTCAATTATCTTTTATGTTTTTCTTTTTTTATGCTGATGCAGAATTCATTTTTACACCAAAAATGTCCTCTTGTCTATTTTTCATATCATGCACCCACCATGTTTTCATATCATGTACCATATTTCGAGAAAAATGCGAAAAACTGTTTCAATGATCTGACTTACAATACTGCGAAACTACAAATTATCACAAATGCCATGGAAACAAACAAGTGACTGGACGAATTAAAACATCTAGCGTAATAGCGAACTTTTTTATTAACATAGACAACAAGAATTAAACTATCAATAATACGGACAAAAACACAATCGAAAGTAATTTAACATAAACAACAAGAACTAAACTAGTAATAATAAGAAAAATAAGCGAAATGGCAAAAACTTCATTTCAGAAATTGTTCAAAGTGTCCACCGTTAGCTCGATTACAGGCCCGAATTCGTTTTAAAAAGTTAAATCGTAATTTTTCCAATACATCAACAGATAATTTAATACGCAGAATATTATTATTAACTCTTTCGCGTAAATCGTCAAAGTTTAACACTTGGCGAGAACTTGACTTTTTTTATTTAATTCACCCCACAAATAAAAATCCAAAGGATTTAAGTCGGGGCTACAGGGAGGCCAGAATTGTGGAACTCAACACCCCGCCAATCCATCTTTCTGGGTAATTTTCCTCCAACCATTGCCGAACTAGCAACGAATAATGTGGTGCAGCACCATCCTGCATAAAGCACATGTTAACTCTGTCCTGAAGGGGGACATCGTCCAATAAATCCTGCAGCACATTTCTTAAGAAATCAAGATAATTCACAGAGTTTAAATTACTTGGCTGTTCAACTGCGCATAGGACGTTGTTTCCTAATATTCCATATTCCAACCCAATAATCTTAAATCGAAACTGTGAATGTCTGGTTACGGTAGCACGCGCGTTTGCATCCGCCCACTCATGGTGATTCCTTAAATAAAAAATCCCACATTTTGTGAAACACGATTCATCCGTAAAAAGGATCCTTTTAAAAACAAGGGATCATCTTTGTGTTTTTGCAACATGCTTCTACAAAATTCTAACCTTTTCTGGAAATCGGTTGGTAACAATTCCTGAACCTTTACAGCGTGAAGAGGATACAAACTTTGTTCGTGCTGTATTATCCAGACGCTAAATTGGGAGATATTCTCTAACATACCTAACCGTCTGGTACTCAACGTAGGATCTTCCCAGACTCTGTTTAATACTCGCTCTTCTACATTTACATTTCTCGCAAACCGTTGTCTTCCTCTTCCTGCATTGCGATTAGTTTTATAAAATGTACCAGTTTCTCTCATATCTCATATCAATATTATCGAACATTTTGGAGAGGGTGTTCTTCTATTAGGAAACTCTTGTCTATATCTCCTTACTGCAGCACTTGAGTTGCTGTTACACCAACCATAAACTAAATACATGTCTGCCATTTCAGGAAACGTAAAACATCTTTCTGGATCAAAATCATGTCGACTTAATGAAATTTACTTCGAAGTTTCCATTTTTAATTAATTTAAAATAATAAGATATTTCTGTCACGTGTAGAGATAAACGTTTGAAATTTGGCATAAGCGCTCATTCTTAAATTAACAGTTTGATTCAACCTTACTTAAAATTGAAGAGGATAATCTGAAACTTGATTCGTTTTTGGGCCACAGTTCTTAGAGCAAAACTTATATTCAATAGTTAATCAGAATATAAAACGAAACTTACATATTTTCGTTTAAAATTCTAAAAGTCAACCATTTCCGTGAAAACTGCTTTTGGAGGGATATTTTGTATCAAATAAAAACCGATGCACATCACCGATGACTGTAATAAATATGTGCAGTGATGCCACCCCTCAATTATATTGAAATAAAACCTTTATGGAATGTTTTATTGCATTTTAATTTTGGCGCTTGATATTCGTTGTCATGCAGTTGGCAACATATCCCCAAAGTTGTCGTGTTGTATTACTTGACATCTCTTGACAGTTATCTGGACCTTACAATGGCTTTAATAGTGGTTTACGTCTTTTTTGAGCTTCAAACTGTTGTTTTGTTATTTTATGACCTTTTAGTTTTTCGATAAGAAGTGACTATAGAAAACACAAGCTTTTCTTTGATTAATTCATAGACAGTAGATATTAATCTGATAGAAAAAGCAAAAAATTATTAGCAATTTTTTTTTTAAACAAAAACCAAGTTGGCTGACACTTTGAAGGGGTTGTAGCTTAACAGAGATTGTGTTACATCAACATGATTTCGATCCAAGTAGATATTGTTAAAATTACGACAGACCTTTGAGAAACTCTAGGTAAAATACATAGATTGACCTTCAACAAAGTTTAAAACCAGTCTCTCTTTTTTATAAAACATACTGTAAAATATTGTTTTCTCGACGTCTTGTTAACTAATTATTGCTATATTGCTATTGCCAAATAATTATTACTCTTTGTTTTTCAGATGTCCACAACGAGTAAAAATTTTGGGCGTAACGAAGAGTTCCATGATTCTAAAATAACGGCAAAATATTATGACAGAATTGACAGATTGTAAAAATAAAGACCAAAGTGGCTCATAATGTATGTATTTGTAGTTCATTTGGATATGGGACATTCCACGCTAACTTCGCCACAAAAAAAATTTCTTTGAAACTTTGTATATAAGTAGTATGTGATAAGAAAAGTTGATACCTAAAATTTTAGAGCTCAAGTCGTTTTTACGCTCTCGTCACGAACGGTCACAAAATTAGGACTTTTTAAACAATCTTAAATTCGCGACTGTTGTAGGCAAATGAACGCGAATAAAAAAATTTAGAAAAAATTGTAAAAACATCGCATTTTTTCCCGTAGATTGCGATAAAAAAAATTCTTTGAATTTTTCGCATTCATTGAGGGTAGTTCTCAACCCTTTGCAGATGGTTAAAACTTTAAAATCGAAATTTGGAGAAGTATGACTTCTTAAAATATTTTTTTTGCTTAAAAAAAAAACTTGACAACTTTACTTTCAGATGGTTTTTTGTCCCAGAATGGGATGAGCAACGGTATGACCGCTAGAAGGCTCGAAAGGTGAAAATTTACCATTTTTACGTTATATCTTGGTACCAAGAAGACTAGAACTAACTAAGGAGACCGAACTGCGGCTTTTCGCTGTATAACGCGACGGGCTCGAATATGTCCGCCTCCGGAGGCGCTGTAAACAGTTGTGTACCCTGGTCGCTACGGTATATAAACATATATCTATACGTATACCGTGGTTCTGTACTAATCTGTGTGCGTTAGAGGTTTAGAGGTTAGTGGTATACATTTGACAGACGCTCGATATTTTTCGTTAATTTGTTGTTATTGAATATTAAATTGAATCTGCACAAGTAATGTCTTTGCAATTACAAATGTTCGCAATGATCAATATGAAAATGTACTCAAAATACTTCATGTTACGTGCTTCAACGTTAACAATACAACAAAGGGAAAATATTTCGTTTCATACATACATCAGTAATTTGAAATAATGTCCGGTTATTCAGACCGCTTCTTATATCACACAATGCAACACAGCACTTTTGAACCATATTTATTTTTGTATGTATTTTTGTTAAAGCCAAACGGCATGTAAGCACCCGCTTTGACAGCTTAATGATAAACGTCATATAAAACCATAGCATGGTTTTCTATGATAAACATTCACATGTGGACCGCTGCTCATCATGTGACATCGAGTGCATTACTGTTTACAGCGCCTCTTGGAGGCGGACAGATTTGATCCCTAGATACCGAACGAGTTCGGTCTCCTTAGTTCTAGACTTCTTGCGTGGTACGTAAAAAAAAATGGAGGAAAATCGTATTACCATTTCAGGCTTTTAGGGTCGCTGATTACGAATCTGGTGTCCGATTTAGAAAATTCATTTTTTTTTGGGCCCCATGGGGCCCTGTAACAAAAAATATGATGGATTTCAAAATTTTAAAAATACCACGGTATTTTGAGTAAAAAAAGGTCTCCCGCATTTTTTCAATTGAATGCGTATTTTTAGAGTAAAAAAATCGAAAACTTTTATAATGGTATTTCTCACTTAATAAGTTTTTGAATTTGTTGCTTTAAAAATACGCCTTAAATGAAAAATAACGAGACATTTTTTTACTCAAAATTTTGCGTAGAATACGATGGTATTTTTTTAAATTCCGTGATTCGTCATATTTTTCATTGTGGGGCCTCATGGGGCCCCTTAAAAAACGAATTTTTACTAAAAAAATTTCCCTTATTCTACGTTAAATTTTAAGTAAAAATGTCTTCTGAATTTGTTTCATTTAATGCGTACTTTTTAAGTAATAAATTAATTAACATCGATGAATTTTATAATAAGGCAAAACTTGAATAATTTTTTTATAAAAACGAATAATTTTTTACAAGACATTTTTTTTTTTTAAATTCGACGTAGAATGAGGGACCATTTTTTAAAAGTAAACATTCGTTTTTTAGGGGCCCCATGAGGTCCCACAATGAAAAATATGACGAATCACGGAATTCCTCAAAGCTTTTAATGACAAAAAAGGTCATTTCATTGAATACGTATATCCCTAAAACCCTCGGGATCACTGTCAAACCACGTTTGAAATACTTCCCGTCTACTTATTTTCATCTTTGGCGTGATACCTCACTTTATTCACTTCTCCCCTCAACTAATAATAATTATTAATATTTATAAAGTTGCTAGCTGACCCGGCAAACGTTGTTCTGCCATATTGAAAATTTGGGTTTATAGGTTTTTTTATGCCAAATCAAAAAAAAAAAAATACAAAACAAATTTTTGTCAAAAAATAGAAAAAATGTTTCTAGATAGGGACACCCTAATCACCTAGCGGTATGAAATATACTTTACGACCTATTCTCATACCTACCAAATATACATAAGAAATTTCATAAAAATCGGTCGAGCCGTTTCGGAGGAGTGCGACCACAAACTAATATGTAGTACGAATGCGAAAAAACGAAACGTATCAACGCGATGCCATACCGGCGACTGTCTGTTACAGCGTGCCATAAATAACTAAAATTGCTAGCGCAGTTTTCGTAATGCAAGTCAGCTGTGAGCTGTGAAGGTCAACGAGTCAAGGGCAGGACATGCACAGTGTAGGCCCTGTGATATTCGCGCTTCGTAATAAGTAATAATATTTAATAGGGTACTATGATGAAACATAGTTTCTGTGAACATATTAACATTTTCATTCGTAAACTGACTACGGTCCTGTTACACTCCGCGCTCGCACGAACTCTATTGATGACATAGATTTGTATTTTGTGTGAAGTATACACGGTGTCTACTTTTATCTATGTAGGAACCCATAAAATCTGCTTTTTTCAAGATAATCGATTAATTTTTTTTTCGTTTTAAGCCCATCGAAAACTGCTTTTTCTGACCCTACTGTCGCTTTCAATATTCATGCCCATAGCCTTCTACAATTTATTTATACCTCCGAAATTCAATATAACAATTTAGTGATTTTTTTATTTAAAATCTGAATCCATTGCATTAATCCTCAAAACTAAAAATATTAAGTTTAAGAGCCGCCAAGTGTGCCATATCAAGATAGTTGAATGTTGGCACACTTGACTCGTCTAGCGGCTCTTAAACTCTGATTAACGTTGTGGCTTCAGATTTTCAATAAAAACAATCCAAGTGGTGATATATTGAATTTCGAAGGTCAATGGGAACATCGTAGCAGGTCATGGGAATGAATCTTAAAAGCGACGGTAAGGTCAAAAACAGTTACTTTTACAAAACTTCAACACGCCTACGGAGACAGTGTTTTTTCAAGAGCCCAGGTTTTTCGGTGGTTTAAGGCATTCTCAGAAGGAAGAGAGAAATGATGATAGAATACGGAACACTGTGCATTCAGATCGTCGGTTGACGACAATAATGATTGGAAAAGAGTTAAATTTGAATCACACCACTGTTCATCAGATTTTGACTAACGAATTGGGGATGAGATAAATCTGCGCAAAATTGGTCCTAAAAAACTTTTCGTAAGAACAAAAGGACGTCAGGAGAGAAAGGTGTCTTGACTTTTTGGAATCGATTGGAAATGATCCCCATTTTATGGAACGTGTCATTATTGGTGATGAGACTTGGGTGTTTAAGTACAACCGGGAAACCAAGCGCCAAACCATCGAATGGCACACTCTCCAAGACCCAAAAAAGCAAGAATGAGCAAGTCGAAGATCAAATGCATACTGATTTGCTTTTTTGATAGCCAGGGAATTGTCCACAAAGAGTTGGTGCCTCCAGGCCAAACGGTAATAGAAAAAAAAAAAGGATTTTTTGTCTATACGTAGCTACTTTTATGTTTTGACGTACTGACTTTGTGTTATTGGATTATGAAGTCCAAAAAAATTAGGGCAATAAAAACGGGTCGTTTTTGATCATTTTTTGTCACCTAGGAAAGGTTAGGTAGGTGTATTTTCGTTTTATGCTCCTTCTGCAAGATCATCCTCTATCGGGAAAAACATAATAATAAACGAGAAATACTGCACACGAGTGTGAAGTCTCCATTAAACATCAAAGTTCTCTACGCCGTTTTTGTCATGTTAACGGTGACTCGCGTTAATTCTCGTTAATTTGTTTGCCTTTCGCGTTTCGCTGCAAAATACGGCCGGCAGCAGCGTTGCGGTCGCCGACATTCATTCGCAGCGACTCTCTTCAAAAAAGTTTATCGCCATCCTCCTGCCGGTTTATTTAATGCGAAATGTGTAATAATTTGAAATGCAGTTAAATACACAAATGGCCTGTTCTCTCTTTGTCTTCGTTCAGTGGCTAATTTACGGTTTTACGTCCTGTGAGTGGAAGCGCCGTTTTTGTATTGTTTTTGATCCCTACAATTCCATTTTTACGACTGTACGTTACGTAACGGTTATTAAAAAGTGTGTTAGGTTTTCCTAGGCGTACAGGGTGATCGATTTATCACAGATGATTTTTTCTCAGAAACAGCTGACGTAAAAGGGTCACGCCGGGTTTCCATTTGAAATCTGCACTGACGTCTTTGTTGACATTGGTGCCTTTATTATACTGCTAATTGTTGAAAATGATTTTTGGCCAATTATCAAACCCCTAACTTCATTCGTTTTTGGAAAATGGGGGTTGAAACCCCTAACTTCAAAATTATTTTTCTATGGAACTATGATAGATATTTGAATGAAACCAAAGCGACATGAAAGCTCCTAATTAGCTTTACATTACATATTTTTTTATAATTGTCCAAATAATAATAAGGCTGCAAAAAAATATTGAAAAAAATAGGAGTGGTTCTTAGTGGCTGTTTCTTGAGGTACACCGACCAAAACAAACACGTATAATCAGTACGTATCCAACTATAATACGTAACAATTACATAGTGTGATGGGTGGAACATATTTAAAAAAATATCTATGCAAGCGGGTACATAGTATATTGTAGCTAATCCGATAAAAGTCACTTAAATTAAAATAAAAACAGCATTTTTCATAAAATATTAATATCTTTTATTTTCTATATAAAAATATTGAAATAATTTAATCTTCGTCACTACTTTCTTCCATAGTTGTAGTATTATTTGTAACATCAAATATATGTGTTAATATTTCAGCGGGCTTAATGATTTTCGATTCGTAACGGCCATGTGACAAATAATAAATTATTGATGCTACATGTGAGCAACAACCTATAGTCCTATTTCCATTAGCACAGTCACATGTGGATCTCTTTATGCCTTTATAGTTGTTCATATTTGGTTCGTACTCAATAAAACATTGATATGCCTTGCTATTGATGTGTCGAGAACGAACTTTCATCCTTATTATATTATCATTTTCTTTTAGGTACTCAATATTAATATTGAGTACTTAAAGTGAGTACCTTGCTATGGATGAAAGTTCGTTCTCGACACATCAATAGCAAGACATATAAATGTTTTATTGAGAAATATGAACAACTATAAGGCCCATACACTACCAAGAGATACACCTATCATTGTGCTAATGGAAATAGGACTATAGGTTGTTGCTCACATAGCATGCATGAGAATAATTTATTATTTGTCACATGGCCGTTAAGAATCGAAAATCATCGAGTCCGCTGAAATATTAACACATCTATTTGATGTTACAAATATTACTACAACTATAGAAGAAAATGTGACGAAGATTAAATTATTTCAATATTTTTATATAGAAAATAAAAGATATTATTATTTTATGAAAAATGCTGTTTATATTTTAATTTAAGTGACTTTTTATTGGATTAGCTACAATATATAGTATATTGTAGCTAATCCACCCCGCTTACATAGATTTTTTTTTAATATGTTCCACACATCTATGTAATTCTTGCGTATTATAGTTGGATACGTACTGATTATACGTTTGTTTTGGTCGGTGTACCTCAAGAAATAGCCACTAAAAAACCATCCCTCTTTTTTCAATATTTTTTTGCAGCCTTATAATTATTTGGAAAATTATAAAAAAAATATGTAATGTAAAGCTAATTAGAGCTTTCATGTCGCTTTGGTTTCATTCAAATATCTATCATAAATTCATAGAAAAATATTTTTTGTTTCAACCCCATTTTCCAAAAACGAATGAAGTTAGGGGTTTGATAATTAGCCAAAAAATTATTTTCAGCAACTAGCCATATAATAAAGGCACTAATGTCAACAAAGACGCCAGTGCAGATTTCATATGGAAACCCGGTGAGACCCTTTAAACAGTTTTTACTCATCTTCCCTCAAAATTAAGGCAATAATAAATAATAAACTGCTCGACAAAATTAGCGTAACACTTTTTAGATTAGCGCCATCTATTCGAGTTAGAGACTTGCGGTTTCTAAATTTCGGTATCCTCTAGGGTTGGTTTTAATGCCTGGAAGTCGCTACGCTGTGACTTAAACGGTTCACCGTCCACACCCCAAAAACCAACCCCATGTCGAAATTTGAATTCGCAAGATTTTGACGGCAATTTCAGAGACATACAGGATACAGGAACTAAGAAGGACGCTGTTGGGTAAAAAAATCCATCTCGGCACACATTAACCTTTTCCGTACGGTACAAAAAAGAAAATTAAATTTGTTACATTTTAGGGGGAAATTATGAGCTGAATACAGGAAAAATAGAAAAAAAATCTGGGTGACATCTTTCACCGTGAAAATGAACATTTCAAGGTCAAATCAGCTTTTTAGTAGTTTTACGGTAAAATTGGTGTATTTCTCTCTTCTATGTATTTTGATGTTTTGAAAACAGATAAAATAAAATAATACTGCGGTACGGACCCAAAAAAGCTAAAAATTCAAGAAAAATTTCGATAAAAAAGAAGTTTTGTACAGAATTTTGATTTTTGTTACAGATTTGGATTCTAGGAGTAAAAATAAGAAACTTTTGTCCGAAAAAATTTTTTCTTCTTGTCCTAGATGGCGCTCCAATTGCGGAAAATCAAATTTTCGTAGTCAACTTTCCTTCTCGCGTCATCCCACGTGTCCAGGATGTTCAAGAATATTTCTGACCTACTTTTCCTGTGAAATAAACACTGTTCTAAAAGAAGTAGGCACAAACCTTTTCGAGCATCTTGGACACGGGTACTGCCATGGGAAAGGGTTATTTTGATTTTTTGCGATTGGAGCGTCATCTATGCCGGGTTGAAAAAAATGTTTGGGACAAAAGGTTCTTTTTTTATCCCTAGAATCGGAATCTGCAAAAACATTTGAGGGTAGCCATTTGAAATTCTAAACTTACCCCCACCCGTATTTGGGGGTTGGTTTCTGGGGGTTGATTTTTTTTCATTCGATAGTTATTTCAAAATCATGAAACCCGTGTTTTTTTTTTTTGGCGGTTCCGAACTTTTGTTGCCCTCTGTGTGCGATTATATATGAGCATTTTCAGCGATTTAACCCTTTATTATGCAATTTATCGTTTATAATTCGTTGTTTATGCACCGAATTCTGTTGTTTGGGCCTCTTGAAAGGTAAAGCCACCAGTCTAGCTTAGTTTTGTACAAAATTTGATTTTTCCGGGACTTTTAAAATTTTTTACGTTGTACTTTCCGTTGCGTCCGGGAGTGGTCGATATATCGACCACCCCGAAGTCGGTGATGCCAAACATCAAATTCATTGATTTTATATATATTTTTCATATTAATTGGAAGGTCGATTTGTACTGATTTTTTCCCGTACGGAAAAGGTTAAGACCTCAATAAGTTCTGTGTATATGGTCGCTGTTCCCTTTCTTCAATCCATTTTCAGAACCGGTAAGCCACCCCTTTACATTTACGCAGAGTTTTGCGTGGCTTGACCGCTGTTGGGCGAATCCATTGATTGCAATGTAGGATTAGTGACCTGTTTCCATGTAACTATATTTAACTAGTGGGATGAGGTCAAATGTTTCCAAAAAAAAAAAATTAATTTTCACTTAGTCGATGTTTCGCAAAATTTATTTGCATCATATCTAAAATATGTCAAACACGCAATGTAGATAATAAAACATACGTAATACCAAACACAGATTAAAATAAGGACTCAGGATTATATGTTTCATATGTCACACTTACAACTAAATTAGCTTTTTGTTGTTGTAGAGGCCGCGTCCTTTAGATTCTTCTTCCAGATCCACGGTTCTCTTTCTCGCTTGATGCGAATTGATAAAAAAACACAAGGGTTTGATTTTTGCACTTATTTACTTTACATGTAGAACTATAACAAATCAACGACAACAAACAAAAATGTTTAATGGTAATTGAGTATATATGACTATTGAGAGTGACGCCGCTTAAGTCAACTGCCAAGGGCTACTCTCAGTCTACTACTTAAAAAAAGTGTTTTCTGCCCCGTAGGGGTAGGAACACGCGGTGCTGCCGCGTCCCGTATGGGTAGGAATCCGCGGCGTTGCCACCTTTGGTACATATTTAAAGATACAAACTTTGGTACATATTTTAAAAGACACATAATTTGAGGTGGGCCTCAACATGCTCCCCCTCTTGAAAGCTTTAGGAGCTTAAAGTTTCAACACAAATCATTCTGTCTCACTTGGTGTATCACTAGAAGGCAACACACACAATTTGTTCACAGGTCGTTTGTACACACTGGTTGCAGTTTTTAACGTCACCACTCTGACGACTCCATCTCGTCCTGGGTGCAGTTGTAGAACACGTCCAAGGGTCCACGCTAAAACTGGTAATTTCTCGTCATTGATGATGACAAGCGAATCAACCTTCAGTAACTGTGGAAGGTTTTTCATCCATTTGGATCTAACTTGTAACTCGGATACATATTCGTTTGCCCACCGAGTCCATATATCTTGAACCATTTTTTGACAACGTTTGAAACGAGAAAGCTGCGATTCTCGTATTTCTGTCAGGTCGTGGTAAGGAACTGAGGTTAAAGGATGTCCAATCAAGAAATGTGCTGGAGTTAACGGATTAAGATCGCTGGGATCACTTGACAATTGATACATTGGACGTGAATTTAGACAAGCTTCAACTTGTATTAATATTGTATTAAATTCTTCGTAAGTCAAGTTAGATTGGCCAACAACGCGTTTTAAATGATGTTTTACTGATCGAACACCTGCCTCCCATAGCCCTCCAAAATGGGGTGATCTGGGAGGCACAAAGTGCCAGTTGACGCCTTCTTGACCCATTTTTGTTAGAATTTCCCCCCTTGTGGAATTTAAGAATTGTTGTAGTTCAGCGTTTGCTCCAACAAAGTTGGTTGCATTATCGGAATATATGTTAGAACATTTGCCTCGTCGTGACATGAATCGATTTAAACAGGCCAGAAATGCATCGGAACTTAAGTCACTGACTACCTCAAGATGAGCAGCTTTAGTTGAAAAACAAATTATTGTGCAGACATAAGCCTTTGTAATTTTAAAATTTCTCGTTTTTCGGTCTCGCAGATTGAATGGACCACAATAATCTATTCCGCAATTTACAAACGGTCTAAATGGAGTGACGCGTTGACTTGGTAGATCACCCATTACATATTCTAAGGTATTCCCTGGATTTGCGCGGAAGCATGTTATACACTTATGAATAAGGAGCCTAACCAATTTACGGCCAGATATAATCCAGTACCTTTCACGTAATGAACATAGTACGGACTGCGGACCCGCGTGCAAGAGTTTTTTTATGTGTGTGCTCAACTAATAATTTCGAAAACTCATGTTTTTCTGGCAACACTAGCGGATGCTTTTTTCCTAATGCAAAATTTGAGTATCGAATACGTCCACCAACACGAATTAGTCCGGTGTCGTCAATGAACGGATTTAATTTTAATAACTTGCTTTTGTTGTCGACTGTGCCCTTATTTTTCAAATTGTTGAGTTCATGAGAAAATGACTCAGCCTGTACCAATTTTACTAATGTAGTTAACGCCGTTTCTAGTTCAATGGGTGAGAGCGGACCAATTTGTTTATTCGTAGGTGATAATAAATTATTTTTAAATCTTAAAATATAAGCAGTAACTCTCTGTAATTTTGTAAAACTCGAGTATTTTTTAAAAATGTCAAAAGTTTTTACTGCTGAGACTGCAGACTGTGTAACATGTTTTCGCAGTTCACTGTCACAGTTATTTAAATTTAACTCTGGATGTGCAATAGGCCATGTACTATGGTGTTTGCTTAACCACATTGGACCATGCCACCATAAATTATTGTTTCCTAAATCTTGAGGATTAAGACCTCTTGAGATGACATCAGCTGGATTTTCTGAAGTGTTAATATAGTGCCAGTTCTTTATATCAGTTAATGACTGAATTCTGCAATGCGATTCGCTATGAAAATTTTGTATTTCGTAGGTACTGACTTAATCCAAGCTAGAGCAATTGTTGAATCACACCATAAGTATATATTATTAAAATTAATGGTTAATGATTGCTTAACCTTATCGAACAGTTGTGCTAATAATAAAGCAGCACACAATTCTAATCGTGGAATTGTTACGCATTTTAGTGGAGCAACTCTAGATTTTGCACAAAGTAAATTGACATGACAATTTCCCGATTTGTCTACAGTACGCAGATAAATGCAGCAGCCATATGCATTAAGTGCTGCATCTGAAAACCCGTGCAATTCTGTTATAATAGGATTGTCGCATAAAACATTCCGAGGAACTTGAATTTTGTTTAAACATTTTAAATTAGTTGCGTAATTTTTTCCATTCGTTAGATATGTCTGTAGGAAGTGGTTCATCCCAATTAAATTTCAATTGCCAAAGGCGTTGCAATAAAATTTTTTGCTAGAATTATTACTGGGCCCACTAAGCCCAAAGGGTCAAATATTTGTGCAACCGATGAAAGTATTACACGTTTTGAAGGATCCTTGTCGCAATTTTTGTTAGTAATGTCATAATTTAAAGTATCTGCATTTGATTTCCATAACAAGCCTAATGAATAAGTTTCATAGTTCTTGCCTATATTCACGATTGATTGAGGATTTGAATTTAAAACGAAGTTTAAAATATCTGAGTTGTTAGAAGCCCATTTATTCAAAGTAAAACCAGCAGAATTAAGAATATTACAAATGTCATGGTACAGATTTAAAAGAATATTAATATCATTACTTCCAGTTAAAATGTCGTCGACATAGAAATCATTAAGTACTTTATGACAAGCTTCAGGATATTTGTCCATGTGTTGGTAGGCAATTTCATTTAAGCATCTTACAGCTAAAAATGGAGCTGATGCTGTGCCATAAGTTACAGTTTTTAATTCGTAGGTTTCAACTGGATCTGCAGGATGTTCGCGCCATAATATGCGTTGAAGTTTTCTGTGATCAGGATGTACCCAAACCTGACGGTACATTTTACTGATATCACCAGTTAAAACCCATTTATATGACCGAAAACGCGTTACAATGGAAAATAAGTCTTGTTGTATTTTAGCCCCCACCATCATTATGTCATTGGCAGATATACCTGTAGTGGTTTTGCATGATGCATCGAAAACTACTCTAAGCTGAGTGGTTAAACTATTTTCCTTTTTGACAAAGTGATGTGGTATGTAATAGCAACCTACATCATTTTTATCTACCTATTTTTTGCATGTGATTTAAACTAACATATTCCTTCATAAAATGATGGTATTGTTTACTTAGTTCATCGTTTTTATTTAATTTATTTTCAATTGAGTAACGTCGTTTGAGAGCTATTTGTTTAGATTCACCCAAAACATCAGTTAACTGCTTTAATGGCAATCGCACTACAAATTTGCCATCACTACCACGGTAGGTAGTAGCCTTGAAATAATCTTCTACCGACTGCTCTTCTTGAGAAAGTGGTAGTGTAGTTGCCTTTTCTTCTAACTCCCAAAACTTCCGTAAGTTGTTATCAATGTCATTTGTTGACACGAAGTTGCAGTTTGTTGAAATGCGGTTTATTTTGGATTTGACAATTTCCCCTGAAATTACCCAACCTAATGCTGTATTTTGCAAAATAGGATTGTGTTTACCAAGACTGATTTGTCCCATTCGTATCAAACGCCAAAAGAGTTGTGCGCCTAGTAGCATATCAATTTTTGATGACTCATTAAATGCAGGATCAGCTAAGTTTACATCCGGTGGTAAGTTTAAACAGTTACTGTCAAATGATATCGCAGGCAAATTCCCTGTTATTTGGGGTACGATTAAGCAAGTAACTGAAGTCTTGAAATTATTGAATTTTGATTGGATATTAATGTTTGTACTATGGCTTAAATGGCTGGTGCATTTATTTATCCCTGAAACTGATATATTGATCGGTATTTTAACCATTCCTAATTTGTCAGCTAACTCTGCAGTGCAAAAATGAGATTCGGATGCACTATCTAGAAGTGCCCTACAATTGTGCATAACACCATATTTATCAAAAACATTTATAACTGCAGTACAAAGTAATACATGACTATTTGTGTTACTAAAATGTGATAACACTTGATTGTGATTATTCGAATCATTCGCATTGTGTTGCATATTTATTTTATTTTCAGTTTTTTGAGTACCCTGTAGATTAATTGGTACCTGGTTAACTGATTGTGACGAATAAGAGTCACTCACTCGATTATTTAAATGTAATAGAGTATGATGCCGTTTCCCACATTTTTTGCAAGCGGAACTCGAGCAATTTTTGTTAGAATGCCCAAATTTAAGGCAGTTAGTACATGAGTTTTTCGTCTTGATAGCAGAATACCTTTTATCTGGTGGTAAATTTAAGAATTGTTCGCAATTATTTATGAAATGTTGACCTGAGCAATAATTACAGTGTGGACGACTAAAACTGTCATTTGAAATTAGTGATCTTGTTTTGCTGCGATGATCAGACGGACCAGGAGAGAGTGTTTCTAAGAGATTACATCTCTCTGTTAAAAATGAAATTAAATCTTGCAATGCAGGTATTTTTCTGTCTGTATTTTTAGTTTCCCATTCCCTACGAGTAATGTTATCTAATTTGTTTGTGGCCATATAGATAATTAAAACATCCCATTGGTCAACTGGCTGCTCTAATACCCTTAATGCTCTTAAATGATTGTTTAATTTATCGAGAAGGGACCGTAAAAATACATGTGACTCCTTGCTCACCGCAGGTAAATTGAACAACGCCTTGACATGATTGTTCACAAGCAAATTTTTTATTTTCGTATCTATCGTTTATTAGTTGCCAAGCTGCATTGTAATTGGCAGAAGAGACCTCTAATGATTTAATTAAGTCAGTGGCTTCACCCTTTAAACATGAGCGAAGATAATGAAACTTCTGTACATCGGATATGGCCTTATTAGCATGCACAATAGAATTAAAGGTATCTTTAAAATATAGCCAGTTCTCGTAACTTCCATCAAAAACTGGTAAATTAATTGTGGGTAATTTTATGTTAAATTTTTCATTTACTAGTGAATTCGAATTGGCCCCTGATTCTCCGACAATGGAACCAACTTGAGGGTTTAGCAAACGCCTTGCCATTGCTTCGTATTTAAAGTAATCATTTTCAAAGGTTTGACGCTCTTGTTCATGATCATTTGGATTGTCATCTAATATGTCAATTTCTAGTTGGATATCACAAAATGCTTGCCAACATAAATCTAATTTTTTGAGGCGAACTTCTAATTCTAATAAATCAGGATTATTAGCATCTAAATTGTCTAAAAAGTTCTTAAACCGCGTTAAATTACCCTTGGCAACAGCACGTTTACGTATGAGTTTTTCAAGATTGTTTATCTCAGTCATTATGACACTTTTCTTTGAAAAATTGAAATTCAAATGTACTATAAATGATGTACGTTATTAATACGAAATAAATTGTTAAACTAATTGTCGGCCAATGTAACCTGATACGAAAACCAAAGTCAAAGTACACACATATGTCTTTAAGCTGTAAGAAATGAAATAAAACGTAAAGTATTCGACTTTCTTTCCTAGCAAGTAATTTATCTGCAGGGTGAAATATATAAATTTTAACTACGAATGGTGTCTATGTTTGGACAATGGTTCGGAATAGGTCAGTGGAATATTAAAGCGAAGTAAGGACTGGACTGACCTTGTGATATGATCCAGATGGCTCGCTCGGGTACTCGTCACGGTGGCGCCTAGCTACATAAGGTTCACCCCTCGCTGGTAGTGAAATGAATGTATTTGTCGTTGACTTGGCGATGTGGTAATTAAATTAATTTTTTATAATTACCAGCCAGGTACTGCATTACCCACAGGAAGTGATCCGGGTTAGGCTGAAGGACCAGATTTATGTAGAGGCCGCGTCCTTTAGATTCTTCTTCCAGATCCACGGTTCTCTTTCTCGCTTGATGCGAATTGATAAAAAAACACAAGGGTTTGATTTTTGCACTTATTTACTTTACATGTAGAACTATAACAAATCAACGACAACAAACAAAAATGTTTAATGGTAATTGAGTATATATGACTATTGAGAGTGACGCCGCTTAAGTCAACTGCCAAGGGCTACTCTCAGTCTACTACTTAAAAAAAAGTGTTTTCTGCCCCGTAGGGTAGGAACACGCGGTGCTGCCGCGTCCCGTATGGGTAGGAATCCGCGGCGTTGCCACCTTTGGTACATATTTAAAGATACAAACTTTGGTACATATTTTAAAAGACACATAATTTGAGGTGGGCCTCAACAGTTGTCGTTTGTAAAAATAAATATGAATGAAACATTGATAATATCTATAAATCATAAAGTACAACGTACTGTCACTCAGACGTGAATTGGCTATATACCCTTACAATTCTCGCTAAAAAACTACACATGTAAATATAAAAAATAAATAAAAATATCTAACTTTTTTTAAAAAAGACACTAAAAAGTGTAAAACTTGCTAAAATACTTTTGTGCAGGGAAGCATTAATAAAACCCATTAAAAACGTAGGTATATAACATATGCTTTTTTATATAGGTATTTGTCATGTAAGTGTATCTTCTAAATCTAGTATACATAATTTAATATATTAAATTAAAATATGCCGTATTTAAATTGTCAATGTCAGTTCGTTTATTGACTGAATTACACTTTTTAATAGCAATTATTTCATGTAACAATAGTATTTTGGAATCGTTTTGTTGTTCAATAATTTTGATTTCGATGTCGTGTTTTTGTATGTGCCACCAATGCTATCTCATTTACATTGTTCTTTTGCAAATTGTTTTGCAAGTTGTTTGAATACATTGATCTTAATGCTACCAAATAAATTGGTGTGGTATACACTCGCTTTCACCCTTTGACAACTCAAGCAACCTCCAAGCCAAACCTACATCGACCTTCCCCCCACCCACCCCCTCTGGTTCCGTCCCTGTAGAAGGCTGCGTAGGAAGGCTGCGTCTATTTGTTTCGAATTCATGTCATGGCATTACTTGAAGCTGTTGAAGTTGACGGGACCCACTGCGAACGGCCGATTTAGCGCCAAATGTGATATTCCATCTCCAACCCACCCTTCTGAAAATTTGCCACGCTGAGGGTTGTAAGCAAGTCTACGTGGGGTGACTCTGAAAGCCTTCTTGAGGATACTTGAACCCTTTTCGGCACACTCCAAGGTTGTCCGTATCCTCCAAAACCCTTTTTGCGTCCCATCACCCTTTTTAACCGCCTTCTAAAAAATTTTTGAGTGGGTGAAAATTCCTGAAAGAAGATTCTTTAGTGGGAAGAGGTGTTTGGGTGGTCTGCCTTGCAGGTGCTAGCCTAGTCGAGGGTTCATGAGCCCATCACTTGTCACGCGTACATATCTCTATCGAATTTGGCGTTTGTCGATTCACACTGGTGCAAAAGAAAGGTTCCACCTATCCAAGCCCTCTTTGAGGAATTTTCATCCACTCAAAAATGTTTTGGAGGTGGTCAAAAAAGGATAATGATGGGACGCAAAAGAGAGGATTTGAAGGTCTTTTTTTTGTCAAAGTTTGAAGGACGACTCGGGTGTATCAAAAAGAGTTCATGCATCCTCAGGAAAGGGTACTGAGTCGAGAGAAAACTTCGGGAGCCTTCAAGTAATTTCATGACATGAATTCGATACAAATAGACATCCCACGCAGCTTTCTACAGGGACGGAACCAAAAGGGTGAGGGGGGGTCGATATTATGAGTTGTCTTTATATATAACACTTCTTCTGATAAATCTATCACCCTGTACATTCAGTTAGGTCGTAAAGTTTGAATAAACTCGACGCATCTTTTTAAAAAACATATTTGAGGAAATGCCAGTTACGGATGGAGGAATTTGAAATTCTTATATTTTCGTAAGGAATTAGGTAATAATAATCACAACATAAAAATATGATGCGAGTCTCATGCACCGTTATGAAGCGAATACGAGAACTTAAATGCTCGCCAAGGTCGATTTTGTGTTTCAAAAACTACATTTTTCAATAAATGCCATTTTTGCTTTTCAATTTTATACAACAAGAAATTTTGAATAAAAAAAATATTAATTTAATATACAATATGTCCCCGGATCGAGTTCTAAAAGAGGAAAAAGAATTGTATTTTTGATTTCTCAGAAAAAGTCACTCTTGATGCTTTTCCCGCTTGATTTCAAACCCCCAAAACGCAAATTATTTTTTATATAACTCAAACGGTTCTCGAGATAATACCATTTTTCTTCATAATTTGGACTGCTGACAACTACATAATAAGTCAGTATAACTTCAAATCGAATCTTCGTCATTTTGCTACTATTTATATGCCATAATGTTGACTCTATGTTGAGAATAAATAATTTATTTGATTCAATGTTACGGAACTGGGGAAGAGTGCTAATGTGTTGTTATTAAAAAAATTCACGAAAAATACCCGGAAGTTAGCATTTCTAATGTCGGAGCGAAGAAGTTGGTGACCAAGTTCTTAGAAACGGGCTCTGTTTTAGACATTAAAAAATCAAAAAATGGTTGAATGAACATGATGCTGCTTCAGTTCTTGCCCTCCATTCCGTGAGAGAAGCTCCAAAAGTATCATTTAGAAGAAGGGCAATTGAAACTGAAATCAGGAAATCGCATTTACAGAAAATTTTCAAGCAGAACCGGATTTTACCATTTAAACCAAAATTCAGGCACACCTTAGAGGAGGGTGATGAAGCCAAACGTTTGGATTTTTGTTTGAGATGGGCAGCAGAGTTTTTTAAATGTAGATTTCAGGGGCGAATTCTTGTTCTCGATTAATCTCTTTCAACAAACGGCGTCGTTTCCTCTCAGCATTGCCGGTATTGGAGTGAAACAATCCCCACTTTACTATTTCTTGTCGAAGACAATATTTCAAAAAAGTTAATGTTTGGTGTGCGGTTTCATATACAAATGGCATTATTGGTCCATATTTTTTTCAAAGAAAATTTAAATCGTAATACAATATTTGAAGATGCTACAAAAATTTTTAACAGATAAACTTGATGAACTTCCCTTAAGTTATCGAACGAGAATGTTTTTCCAACAAGATGGGTGCCATGCTCATCATGCCGTTACTGTCCGTAATTGGCCCAATTCCGAATTTAATGAACACTGGATAGGAAGGGATGGTCCCATTTTATGGCCGCCGAAGCGGATCTGACAATATTGGACTTCTATCTAGGGCGACGTTTAAAGCAAATTGTTTATCGTGAACCACTAGAAAATGATGAAGAGCAATTAAAAACAAGGATTCAAAATGCAGTCAAGTCCTTGTCAATTGAGGAAATTAGAAATAGTTTTAACGAATTTAGAGCTCGAATTGAAATTTGTGCAGAAAAAAGGAGGAGCATTATTTGAATAAAAAAAATTCTGGTTTTAGTTTTGATTCCATTTTATAATCAGTTGTTTAATTCAAATGATTAAAACATGAGACTAAGTAATTCGAATCATTTTTTAGCTAACTACTTAATTGAGTTTCTATAGCATATAGTATCCTAGACAACGAAATTAGTGGGTTAAATCCGCCAACTAGAATTACTTATAAAATTTTGTGAAAGTCCAAATTATGAAGAAAAATGTTATTATCTCGAGAACCGTTTGAGTTTATAAAAAGTAATTTGCGATTTGAGGGTTTTATATCAAGGCAAATCATCGAGTGACTTTTTCTGAAAAATCAAAAAACATTTTTTCCTTTTTTAAACTCGATCCGGGGACATACTGTATAATATAATAATAATTAAGTTCAAACAAAAAATTATTCTGTAGAACATATATTATTAAATGAAAACTATTAAAAAAAAGCAATATTTAAGGGTGTTTACCTGGAAAGGGTGGAGTGTTTATCCTCTGGTTTGTTCAAGATCAAGGTTCATATAAGCTCTAGCATTTCCATTAGCACCTAAAACAAAAAAAAAAACAAATGTTATATTACATGATATTTTAAGAAAACTGCTTACACACAAAAAGGCAATTGTTTTGCTTTTAATTCCATGTTATTCGGAAAGATTCATAAAAATATTAGTAGTGATATTATAACGAGTAATTGAACCTGTCAACACAGTTGACCGAGCAAAAAGACGCATTTCTAATAGGCCTAATTTTAAGTTTATAACCTTATTGAATTGACCAAATGGATAAGTATAAAGAAACAGAAATAAAAAACTTTATCAAAAAAGTAAACTGATATTTTTCAATAAAACAATAAATACCATTTTACCGGGTGACTAGTACTGCACGTATTCTTTGAAGAGGTGTTAGTAGAGACAATTTGCAGTCGAGTTGAAACCACAATAGCATAATCCACTTGTTGATATTTTCGAGATATTTTAATTTTTTGTTGTTCTAAGAAATTGATCTACCTTTCATTAATTGTAAAAAACAAAAAAGGATAATTTTTTTTTGTAATTATATAAGAAAATGACTGCCCATATTATTACACACGTGAGCTCTTATTTCAACCGGGTCAATAACATGTTGCAGTATCTACGGTGTTTCATTAATTGTTTCACTTTATTGACAATGAAGGTCTTCCATATCGCCATACAAGGCATACGAGCTATAAATGGAGAACCATGATGCTACCATCGCGATGTGCGCTGCGAGCAAGTGTCGCGACAACGGAACTGTCTGGCGATACTTTCCCCACCCTGAGATCGCTGAGCAAGATAGTGGTAGTCACGCTGGGTTCGACTGTAGCACGTTTAAATTAGTCTACGTATCAGTAAGGCGTCGAAAAAATGTTAAGTGTTCATGATGGAGCAACGGGTTAATCTCAAGTTTTCTTTGTTACTGGGGAAAACCTTTACAAAGCTATGCAAGGTTAATAGAAATGTACGGGAATGAATGTTTATTCAGCACAATTACTTTTTGACTGGTTAAAAAGGTTTAAAGAGGGACGTAGACCGAAGACGATTCTGAGCCCGGACGGCTCTCAACGTCAAAAAAAACGGACGAAACATATTGAAAGATTGGTAAATTAATCGCGAAGATCGTCGTATAGCATCCGAGGGCTTTCAGAAATAACAGGAACATCGACAAAGAAAGTGTTCGTCAAGATTTTACATGAATGAAGTTTGCCCAAAAAATGGTGCCAAAACTCCTCACCTCGAGCAAATGAAATCAGGGATGAACATTTGAGCTGACATTCTAAACATTGACACTGATCCAGGCTTATTACAGGACATGGTGTCAGGGTTTATTAGACATGAATCGTGTCCCTGAGGGTCAGACGGTCAATCAACATTATTACATCGAGGTTCTTACGGCCCTTCTAGGAGTGTGAGAAGACGAAGACCCGATTGTAGACCAAATCATGAAGATTCACCAAGACAGTGCACCGGGTCGTCTGCGTTTGTCTGTGAAGGCTTTCTTTTTGAAAAACACGGAATTACTGTGTTGGAACATACTATACTCTGCCTGACTTTCACTTCTTATTACTTCTTTTTTTTTTTCTAAGGTCAGATCGTCGCTGAAGGGGACAAATTGAGGAAGGGTTAAAACCGAAAAGCGACGGAGGTTCTGAACCAGGTGACAGAGAACCGACCTCCAAAACTGCTGGAAATTCAATTCAACAATGGAAAAGTCGTAAGGAGCGGTGTAGACATCGCCAAGGGGAGTACAGGTAAGGCGAAAAGTTGTTGCTCTAATTGGTAACGAATAAAATGTGTTATGACAGCAGTTCTGGTTGTTTAATAATCTTTCTTGCAATTCGTCGTCATGACAACATTTTGTACAAAGGTATTGATTTATACACTCCCTTCCCCCAGCATTCCTCCCGTTAAAAGCAATAGGTCCAACAATCATCCCCCTGCCCATATACTGCCCACACTCTTTTTTTTTTTTTGGATGTAGGAGTTTTAATATAAAGTGAGGGTGGCTATTAAAGTTTATTCGAGGTTAATAACAAAATTTGTAAAATCTTAATAAACTTCATCAGTACTGTTTAAATAGGTCCACTTTGCTATAGCTGCACACTCTTGATGTAGTGGAGTTTCCATACAAGGGAGGGTGGCCTACTCCAAAGTCTTACATTCTGAGAGCAACATAACCCGAAATGTTGTAAAAATGCTTATAAACCATTTTCAGAATTTTCAGCCTTAGAGATTTGTCCATTCCTGAGAATTCTCATCTTGAATTCTGCAAGTGACAATATGGATAGAGATGTTAGCCAATTTTTCAAAATTCGTTGACAAGCTGTATATGGCAGATTCACTTTCTTCACCATATCAACATTTCCTCCTGTCCTTATTCTGGATCTGCTATTCTATTGCTTCAGACTGGAGCCTAATTGTGAAATGTTTCACCGACAGTTTGAAAATCGTATCTAATTAAGGTGCAAATCGACGCATATTGTTAGTAGAAATCCGATTTTTTATCCAATACAATTTGAGGCAAAACCACCCAAATCGACCTCTCCTTCTTTCAAGTGAAATACTCCACCGTTCTTCATTAAAAGCGTATTCCATTATTTATTTTACAATCGTGACACAACCACTTCAAATGTTTGACAACAACAAAGTTTCGCTTCGAGTTTCGACTCCATTTCAGTCCAAAGTTCAAGTCCATCTCTCTTATTCATAGCCCAACTTTTATGACACTTTCTTGGAATGGTTTATTACAAAAATATAGCATATAGAAGACACACGAAATTTATAAAACTATTATGAGTATTGTATAATAATAAACTTATTAAAATTATAGAGTGTATGTCGGAGTAATTTCACTTATTTAATAATAATATAATTGTTAATATAACAAATATTGTAAAAGTACTCATATACCCATTTGTTTTACGAATCTCGTCTCATATCTTTAAATAATACAAATTTTCTTAGTACACATTATAAGTTTATAAATCTTCTGGCATTTGTTTGAAAAAAATACATAAGATGCAAAATTATAAAGACAAGGTTTATTACCAACTCATCTAATCAAAATATTTTCGCCAAGGCCGCTTTAAAGTATATTTCACTACGCGAATATATAATCAGATTTATTATATAGGGCGCAATTCTTAGAATGTGCGTAATCCGTTGTTTTTAGAGATAATTCTTCTTACACTATTTATGCTTTCTGGTATCTTGCAACGACATAATGTTGAATAAATTATGGATTAGATTATAATTTTAATTAGAGATTTGAATATTTATTAAGAATAACGTTATTCTAAAACATTTACCAAACGTTATTTTCGTTTGAATTTATATATAAATGTTTTCAATTTATGTTACAAATGTATAATAAATGACGTCTTTACTTTCTTCAAATCTTCATATTAAATTTTGAATTAAAAGTGTATATTCTTGAATTTGTATTAAAAATAAATCCATAGTTGATTTGTTTGACAAAAAAAGGAGATTAGGTATATTTGATTTCTCAAGTAACGTTTTTATCAATTTGTTTCAATCTTAATTGATGAAAACTGTATTTCACATACAGTGTCCAACAAAAAAGTCTGCCTCATAAAAGTGACACATTTGTTCTATAAAAAAACAACCCAACATAGAAAAACATACTTACCGAAAACTTGTTTGCATTCGCGTTAAGATAAGAAGTATTTTAAAACTTCCGACATTTTTGTTTTTCGTTTTTTTTTTTTTTAGGAAAAATATTACTTTGAAAATTTCATTTTCGAGTTTTATACCAGGCGATTCTCAAAAGTGGCTCACCTCCCACAACTTTGTGTTTTCAGAGCTAAAGTAATGAAATTTTAGAATTGGATATTAGACACAAATATTCATCACTTAAACGACACATCATATTTATTTTCACTTGTTTTTATTATAAATGTCATTCTGAGCACACTGATATGTATTCATTCATCACTTTTTTTTATACATCATGTAATTTATTTTTTTATTTACATAGCTTTTGATTCGGAGGTTAGAGCCAAATAAAAACATTTCAGATTGAGTCAAGTAGACGTAGAAACATTATTTTATCTTGTTTTTCACAGGCTTCATTTTTTAAGTGTTTACAAATGGCGAACATATTTTTTTCATGTTTTCAGTTTTTTTCAAATGGGAGCAGTATTGCTCACAAGATTATTCAAATAGTGCTTTTTGTTACCAACACTGATGTCACACTTAAATATTTACTTAAGAATTTTTAAGAAAGAACTACAATGAAACATTAAATACTTGAAAATAATACAAAATAAGCTTGATTTGAATGCACATATATTAGGTGGCATTGGAAACAAAAACAATTTCTCAAACAGCATAAACAAATCTGTCAATTTTAATACCTACTCAAAATTGTTTTATTTCCGTCGCATATTATTATTAAACAATGTAGAAATGTAGCAGAAATGAGCAAATTGCATGTTCTTATTTTATAAAGAGAAAGAATTTTTGCGAAACAGCTGGAGTCTACGCCAAAAGTTATCCAAATTATTGGTGACATCCTTTCTGGAAACAATTTTGAATGTCTTAAAACTGACAGATTTTGAGAACTGATAATTTTTCTACATCTACTTGACTTAAACTGAAACGTTTTATTGAAATGTAAGCATACTAGATCAGAAAATTGTAAATAAAAAAAATGAACGACAGGATGTGTCAAAAAGTGACAAATGTCATATCATTGTGCTTAAAATCACAATTAGAATCAAAACAAGTGAAAAATAAACAATAGTTGGAGTCATTTCCAGGTAAGCCAGAAGTGAATACAAATTGTCGACAATGGCAATAGATGCAGATTTATGTCTAATCCAATTTTGAAATTTTATTATTCTATCTCTCTTTATTTATTAGAGCATCACCCGGTATTTTTATACTAATAAAATAAAATAGGTAAGTAGGGGAGACTCTGAAACAGTTGCCACGTTTTTATAAAAGTTGTAATAAAAGCCAGAATTAATTAACCTTTTTCTCCACCTTGATAGCACAAATTATTCATTATTCTCTACAGATTTTCACTCTAAGACTGAAAAAAAATAATATTTCAATTAAAACTTAGGAGTTACAAAAAATTTAAGATAAAGTGGCCAGTGTACAATCAAAGTAGGTACAGTGGCCATTACCGTTAAAAAATAGAAAACAATGCATACGGGTGATATTTGTTAGAATAAAGATATATTGTGTTAAAAATATGTCCAAAAATAATAATGATAATATTAATGCAGATTAAATTTATTTAAAAAAATAACTGAAATGTATACAACAAAGTAGATTAACTGCTAATCGTTAACAAATACTATAATGGACAAACTAGGGTAGAAAACAAGAGTATAATTTAATTTACCTGCTAAAGTCATTCTAAATAGTCCTCTTTCTAATGGTGGTACAGCAAGACTTATTAATACGATAAAGTAGTGGAAACTGTACCTAACCTGACCACTGTACCATCAACTACATGTTTTTTGAAACAATGGGTAATTACAAAAGCTATCCAATATAATCAAAATATTGTAATATCAATAAACGCTTACATGTATTAGGTGTAATTGCCACTATTGGTTCACTTCGATATGTAGGTATTTATTCGCTACGCATAATTTTCACCGCTCGTTGTGTTTTCCTACATGTGGTCAATTTGAAGTTCATATAAAAAATGAGAAACTTTGAAGCTCAAGGATATTACCCGTTAATATTCTTAGGACGTTACTTGGACCCCTTTGCAGTGCGTGACAGCCTTTACTCTTTATAAATAAAAATCTAATCTGTTGCAGACTCCCCCTACTGATTATCTATTTTTAGGAAAAGTATCTAGTTACTATTTGATTCAGATTGTTGCAGAGATTAATAGCGAAAAAAACCCATATGGTGCAGATTTTTTGGAAGACACCATAATATTTCAATATCGAGGAATTTAGTTTCAATGGGGGTTTGGAAAGTCATGAAAACCCAGAACACATGAGATTCTCGTTTGCGTAAAACAAGTGAAAAACCGAACCGGGCGTGGACCGGTTGATTATTTAAAATCTCGTGAGATTTAGATCTCTCGGGTCGGATCACGTGAGATTTAGGTGTCGTGGGACCGCACTCCTCGTTTCCTTACTACGCCACTGTGGACAAAAACAATTGCATCTGCGACGCGTTGAGAACTTTAAGGACTTCCTGTTTACTCATTATACGAGTAATTAGAAAATGAAACGTCGGCGTGTATCATAGTAATTGTGGCTTCTCTGGACGTACCCGACTGTGTTGCTGTAGTACAAGAGCAGACTAATCACTATGGTAATTTTTAATTAGTCGGGTAAAAGAGCAAAACAACCGGTCGTCTGTGTATAAAGACTACACAATATAAATTTTCGGGTAAAGTACGTGTTACGAATTAATTGGAACTTATTTTATATGAACTGATATCGAAATATATAGAGACATCCAAAAAAAACGTCATCAACTCTGGCTATGAACGAGAGAGATGGAAATAGCGGTCATGTCTAAGCTTTTCGATTATGTCAAACTTTTGACAAGTGACTGTCACAATTTGTAAAATAAACAATGGCTGTCATATGATGTGACAGTATTGACAAGTAAATAAGGTTATAAATTCGATTAAGAATAGAAATACGTCTTTTTCTTGGCCAACTTTGATGACGTTTTTTTGGATGTCTCTATACATTAGGTACCCTCTGACATGAAACCACTCTCTTATTTTGAAAGGGGTTATTTTTTTTTAATAAACTACTTGTCAAAATTAGCGCAACACTTTTTAGATTGAGTGATAGAGAATCAGTAGCCTATATGATTGGTTTTAATGCTCCGAAGTCGTTACTTTGAGACGACTGGTTCGCCAAAAACCAACCCCATGTCAAAATATGAATTCACGAAAATTCAAATTGCCGTCAAATTCAAAGATTTTGACGGCAATTTAGACACTTGATGACGATATGAACTGGGGAGGACGCTGTTGGGTAAAAACCTATCCCGACACACATTAAGACCTCATCAATACGTTTTGTGCATTGTAGCGTGGCGGTGCGTGACTATTTCGTTAGCCATGTCTTGAAAACGAGCTACATTCACTTTTTAGGTGATGACTATACACCTCTTACAGAAAAGGAATATGAAAATGTCCAGTTTGCGAAAAATTTTTCAAAAAAGAGACTCCCTGTTCTCAGTAACACTCTGGGGATATTTGCAGTATATTATTTTTCATAATCTAGAAACAAATATAAGGAGACGTTTTTCGATTTGTTGCAAAATATTTTTTTTTTTTCAAAAAGTTATGGCCATTTTAATTTTAATTTTATAGGAACATTTTGTTTCCCAAAATTAAAATGGCCATAACTTTTGAAATAAAAATATTTTGTAACAAATCGAAAAACGTCTCCTTTTATGTTTGTTTCTAGATTATGCAAAAAATATATACTGCAAATATTCCACAGAGTGTTACTGAGAACCCAGGGAGTGCTCCAGTGTTTTTGAAAATTTTTCGCAAACTTTGCTGACGGTTTTTTCACTATAAATCCTTTCTGTAAGAGGTGTATAGTCATAACCTAAAAGTGAAGTAGGTCCCATGCGTCGTGTTCAAGATATGGCTAACTGAAATATCACGCACCGCCACTGCGCTGTAGCTTCAACCATTTCCAGACCCACTGCGGATGGTCAATTGAGCGCTAAAAGTGTAATTGCACCTCCAGCCTACCCCCTGAAAAGTTTCCGCGCTGCGGGGTTGTAAGCAGGTTTTGACGCTTGGGGTGGCATCCACAGAAAGCCTTCCTGTGGATGTTTGAACTTTTTCGGCACACCCAGATTCGTCCGTCTTTTTTTTTTATTTAATAATACTCCAAAATTGTTTTTGAACTGTATAAATGATTTTAAAAATTAGTTAGCCTTGCTGCTTTTCTGATAGAAAAGATAGTGTATCTGTTAGTTAACTTAAAAAAATAAAATTAATAGCGATTTCAATTCAGTCAAGGCTCAAATACTCCTTTATATAATTTTATTTCAATAGCTTTTTAGGGTATTTAGCACAAATTAACACATTTTCAAAAATTGCTCTTTTGTTTGGCTCTGTACAACATGCATTTGGTATAGTAAAATTACTTTGTTATAAAGAATAAAACTCTAGCCAAAATATGGCAAAATTCCTTTTATATTCACGGAGAAAATTGTGTACGAAGTTACACGCAATTACCAAGTGAACATAAAGTATTGTTATACTTTTTATTTTTTTATAAATATCATGATCTGTGAAAGTTACGGTAATTTGAATTATCAGTTCAGCCCAACATTTCGTTTTTGAGATTTTACAATAGGTGTATCTTTAAACAAAATGAAAATTTTGCAAAAAGCACAAGGATAAAAATATATACTCACTTGGTAACTGTGAAGAAAATATTTTGCAAACATTTTGAAAAAATGTTTCCGTTATCTGGTGGGGCACTTATTTTTCAGCAAATTTTGGTTGAAGTTTTTAGCTATTATGGTCTTCTACAAAGGTCTAGTAATCACCTCTTATTTTTTTACTTTTGTTACTATATTTAATATTAGTTACTTTCTTGTATTACAAGTATTACATTATGATGCGTACGCCTATGTCCTGCGGCATATTTCGGCCAACTCTAATGATGAATAAGAAAGAAATATAAGAGAATAAGTCATGATTATGGTATGGAAATGTGTGCGCAACGCAGGGCCGAAACTATAAAACTCTATGATAATAAACCGTATTCTTTAAGCGCCTTGTACATTATATACGCGTGTATTTATTGCTCGTGCTTTGTATACGGGCATTGACCCTTCCTGAAAATGCCCAGAGCCCGCGTATGCGCAGTAGTACGCCATCCCGTCGCGGGAACGCGCGATACTCTTACGCAGTTTTACACGCAGCCAGGCAAACATTCCGAAGCCTAGTCATGATCACTAGAGACAGGATCAATTTTGTGCAGAATTAACAGTACAGGGGGGGATTATGGAACCAATCAGTGTTGTGCAGAGGAGATAGACACTAGCCCCTGAGTACAGACCCGGTATTTTTAGTCCCAGTTAAGGCATATACTCACCATTTCATAGTCTTATTGCCTAGTTCATTAATCGATCTTAACCGGGAGTAAAAGTATCGGCTCTACTACTTTGACTAAGAAATGGTTGACGTTACTTGCACTGTGTATACTCGTTACTCTACTCGCAGTAGGCTCACCCGAATTTGTCAAATGTTTTGTGTTAGTTAAATGCACTTTAATATAAAAATAGTAATGTACTTTCAAGAGGTACTTAAACCTAGTCCTCATAAGTGCGAATTGCAAAAGACGATCTTTTACACGTGACAGAATTTCGCAAAACATAATTAGTTTAGTTGGCCTTCCTCGCTAAAGCGGATTTCGTCTGTAATCTATCTACACATGTAATTTTAAAATTATTTCTAACTAAAAGAATTTTGCTTTCCGTGTTTTGACAATTATAGGTTATGTAGAGTTGCAAAATATTGCAAAAATTAACTACAATGCAAAATAAAGTATACTTAGCGTACTAAAAAGAGAAATCAATCACCAGAAGTTTACGTCATCTCAGTTTTGATTTAGACCAATCACATTCAACTTGCCAAAGATAAATGCAATTCGCCGTTATGAGGACTAAGATTTACCCATACGACAATGAACCTCATTGTTTGTGTTACTCTACAAAAATAGTTGTCTTAAAACGACAAATTTTTATTAAAAGTTCAAATCTATAAAAATAGGTAAACACGTAAAAAATACTAGAAGATGTAACATTCAATGCATGTAAAATTCAATTTTACATGCATTTAGTTATCGATAGATAACTAAATTATTTATATGTATATATCCGTAGGAGGTTTCTGATCTATAAACTGATAGATATGTAGAATATTTTTAAATATAGAAGGTCCCAGTGGTGTGACGTATGACGTCACAAAATAGTTCATTTCAAGCGTTTACTCTAATGGATTTATTAACGAATCAATGCAAAATTCATTCACCGCGCAATTCGACACACAATACATGCTCTGTTAATCTGTTTAAAAATGCTCGGTATATTTTGAGGTTCTATGAAATAATATGTATTTCGAAACGATTCCGAGCCGGACCTGCTTCTAAAAACAGCAGGTGTTCCGACTCTTATAGCGGGTCAAACATGTTGTCGGTATTATTCACGTTAGCACGAAGCCATGTACTGGAATGGTCCAACCGAGAAGAACTCAAAAAGCAAGATATCCGCCAAGGGGTGATAAACTTTACGCCAGTCTGATGTGCCAAAAATTGTTTTGAATTTGCTATGCACAAAAATGATCCTGTCACCATTTTAAACAGAAACAATTTGTCGGCAATAGTTTTCGCGTACGCTTATGTACATCTTTTCGATTATAGAAAAATGTTAAGTTCGATTTTGCCACCGCATGTCATGAACGCCTAATTGCAAGTTTTAATGGATTTGCGTATACGTGCTTTGATTGATCGATTCCGATTTTGCTTCGAGAATGCAAGCCTACCTCATATTTGCCATATAATTTGCAATTTAAAATATGCAAATTATTTAGCAACTAAATAAGGACGCTAACGTAATACGACAATTTGGGAGATTATAGTTTACCTACGTTTTAAAAATATTTGGCGATATACACATTATTATGTGCGTTTTAAATAAAGAAATACAAAGAGCAATCTGACAACTACGTATTACAATTATCTGTTAGATACTAGACTAACGACATACTGCGTGGCAAAAAAAGGTGGGGCAAAATCCCTGTAACTTTTTAATAACCTTGTATATGAAAAATTGTCCTGAATACAAGTTTTTCATCAGTTTATTTTCCATGTTTATATCAACATCAAATAATTTTGTCTTTTTCGCGTATCCTAAAATTTTCCGCAATTGATTGAGATGCCGAAACTACCCCCAGCGAGGTGGTGAAATTTTCAAAAATTCGTTATTAGGTGGGTTTTGACTTTTTACACGATTTTTTTTCGGAAGAAACAGATTTTACAGCGTGTAAAATCTGTAAAATGTACCCTAAAATTTTCCGCAATTGATTGAGATGCCGAAACCACCCCTAGCGAAAGGGATGATATTTTCAAAATTCTTTATTGAACGGTTATTGACTTTTTATCGGTTATTTCAAATTAATTTTTTTTTACATAGAATAAGTATTAGTTTTTTACTTGAATTACTGTATTTAGGATAAATAATAATTTTTTTTAGCGATACTTGAATATAATGTGTTCGATTGAATTCGAATGTAAAACACTGAATTTCTACCTATAACTATATAAATATATAAGTATAAAAATATATACGTATGAAAATATATATGTATGAAGATATGTAAGTCTAGGGATGAAGAAAAAAAATATTATTTCAGTGTAACTGATCGCTTTTTTCATGTTTTTGAGTGGTTTTATTGGTGACTAAATATATTTTAGAGTGTTTTTGGTAGCTTATTACATTATAATATCAAGCATATTCGGTTAAAAATAAATATATAGTAATTTACACAATCTGAAAATTTTTTACATTGGCCCGACCGTTGCCAGCCGGCCTGGCTCATATATGAGCCACCCGTGACCTCGGCAACTACTCTAGAAGTATTAGATGTTTATATATATATATATAAACTTTGCCCCCTCAAAAATATCCATTTATAAGGGAAAAATGCCGGCAGTCTAAAGGTTAATAACATAATTTTCACCCGGCAACAACAGTCTGCAAGATTGAATTATGTGATTTTTTAGCAGATCTAATCTATTTCAGAATTTTAATTTCTACCTATGTATATCAGAGATCCTAGATAAAGCGTTAGATATCTTGATTTCAGTGCGAGAAATTCCAATCCGATCTTCTAGGGCGGCAATTACTTTTGACATTTCTCTCCAGTCAGTTAAAACAATATTTAAGCTGGAAAAGTTACGTCCATACAAACATTAGCTTATTTACGAGTTAAATGAAGGTGACTTTGACAGAAGGGTTGAAATTTGTGAAGTTGGACATGATGGAAAGATGGATTAATAATAACTTCGTAAGAAATGTTCTTTTTTCAAATGAAGATCCATTCAATTTAAATGGTATTGTTAATCGACATAATTCTCACTGGTTCGAAGAAGCGCATATCCAAAATCCCCAAAAAGATAAAGTTTGGGTAGGCATCATTATTGGAGGTCGTAGTGTTGGACCTTTCTTCATAGAGGGAAATTTAAATTGTGAAAAAATATTTATACTTGCTAAGAAACCACAGTATTCCATCTTACAGACTGTTGCTTTCGGGCGAAAATAACATTATTAACCAACACCTATTGTTCCAACAGGATGGGGCACCACTAGATTTTGAGGCAAGTAAGAGTGTCAGGGATTATTTAAATGCACAATTTCCAGGACGCTAGATACACAGAAGAGGTACAATTAGATGGCCAGCGCGTTTCCCGGATCTATTTCCCTTAGATTCTTTTTTGTGGGGGTATTTAAAATGTAAAGTTTATGTCATTCGACCAGATAACACTGAACACTTGAAACAGAACATTTCAAATGAAATCGGGGCCATCCCTGACGACTTTCTAACAAATGTTATTGAAGAATTTCGGGATCGGCTTAGGCACTGCTTGGTGGAGAATGGAGGTCTGTTTCAACACCTCATTCAGTATCTATTATTTTGTTGTTTCGTTTTTTTTAAAAAATAAATAATTAAGTAGGTAATTCTTTAATTTCTTTAAGCATTATTTTACAAAAATTAACTTAAAATGTGTTTTTTTCGAAAATTTCTTTATGTAAGCATATCAAATTTTTTAGTATTGTTGTAGTATTTATAATATGTAGTTGTAATATTTTCGATTAATTGAGATTTAAAAAATTTTATGATTGATTTTCGATCGATTTTTTGGTCAAAAAATTTTTGTTCGTAATATTGACGCCATTTAAAAAAAAATCTACGTACTGGACTAGTTTTTTATACTTACTTTGAGAATATATTTCGTTTTTTGTTCTAGGTTGATAATTGTGACCTGTGTGGTTTCGCCCGCAGAGGACCTTCAAAAATATCTTTATTTCTATCAATCACTACGCCGCTACTTTGTTTTAAAATTATTTGTATATTTTTTTAGACTTCAACTTCTATATATTAACATGTATGATAATCCGTTTGTAGAAATATTGATTTGCCTTTTTGAAATGAATTGTTAAAAATGACCCTTCATTTTGCCCTCACAAAGGTAGGTATTCGTATATTCTCCCTGATCTCTCAGACTACCGGACTAGAGAGAGTAAACCCAAGGAATGTTCGGCAGATTCACATGCACCTTGGAAGAGTTATCGCATTGCATTTGAATACAATTATATCGGGGATAACTGTTTACGCTTAAAAGTGACTCTAATACGTGTAAATGCATAACGGGTTCCATTGTTAACACATCCCAGATAATACAAATAGGCGACTCCTGCAATACGTTAGTACGAATGCGTCTAGGAACTGTTCTCTTTGCACCAGCACCATAATAGTCCAATTAATAAGTCGGAAAATGTGGAAAAGTTTATAAGCAGCTCCGATTTCAAAAATGTTTGTTTGTACGTGTTTTTTAGACCCTCAGGAACATTCGTCACCACTAACATCTGCCTTGCTATGAAAAATGAAAAAATTATGGTATTTTTCCCACCCCCAAAGCTTCCCCAATAGTAAAAGTGATAAAACATTTTAAGAATTCAAAATTTCACCTCGGAAATCGTCTGTCGGGGGTTTTCGGGGTGCTGATTACCAATTCGAGGTCTAATTACAACAATTCAACCTGTAAGCCTTACACCATACTGACCAGGAGCTACTTTACAGTGATATGCACATATGAAAAACACCATAGAGGTGCCAAAGTGGTCGGAGCCGGGATTTGAACCCCGGCCCTCTAGATTGCAATGGAAAAAGGCATACTATAATACCGCGGGAAAGTATAAAAGTAGTTGCAAGTATGCATATAGCTTCCCTTTCATAAGCAAGAACTACGTTACCGACTGCAGAGGAAGGTAAACAGATGAAGAGGGAATTTCAAAGTACCAACTGTAGAGGATGGTAAACAGATGAAGGGGGAATTTTTGAAACATAAATATAGATTTTTCACGGCGAAAACGTCATACTTAAAAGTAAAATCCTACAGCTTACAAACGAATCAGCTATCGAACACTTGAAAGTGGAATTATATTGCTCCGTTGCATTAGACGTCTAAATTTTTGTAATTGAACTTGAAGATTGAACTTGAAGATTCTTGACCAGCGACCCCGAAAACCCCCGAGAGACGATTTCCGAAGTGATATTTTGAATTTAATTTTTTGTATCTTTGTCACTCTAGGGGTGGTTTTAATGGGGTGCAACCATCCTCACTCGATTTTTGACCGCGGATTCGTAATCAGCGACCCCGAAAACCCCCCGAAAGACGATTTCCGAGGTAAATTTTGAATTTTTAAAATGTTTTATCACTTTTACTATTGGGGAAGCTTTGGGGTGGGAAAACTACCATATTTTTTTCATTTTTCATAGCAAGGCAGATGTTAGTGGTGATGAATGTTCCTGAGAGGGTCTAAATAACACGTACAAACAAAAATTTTTGAAATCGGAGCTGCTTATCAACTTTTCCAGATTTTACAGTATTTTCCCGGCTTATTTCCTGGACTATAAGTACTTACCAGCCACTCGCTTTGCATAACAGAGCACCTGCTCGAATGTGCATTGTGTTTTGTGTTGCCTTTCTTCATGACTAGGCTTCGCCTCTTCTAGACGATAATTTAAATTTTACGAGGGTAAGCAGATAAGATCGGATGGTTTTATGTTGGTTCAACACTTAAAAGCTTAAAGCGAATAAGATTTTTTATTGTTCTCCATTTAGGGGGCTTACTCGTTTGGATCCCTAATAAAAGAAATTTTGAAATAAAAATATAACTTTAGTATTAAATAACCAAAAAAAAAAAAGATCCATCAGATTTGGCTATGAACGAGAGAGATTAAAATATCAGTCATGTTGAAGCTCGAAACGAAGCCTTGTTGTCAAACTTTTGACAAGTGGCTGTCACAATTGTAAAATAAATAATGGAATTAATTTTCAATGACGAAGAGAGGCGTGTTTCAATTGAAATTTATTATACACAGTGATTCCGAATTGAGTACTCAAAATTTCAGGGCTGATCGAGCAAGTCAACTTATTGCGAAAACCTTAGTACAGTTTTTCTCCGAAGCTCCTCGTAAGGGATCTACAGCCCGTTGAAGGGGTTGTTCCGAAGACGGTTTTTATTAAATAACTTCCTAACGATGTGATATAAAAATATGAAATTTGGCCAGTTGCTAAACTTTTTTATATGTAATAATACGCAATAGAACAGGTTTAAAAATTTTAGAGGTGTAGAAGAATGGGATGGTTGGGGGTACTTTTAACCCTAACTTTTTTGTTTGTAGTTTTTTTAACTTTTTTGGCATGAAATTATGAAAATTTGAAGTTTTCTGCATAAAAAAAGGCACTCTTGTTCAACTTTGATAGGATGCCGGAAATTCAGGTAAAATCGATTTGAAAATTTCACTACATTATGACAAACTTATTAAAATTATTAGTGTGCCATGAGAAAACACTTTCCTTTGCGCATTTACTCTATCAATTACTTTTAACTGCTGAAAATCCGAGGTTTTTGATCAAATTTGTCTTCGAAAAATTTTTCGACAAAACTACAATCATTTGTTTTAGTCTTCTTTCCCAATTAGGCTTATTTCATTTTGCAAAATGAAATGTTACAAATTATTTATGCGGGGTGGAAAGAAAATAACGGATATATTTGTTTTAGGACAAACTATATTTTTTAGATGCTGCTAACTTTTCACTACTAAGGTGAATTGATGGAACACCGTTACTAACGACGATCTCTAAAGCCAACATTTTGAAAAGAGACGGTTTTTGAGTTTTATGTCATCATTTACTCAGTTATTTCGTATTAAGTACTCTGTTGTCCGTTATGACCATAGATTTATTCTTTTTAACCTCTTTGGTTATGACATAGTATTCTAGAAACGGCCATCTTTGCTTCATTCCGCCGGATGATTCATGTTTTAAAATACTAATTATAGGTCTTAGGTAAACTCCAAATAGGATCTCTAGAATAATTTCTCTAATTAAATGAAATGCCATCTGTGTGCCTACATGTATTAACACATTCATAGGTAGTTCATTACATATTTATATATCTATGTAGGTATATCGCAAGACCTTGTAAAAGTAAATAACATTTGAAAACCAAGTTACTGAAAATATAAACCACACGGTAGAAATTCGTTCTCCCACTAGGAATCATTACGATTGTGTAGAAGGGAGTAAACATGAAAAATATGCACAACGACTCCCAGTGACAAGTGCCAACTGTCACAGGTGGGATTCGAACCTGCACGGATAATATTTCGCCAATAAATAATCGTATTTTCCCTCCTGGCGCGTTACCCCGTCAGCTAATGCCGTAGCAATTAAAAGAAACAGTGCGCCAAACGCGCCTTTGCCCCTGGCGACGGAATGCACACTTGAGACAAAACCTGAAATTATGTCCGTAAGTTTATTTCTCTTGTAGCTGCAGTCGTGAACGCTTTGATAAGCACAAAATGGTGAACAATTATTTGTTTGTGGGTATCTCTACGTGTATATTGCTACAGTCTGTCACATAAAAACGGGTCGACGACAAGGGCGTAGCCAGTAGTTATCTTTGGGGGGGGGGGGCGCTCAATGCAGATGAAACAAAAAAGCCAAAAAAAAAAGGTTACTACAGGCAACGGCAACCGCATTCCCCCGAGTATTTTGGTTTTTACTTGACCCTTTGGGCTACGCCCTTGGTTGCCGATATTGTCCAAAATAAGGCACCTACAGCATTACTTTTTTTTGTACAAGAACTGTGAAGAACTCTTTGGTGCATGTACCTAATAAACGGTCCAGTCGACATCATTATTTAATATGCCTGGCGTTAACGTTGAGGCATACTTTTCATCAAATTTTTGGCATATTACTTTGGAAACCACCGCCATATCTTACGTATTTCTCGTGATGGCTTGGTCAGCGATAATACACGTGTTCCACGAAGCTGTTGCTTCATTAAGACCCATAGCTTTTCTGTTGGATTGGCATCTGGTGATTGTAAAGGTTAGGCTAATGTGTTGATGACACGTTCAGATTTTACTGCACGCAAAGTCTACTACGATATTTGGGATCATTATCTTCATGTAGGATTCAGTCGTCATTGTTTATGCCAAACCATTTGTTTGTTGATGTCAAATGGCCCTACTGAAGAAAAAACTTTCCCAGGATTTCTGGAATAAATACTGTTCCCAGATGCCGTTACTAACTATATACTAATTGAAGTATGGGAAGAATGAAACAGAAAGAACAAAAAATATTGATTGCTAGTTTTCAAATATGCAACGGCCAAAAATGTAAAACCAAAATTAAAAAAGTTATTCGAAAACAAACGGTTCGAAAAAAATAATACAATTTTACAACGCATTTTTTATGCAACAATTAAATAAAAGCGATTTGGTTTTTTAATAGCATGAAATTACAAGTCTTCGTGAATGATGAAGCGCAAGATGAAACGTCTTTTTTTTTTAAATCGTTATAACTGAATATTTCTGATATTTCTGAAAAAAGGATCATTTTTTTGCTTGTCTTGGGCTTATTTGTAGTTAAAAAAGAAGTCTGTTGAAACAAAATTGGAATTTATACAGTAAAAATACGAAAACGCGATTTTTGTTGTTTTTTTTAAATTTTTCTCAAATGTTTATGAACCGATTTATCTCATTCGATGCGCATTTTTAAGACCTACAAGAATCTAATTTAACTTTCTTGTGTAGGACTTGAAGCTTTTTTCTTTATTTGCAAAAAACCGTTTTTTTGACTTTTGCGAATTTTTGTTTGCCATTAAAACTCAAGTAGCAAAAAACGCCATCTTTCTTAGAATTTTTTTCTCCATACGACCATATTTTTTGTTTGCTGATAACAATTAGTGACCAATTAACATGGGGGCTTTCGCTCGTTGATTAGACTATTAAACCGACATGTCCACTGTTATTTATTTTTAACGATATGTGATGTACACTGTATTTTGTTATGTGTATGGTATATTGTATTTTTTTATGTGTGTAAATGTTCACATATTTGACAATGCATGTTCATGTATTTAGTTTTTTATATATTATGTCTCCTTTATTTTTACTCTACTTTTTAGATTGTTGTTCTATTTTATTTTATTATTTTCTTGACATATCCTATATCATACGACTGTGATCAAAAGGATGAATAAATATTATTATTATTATTATTATTATTATTATTTCGTGACTTTATAGTCACACTTCTCAGCGTAAACGCTGGGAAACATTCACCCATTCCTGCTGCAGACAGTGATAGCTTGATATCTCATCCCCGCCTCCAGCAGAAATTAGGCTCAGGCGAGGGGAGGAAATTCATCCTGTCCCAAAACCTTTCTTACAATATGACATGTTTGTAGTACAACTGCCTTCTGGCCATTTCGAATAATATTATAAGACAGTCCTAATGCCGCGATGTTCTTGGCGAATCTGGTCGTCATCACGCCCTCTGCCGATATTACTAGGGCGTACGTCTCCACCTTCTCCAGTTTCCATAGGCGCTTCAGCTCGATTGATAGATTTTCGTATTTCGCGATCTTCTCCCGTTCAGTCTTCTGAATGTTGTGAGTAAGTGGCACTGCGATGTCTATGATGATCCCTCTTCGTTGTTCCTTGTTGATCAGTACAATGTCTGGTCGGTTGAAGTCCACTGTTCGATCGGTGATGATTAGCCTATCCCAGTACATCACTGCTACTTCCGATTCCAGCACAGCTTCCGGAGTGTATTTGTAGTATGGCGGAGCCGTCGCTAACAGGCCATACTTAAGTGCCAGTTGTTGGTGCACCATCTTCGCAAGTTGGTTGTGCCTGCCGAGATATGCTGACTCTGCTAGCGCGGGACACCCTCCTATTACGTGCTCTATAGTTTCGGCTACAGATCCACATTTCCTACATATGTCTTCGACGTCGTCTCTCAGGATATGCTTCTGGTAATTTCTTGTTTTTATAACCCTGTCCTGAATGGCAGTCAAGAAGCCTTCGGTTTCGGGGTACAGATAGCCGTCGGTAAGCCATTTTAACGAATTTTCTTTGTCGATGTGGTCTGGCTGTAGCATTTTCGGAAAACGTCCCTGCAAAGCATGTTCCATCCACTGGGTCCAGAGCTCCTCTTCTGTTGGTACGTCGACCGGAATAAGTTCACATCCCAGGCTCAAAGGCGTGTATCCAGCGTCCTCTCTTGCTACTGCTGTTATTAGCGGGTCCCTGTTCGTTAGCAGCTTTCTTCTTAAGGAAGCTTCTTGGTTAAGGCACTGTGTCTTGATGTTCAATAGACCTCTCCCACCTCGTCTTCGAGGCAGGTAGAGTCGAATTACTGAAGAGTTTCTATGCAATTGTCTGAATTTAGTTAGAAGCCGCCTGGTAAGTCGGTCGAGCTCATCGAGATCAGTAACAGACCACTTAACGATTCCGAAAGAGTATGTCAGCACTGGGACAGCCCACGAGTTGATGGCTTTGATAAGATTGCCTCCAGATAAAAGCGTATTCAGCAACTTTGTCACACGGCTCTTGTATTTCTCTTGGAATTCCTTCTTCAGTTGTGTGTGGTTGATCCTGCCATCTTGACACACTCCCAAGTAACGGTATTGCTCTTCCGGTGGTAGTTGATGAATGTCGGTATTATTATTATTATTATTATTATTATTATTATTATTAGTAAGCAAGAAACTAACTCAGTGTACTGGCGAAACACTTACGCGGGTGGTGCCCGAGATATTACAAAAATTTGAATCGTTCTAATAGGCCGTTCTCTTCAAGAACACGGATGTAACATGATACAAGTGATACGGCCTACATCTTGTGGCTGAAACTATTACAATGTTTTCCAGAGATAGATTCACTAATAGCAAGTACTAAAAAAGTGTTTCTGAAATCTCCGAAACATCTTCGTGCATTCCATGCCAGGTGTCCCAATAATCTCGAACCACCACAGCCGAGATTCTTACATGCATGTATACAGGACATATCTGTTGAAACGGGTTTAAAAAAAAGAGTTTCAAATACTATAAATAATTACATGACGCCATAGAAAAAAATGCAAGGTATGTTGCCTTTAGTGGACTCATTGCAAATATTGAACGAAATAAATTAAGTGTAACACACTATAGATGACGTAAAAAATGAATGTGTTAAAAAAAGATCACAAGTGTTCTCAGAAAGACTATTTTAAGTATGCGAATATTACATCGGTAGATGTCGAAAGGTCATTTTCACAATATAAAAATATTTTTTCACCACGGCATGAGTTAACCCGTTTCGGCCCAGAATGTCCCTCGCTTTCAGTTTTAGGCAAGCTCTTTCCGATCGTGTACACCAAATTTGCGAAAAATGTTATTAACTATAAGAAAATGGGGATTTTTTTATAAAAAAAAAAGCATGATTTTTTCGCACTTTTTTTTGGAAATCGAGTTTTCAAACGCTTTCCGGCATGCCATCGATCTAGAATCCCTCTAACCGGTGGAGTAAATATCTGGATTTCAAGGATATACAGTCCGAAGTTTGATTTTTCACATTGGCGTTTTCAAAATGGCGCCCGAACTGCAAAATTTTCACGAAAACGCTTATGAATTTTTATCTCAGACAATATGAATGTATGGATAAAATTACCAAGAATAAAAAAGTGCTTAAAATTACTTAATAAATGCATTTGAATTTTCTCAAAATTTTTCGAGGAACTTTTTTGATTTTGCAAAATCAAAAAATCGTTCAAATTACTCCGGAAAAATTCATACGTATTCTATGGGTAATTCTAAGAACTTTTTTTTTGTGAAGCTCTAACTAGTTAAGAGGGTAAGTTTTGCATGAACTGTTGTAACAGTTTAGCTGCCTTTATTACTCGTTAAATGCTAATATAATAGGTAGAGAGGTATTTATATATAAAAAAACTTCTTTGGAATTTTCACAGGCGAAACACTGCCTCCCCTGATGACCCGCCAGTGGATTGTGAGCTGCCTAAGTGCTTTAAGATATGGAAATAAAACTAAAATACATGTTTTAGTTCCTCATTTGGTTGCGTAAATGATTGATAATTTTGAAAGCGAAATATCAAACATTAATTACAAAATAGATTTACAGTAAAAGTCAATTACAATTTAATTGCACCAGTAATAATTGTGCAATTGTGCAATTCCTCTTTGTTCAGTAGGAAAATATATATTTATAAGGTGCGATTTATTAAAAACGCTATCACATTACTTCCAAGATTAAAATAGATCCAAACACCGTTTTTTTCGAATTTTCATTCGAAATTTGATTTCGGATTCGGACCTTAGATAGTAAAAACAGCGAAAAGTTAAGGACAAAATAATCGACCGTGGCAAAACTTGAAAAAAACCTCCGACATTGTATTTTAGAAAAGAAAAAACCGTCATTCCACATCATCTCTCCTAATTTATACATCGATTTTACAGGGTCGGCCCGCGTTGATGGAGAGCTAAAAAAATTTCTGTGTGCAAAAGAAGGCGGTGTGAATGAAGAGGCGGTGTGGGATGGACCACGTCGTGGCCGCCATGGCTGTCAATAAGCACAAACCGACATCGGTTCGTCGGGATGAGTGATATGTATACTAATGCACCGTTAAGTGTGTATTCAATAAAACTGTTCCTTAAAAAAACAAATCGTGTGAACATTACATATTTCTCTCCAAGAAGCAGTCCATTTCGAAAACGTTCTTGTGTAGTGTGAACCACTAGGCACATCTTTTGAAATGGCTTCCTTTTTTTTCCAAAAAATATCATATTCTGAAATTTCTATTTTTGAAAAAATAGTTTGTCACTGTATTTTTTTTCATAATTAAAAATAATGAAGAAATGTGAGTGAAAGTTCTTACGAAGTCACCCTGTACATAAAATAATAACTTCAGAACCAACTCTTGTTGAATTATTGCAAATAAAATTTGGTGCAGAAGTGGTCACATTCTCAGATACCATTTACTGAAGGACAAAACTGAATTAAACGCCCGTTCTATAAATACGAGATTACAATAGACGCAGTCAGTCATGCGAACTCATTTAAATGACTTAAAACGACATTTATTATACAGGGTGTTCCACCTAAGGCGGTTTCTGCCATAACACTGTTATTCCAAATTTTAAAAAAATTTTCAAATAAATGTGGCTCAAATCAGATCAAACAAAAAAAGTTAGAGACGTGTTGTTTGAATAATTCGATTCGTCATGAATTACTCTTTCATTTTCATTGCCGCAAAATATTGTACGTTGTTCTGTGTTGCAAATAACCTATTATCAAACATGCCAGTCTTCCAGCCGCAACTATTTTTTTTCAAATGGAATGACCCACATTACTTTTGAACGTGAAATTAAATTAGCTATTAATTGATATATGGTTGTCCATATCTATCTCCATCAGTTTTCGAGTTAAAATCGGTTATTTTCCAATGTTTCCGAAAGTTAGTGAAAAAAAGAAATTTAAAAGAAACAAGTAGACTTTGACAGACTTATTTACTGTATTTACTGACAACGATGAGCTCAGAACGTGATAATAACAAAACACAAATGAAAATAATACAATAACAATAAAAACAAATAATAAAATGGGATAAATAAATTTCATAAAAAAATATTACACGCATATAAACCATTTTACATTCAGAGCTCGAAATATCGGCTGTTTTGATCCATACACGAACGAATTTCATTTTTAAACGAGCGTTCCACATTGGCTAGTATTTCTGTAAAAACTTCTCAACAAGCTACTGCAAACCATTGACGCATATTTTCCGTAGTCGTTAGTGTAGTATCGTAACCTTTATTTTTTTTTTATAAATTTTCATAAGAAATTTAAGAATTTGTAAGATCTGGTGACCTTGGAAACATTTCGAGATCTGTATTTAAAATGGTTTATGTGTATGTAATGTGTTGTTAAATGTGCTTTTTATTATTCATCTTATTATTTATATTTATTATAATTATTGTTCTATTTTATTATTTTTGTTTGAATTTTGTTTGTACTACGTTCTGTGTTCAATGTTGTCAGTCAATGCTGAAAATTCTTTTAAATCTTTTGTCACAAGTTTTGAAAAATAACCGTTTTTTTTCTCGAAAATTGAAGGAGATAAGTATGGATAACCTTATATCAGTTAAAAGGTAATTTAATTTCGCGTTCAAAGGTATAAGTTAATGTGGGTTATTGCATTAAAAAAAATGTTATTACTGTTGGAAGATTATCAAGTTTGACAATTGGTATTTGCGGCACAGAATAACATTTTCAACAATGAAAATTTAACTTTTGACTTAAAAACTTAACTCGATTAAACGCTATTTAGAAATATTTACCTGTGATATTTTTCAAAAAACAGTTGAATATGTCAAAAAAGGTACAAAGGGTACCTGAAGTACCATGTATATATAGTCAATAAAGTCGACCTAAAATTTAATGGAGTATCCAAAAATGAAGAAATATACAGGGTGCTACATTTAAATTAACGAAGTTGTTACTGGAAATGGAGTACCTTGTATGATTGGAAATATTTTAGCAAATATGCACCACATCATTTTAGGCAACTTTTATTTGAAATATATATTTTTTTAATTTACAGTAACAGAGTTATGGAAGAGACCGTTTTAAGTGGAATACCCTTTATAATTTCTGTAATTCGCAGTATCGAAAAAAAAAACTTTTTTATGTTTAAAACCATTTTCAGACAGTACCATTTTACTCAATACATTCTATACACTGTCACTTACTTTTTATCACTAGCCAATTTTCCGAAAAAATCGAACACCATACTAACAAACTTCGACCTTACACTAGAACTGTTTATGTCAAACTAACCATGAAAATGTGTACATGCGTGCAACAACAGAAAATTGATAACGCTAATTGCAAAGGCAAACGGCGAGCAGTAGGATACCGGTGCATTTATTTTTTCATACTGGGCGAATTAAAGTTACCTTAGTAGAGGAATTTTACGAATTACGGACTAGTTACGAGAATGTGTATGATCTATGTATGTATATGCAGATTTTGTTGACATGTACTGTCAGTTTTGTAATGTAAAAAGTATACATACCAGGAGAAACGGGAATACCTACAAAAGATTTTGTAAAAGAAGCAGGAAAGCTTGACTTTTATAAAATGAATACTTTTAATTTTTGAGTTAGAAACCATACGACGAATAACGAAAAAAAAGAATATATATAAAACGACTGCCAAATTCTCTAAACTGATATTTTTGGGACACTGATATACACGGTGGAGACTTTAAGTGGAATATATTCGCTAGCGGGGTGGTGAATGATTTTTCAAAAAATTCCCGAGACACGTCAACTTTTAAAATGTATTTACCTACATTTTGCAAGTAATGTGAAAAAATATAGCCCTTCAGGGGTGGCTGAAACCACCCTCGACATGATTTTTTCAAATGCAACCCTATGGCTTGTGACCCCTCATTGTAAAGCTGGTGGAAAGAGGAATCCAACGCACTGATCAAATTTTAATTTTTAGTATGTTTGTAGGGTTGCATACAATTAAAACGTAATTTTATAGTTTAATTTATTTTTAACGCAACAATTTCGTACTCAAAATGTGTGTTGTTTAGTTTTGGAATGTAAACCTTACTTTTCATATGTCTCCACAAAAAAATTCCAAGCAATTTTTTGCCACAACTGATATTTGTTATTTTTTGCTAGTGTTTTTACACGGCCGCAAAGAGTAATTTAGTTTGTATGCTGTATTCAGAGTTTGAAACGAAGTGTTATTTCAAATTGGTGAAAATGTCTTATTTAACTGAATCACTAAAAAATCGAAATTTTGATGATGATTGGATATGGTGATAGGGCGCGAACTCAATGCGAAGTTGTTCGCTTGTTTCGAGAAACGCATCCTGACTTGCCACCAATAAATCAATGTACCATTAGTAAAATTGAGGCACAATATCGAGAGATGGGTCATGTCAGGAAAGTACCGAGTAAGAGGCAGGCTGTTGTTGATGACACGAAGTTGAATTTGTTGCTTGCTCTAGAAGAAAATCCAATCACTCCAGCCCGTCAACTGGCCCGTGATAGTAATCTTAATCACAAAACAGTTTTAAAAATACCTAAATATGAGAAAAAACGCCCATATAAAATGCAAGCTGTTCAAGAGCTACTTGAAGATGATCCAGATCGACGGTTGGAATTTTGCGATTTATTGATGACTTGTATTGATCAATACCAGTTATCTTTAGAGTGGATAGTTTTCTCTGACTAGGCTACTTTTACATTAAATGGGCACGTAAATCGCCAAAATTGGGCTGGGCTGAAGAGAACCCCCCATTGGATGAGGGAACTTCATACTCAGCGCCCACAGAAAACTAATGTGTGGGCCGGAATAATACAAGATAGAATTGTAGGACCATTTTTCTTTGATGACACTCTTAATGGAGCAAGATACTTGTGTTTACTCCAGCACGAACTAATGCCAGTGCTATGTCATTTATTTCCAAACCCCTTAAACCCTAACTTGACCGACGAGAGGTTATAGTTTCAGCAAGAAGGGGCCCCACCACACTATGCTGCCATTGTTCGTCAGTATCTGGACAGAATCCCGGTAGGTGGATTGGGAGGCGAGGTAATATTGAGTGGCCAGCAAGATCTCCAGATCTTACACCACTGGATTTCTGTTTGTGGGGACATCTTAAAGGTAGGGTTTACATTCAGAAACCCAACAACATAGCAGATCTGCAGGAAAGGATAAGAGAGGAAATCGGAAAAATAACACCGCAAATGTTGCATAATGTAAGGGACGAAACCTATCACAGACTGGGATGCTGCCAACAAGTGATATGGTGCACATTTTGAACAATTGTTACGTTGAAAATAAATTTAATTTTTAAATTGTTTTAATTGTATGCAACCCTACAAACATACTAAAAATTGAAATTTGATCAGTGCATTGGATTCCTCTTTCCATCAGCTTTACAATGAGGGGTCACAAGCCATAGGGTTGCATTTGAAAAAATCATGTCGAGGGTGGTTTCAGCCATCCCTGAAGGGCTATATTTTTCATATTACTTGCAAAATTTAGGTAAATACATTTAAAAGTTGACGTGTCTCGGGAATTTTTGAAAAATCATTCACCATCCTGCTAGCGAATATATTCCAGTTAAAGTCTCCACCGTGTAGGTACAGTATGTCCACAAATACGATTTCCAAGAGAGAAAAAATATTGAAATTGTAAAGAGTAAACTACCTCTATGTTATATAGACATCCAAAAAAAAACGTCATCAACTCTGGCTATGAACGAGAGAGATAGAAATAGCGGTCATGTCTAAGCTTTTCGGTTATGTCAAACTTTTGACAAATGACTGTCACAATTTGTAAAATAAACAATAGCTGTCATATGATGTGACAGTCTTGACAAGTAAATAAGGTTATAAATTCGAATAAGAATAGAAATACGTCTTTTTTTTTTCTTGGCCAACTTTGATGACGTTTTTTTTTTGATGTCTCTATAGATTGTAAAAAAATGTTATTAGAAAAAGATGCTTAGAATTAAAAAAATTGTTTATATTCCAGTTTGTGAATAAATTGACCTACCTCGATTTATTTACAATTTTTATTATAAAATATCCTAACCCTGGAGTCTTCAATATCGTTAGAAGAATTCAAAAAAGTTTTCATGAACCAATAATGCGTTTTGAAGAATGCATAGAATAGGGAGCGTGTTTGAGTAGTATTGTATAAAAAAATGTTTTGCTTCCAATTGCATTAACGTAATTAATTAGACCTTTTAGGATCATTTATTAGTTATTAGTTATTAGTTATTTTGATTTTTAAAAACAAAATCAATTGGCTCTTTTCATCTTTTTTTTGATTTTCTGAACACCTCGACGAGGGAACATCGGATCCAATTTTACATCACAATAAGTATGATTTTATTACTTTTGCGAATTCTACGTCATCATTAGGTTAGTAAGAACATGTTTTTCGAGATTTAATCAAGTACTATATTCTAAAGTCAGATATATTATTAGCAAACGTGTGTGGCGTTTGGGCCAAAATCGCTGTTAGAAAAAGTGTTCAACACAAACGCCATTACCCTACGTACATTATACATACTTTATAAATGAAAGAAAAAGCTTGTGGATGGTTCATTTTAATGGATTTTTTTTATGTTTTTCGTATCTTCCTGTAGTGGGTACTGGAACATTCGGCGTAGAAACAAAAAACTGGACGGTTTCCACGAAACTTTTCTACTACTATACTTTTCTCGACACGCGTTTCGCCAACCAAGTTGGCCATCTTCAGGAGAAGATTAAAACTAAATTTTAGCCTACACACTTGCACTATTTATACTAAATTCGTTACCACGGTTCATTGAACCGTAACTGTCTTTGTTTATCAGAGTAAACAGTGGACTGGTGGGTATCGCACCATTGTCCTTATTCATACTACATTGTCCTTATACATACACTTAATGATTTATAAACTTTCAAAAGCATCCAACTGTCTACTGTTTGTTACATTTCTAATTAATTTTAAATTAATTATGTCTATCCTATGGTTGTTGTTAAAAGCGTGTTGGGCAACACAAGATTTTCCTGTTCTGCCATATTTCAAATGAGCCATGTGTTCTTTAAATCTAGTCAAAATAGATCTTTTTATTTGCCCAATATACTTTTGATCACAATCTTTACAACTTATTTCGTATATTCTTGACTTTTCGTTATTGTCGATTTTGTCTTTGGGATTACTCAAAAGCGTCTGTAGTTTATTTTTAGAATTATAAACCAAATTGATATTGATATTTTTAAAAATTTTATCTAGTCCGCGGGTGAATTTAGGTTCATATGGTAACGAAGCAAATTTAGAATTGTCAGTATCTCTACGACAAGTCGTGGAATTTTACAGGGTTCTCTTAAATGTATGCTTCCTTATTAACTTATCTATTAAATGGACTGAGTAACCGTTATTCTTAGCTATATTTTTAATTAATTGTCTCTCATGTTCAAACCTCTCTTTACTGAGGGGGGAAATTTAACAAACGGTGAATTAGGAAATTAAACCCTTTTCAACCCGTTTATGCCTTTCTGGCTTGACAACGTCGATTGTTTCGTCGATGATTGTTCTATCCGCGGTGATTGTTTTATTCTGGCCACCCATTTTTAAAAGTTTTTTGTTCCACTAAATAAGTATGATACGTGTTGTTTTTAAAATTATTATCAAAATACTTGGAAAGAAAGTAAAAATCGAAGTGTAGTTTATTCGAATAGTTCATTTATTAGTGATAGTGCTTGATGATATAACGCTTGATTTCCATGTTACAGCTGCATCCATTGAGTAGTAATTAAACACTTTCATTCAGAACCATCAACTTTTGATTAAAGTATTCGTATACCTATTCAAATATATAGAGATATAGTTTCAATGAATCCCTTTATAAAAGAAAATTAAAAACAAACCTCAAAAAATTCTTTGAAAATGCCAAAAATAGAATGCCAAATGAATTTCTATATTCTTCTTTCAGTAAAATTTCGAACATCTCTTTCAAATTATCAGGGTCAGCAGTTCATCGTTCAAAAACTATTATACAATATCGCAACAAAGAAACTATTCAAATATTTATTTTACAACTTCTTCGTGTTTAGCGAAACAAGGTCAGACGCAATGTTCTGTTATATAAACTTGGCCGTTCAGACACGCCGTATTTTAATGAATTAGTTGGTAAAACAAATTAAATGCGCGTTGTTCGTCTGTGCATTTTTGTCGTATTTACTTTCATCGAATTTTGATTGAGTTGACGAGGACAAAAAAATAGTCTTACCAAAAGCTGTGGGTCAAGGTTATCGTATTAGACGTGTTGCTATAAATGATTAGGGTTCGTTCCGAGCTTGCCGCATTTAAGCGGAGAGTGGCGAGCGGGTCATTGATTTGCAGACTCTAGCATAATTTTATTAGTGCGTGGATGATTATATTATATTTTTTATACTGGGTGTCCCAGAGATTTCCAACCCATTTTGATCGTAAATATCTGTTGACAGAGCGAAGGATGCGGGTTTCACAAGTCGGTTTAATATTCCAATAATTTTTTTCGTAATCGTTTTTCGTACGTATGTTAAATACTTGTTACTTGTCCTACAGGGTGTTTTTGAAGTATGGTCAAATTCAACGTTCAAGGATGTGGTTTTCGCCTATTGATTTACTTTCTCGATAAGTTTTTTTTTCGTACTATGTTGAAAACTTGTTACTTGCCCTATAGGGAGTTTTGGAAATATGATCAATTTCTATGTAAAAACTAGCCATTACTTTGAAAACAGCTCTCGGCATATGTTTACACCAAACAAAAGTTTGAAAGTAAAGTTTATCAAAGCATACCTACATTCTTGGAAAGCGAAATGCAGCTTTTGTTTGGCATAAACATATACAGGGTGTTGTATTCAAACCAGTGGTGAATTTTAATGTTGAAATTGACCATGTTTTAAAAACACCCTATAGGGCAAGTAACAAGTTTTTAACATTGTACGAAAAAAAACTTATTGAGAAAGTAAATCAATTGGTGAAAACTGTATCCTTCTAAGTTCTCTCAGTGACAAAATATTTACGATCAAAATGGGTCAGAATTTTCTGGGACGTCCAAAACACGATGTTTTTAAAAATCAAATTAATAACCCATTTTGAAAGTAAACTGTAACAAACTATAAATTTTTGGAAAGTGGACGATTGCAGCTCTTCTTTGATGTAAACAGATATAGGGTGTTGCGTTTAAAATAGTAGCGAATTTTAACGTTGAATTTGACCATATTTCAAAATCACCCTGTAGGACAAGCAATACGTATTTACCACAGTACGAAAAAAACTTTTTCAAATACTAAATCGACTGGCAGAAACCGCATCCTTCCAAGTTCGCTCTGTCAAAAGATATTTAAGATCAAAATGGGTCAGAACAATAATACAATTCGATTGACCCCAATATGACACAAATTTTACTATTGCTTAAAAGAACAGTAACATAACACAATCATTTTCATTAAAAGTAAAATGTTTTATTAAGTTGTAAGTGGATAATAAAGAAGTACTAAAAAAACTAAAGAAGTATTAAAAAAGATATCGATACAGATTTAATTCCACATTACAATGTGAAGTAAAATACGGGTCATTGTGTTTACAAAATTTTAGTTCGGTTGATTTGAAGTTTGGCTAAATATTTTAAACACATTGTACATCACAGGCCAACAAAATTTGACTGATTTTCGGTAACAGAAACTCTAGTACACTTTTCCGAAGGTTTTAAAGGTGTAAAAAATGCTGTTTCTTGACATATTTGAGGTTATGTAACATCATAAGGTGTTTTGTTTTCACAGAACTAGTAACAGTATCTACAAGTATGATTCTTTCTCTTTAAAATTAATTTTGAATCGTCCAGATATATTTTGTTTTTATTGAGATATGACACTTTGAAGTTTGTGTCTCACTGATCTACTCAAATGTAGGCCAAAAGCAGAGTACAGTCTATTTCTTTGAGCGTATTGTTTTAAATACTGTTGAATTCCTTTTAAAAAGTTCCTTAAAGAATGACGTTGATATTCTTGAAATAACTTACCATGCATTCGCAATCAGAAACATCCTTAATTAATATTTTTAGATCTTAGAATCTGACAGTGGATCTGTAATCAACGACCTTGAAAATGTTTATACAGTAATTTTACAGTATTTAGAAAAATACGCTCAAAGAGGTAGCTTGTACTCTATTTTTTGGCTTGCATTTGAGTAGATTGATTGACAAACTTCAAATTATCATACGTTGGTGAAAAACACAGATATCTGGACTGTTCAAAATTGATTTTAAAGAGGCAGAATCATACTTTTAGACGCTGCTAGAAGTTTTGTGAAAACAAAATACCTTATGATGTTACATAACCTCAAATATGTCAAAAAATTGTGTGTTTTTTTGACATTTAGGTTAGGATATATCAAAAACATGACATGATGGAGTAATTCTGAGGCCAGATTCGGTTTCAGCGCACCGGAAACCTTCGGAAAAGGATTCTAGAGTTTCTGTTTCCTGACCCTTGTTGGCCTGCGAATTGAGAGATAATAAAAACATTGTTGCATAGTTCTAGAGTTCTACCAACGACAGTGCTAATACCTTAATAACCTTAATATGTATACTTAATACTTATAAAATAGCGTGTAGAATCTAATCATGCAATAAAAAAGCTACCATTCCATTTGAAATATGGAAGTTGATACCGACTTCCGGTATAACCGGAAGTGCAGCCATCTTGAAAATATTTGAAAATGCTCTAATACTTTTTAAGGAATGTTTTCGATCAATCACCCTGTATACCAAAACGAATTTCAAAAAAATTACGTCTCTTAACAAAGTTTTTATACTGCACATAACCCTGTATAATTCATGTTTTGACTCATGCGACTGTCTTCAAAATAGAGCCAATTTACACAGAAAAAAATAATGTTTTATTTCGTGAATAAATTATTTGGAATTAATTTGTTCAAGTCTATTTTTTTAAACCACTTAATTTATTATTTTTCTGTCTGTTACAAACCATTTAATCCAAGGTATGCGCCGGATCTTCCACGACACAGTACGACTTCACGGCATACTTTTAGCACCACGTCTTTAAGCAATTATTTATATCACAAAGTGTTTTTTCTGTCGGCCGTAAATCAAATCGACGGGCATATTTAACGTATTAATTAAAACGTAGACGGCAAAAAAGGCCATAAAAATGATAATTCCTAATTTATAGAGTGATTTCTCTTAATAAATATTAAATAATATTGACGCTTACACAAAAATATCTGGAAACATCCGCACTAGATGGTTGGCGAGGTTGTGTTTCGAATTAATTGTTTACTATTATTAATAAAAAAAAAAAACATTGCTGGATACAAGTGATAAATTTAAATATGGTAAGCATGAAGAAATTCCTATTTTACCACTGTTTTAATAATTAATACATAAAATAGGGTGATTCAGAGTTCTGTTGTCGCTTATTGTTATGTCAATAATAATAAGAGAGTGACAATAAATTTCGCTGAAATAAAAATACATACCCATACAGGGCGTTCGATTTATCTAATCATTAGTGTTCGGAAAAGTATTCTGTCACACAGACCTAGCACTATACAACTCTTTGATATTTAAAGTATAAACTGTATTTTTTAAGCGCATATTTCTTGCCCCCTTGCCCTTCATACCCTTGCCCCTTCATACCCCTTCATACCGTGTGTTCAATGCCGAACGTCCCGTTCAGGAGCCCAGGACGCCGTAATACAATTTCTCCGTAAGACAGCGAGCTATTCCGATAATGACAACTGTCCCTTTAGTCTGTCACATGCCGTATGTGTAAACGGGTCGACCGCCGCTTTGAAAACAATTTTTTGTCGCGAGTGACTAACTCGTGAGTTCCTGTACTATATTTACATATTACCTGATTTTGTGTGGATTTCTGTAATTATGGCACAGTCGTTACCATTTGGGAATACACTAGAAAAGTTGATTGAAAATTACGACAATTTTACAATAGACAGATCACATATTTTATGTAATCCCTGCAATCGTCGATATATGTTTCGTTATCCGAGAGTGTAAAATACATTTATATTCGAATATTCATCAAAAAAATATACTTGGCACTGTTACAAAAGAGGAATTTTTGTTTGATTTGTTATAATGTTTTGCGCATGTAGTCTTTCGTAGAACGTGATCGACAATATTTACTTTACAGACGTTTTTTTTGTCAAATATGTATCCAATTTTCCATTGGATACATATTTGACCAAATTTCCAAAATTTCCAAAACACAGAACAATAAGAGATATTACATTTTGTAAGTTAGGTTGTTAGGTCCATGAAATCAAATAACTCCCTTTCTGCGCTGTCACGTGTAAGAGGTGAGAGGAGGGCGTGTTTGCCTCCGCTATGCAGTTCTTTAAATGACCTTTAATGCCATTGGAGTTAAGGGTTAAATTTGTTAGCAACGCAGGCTGTTGCGAAGCGCGATGCCTCCTATTCCGTATAAATACATATGTGAAAACATTGGCATCGGAGGCTTGCCACCTCGGTGATAGACTAGGCGCTCGGTCGTTTATGAAGGTTAATATATTGCAAATAATAGTGCAGGAAATCTTTTGACACATGTTTATAAAAAATTTTATTTTTAGAAATTAATGTTTTACCCGATATTTCAATTTAAAAATGAAAGGTAATTAAAGTATTATTTGTAGGTAAGTTTATAAAAAAAACTTACATATTTGTAATTTTCACAGAGGAGGAACTGCCTCCTCTGCCTCCCTTGACGAGCCGCCACTGCTGTATTGTTATAATTATAATTCAGCTAAATAAAGGGTGGGCCATCTATTGGTTTCTTTTTAAACTGAGTGTTATTTCTACATTGCCGACACTGACGCGCTTAACATTTGACGTATATGTGGTGTATAACCTCCGCTGTAAGAAGTGGGTCGTTTTACACTTAAACAACGTTGGGAAATATTAAAAAATTATGTCCAAAGTGAATGGCTGTGTTGCAGAAACAGTGAGAACATTGAGAACAATTTTTGGCCGAAATGAAGCTCCGTCAGCGCCTGGTGTAAGAAAGTTCTTAAGGGAAGTTCGTAAAACTGACATGTTTATGTATAAAGAAGTAATCCACGTGCTCGTCTGGTGCACACAGCTGAAAGAATTGCGGCTGTTGCCGAAAGTGTGCATGAAAATCCAATAACCTCAACTCGTCACAAAGCACAACAACTTAAGGTCAGTCGCACTTCTCTGAAGAGAATATTGCATAAAGACCTTGGATTTTTTGCTTACAAGATGCAACTTACTCGGAGGACATGTTAATAAACGTAACTGTAGCATTTGGGGTTCCGAAAATCCATACGTAGTCATAGAGAAGCCAATGCATCCTGCAAGAGTGACTGTTTGGTGTGGGTTTTGGAGTGGTGGCATTATTGGTCCGTACTTCTTTCAAAATGAAGATGGCAACAGCGTTGCAGTAAATGGAATGCGTTACAGACATGTTAACTGATTTTTTGTGGCCGCGATTGGACGATTTGGACTTGGACGAACTTTGGTTCCAGCAGGATGAAGCAACGTGTCACACACGCCGTGAAACAATCGATCTTTTGCACACTAAATTCGGTAACCGTGTTATCAGCAATTTTGGAGACATTAATTGGCCATCGTGCAGCTGCGATTTAACACCGTTGGACTATTTTTTATGGGGACATGTTAAGGACCGTTATTACTCCAACGATCCACAAACAATTGACGTACTGAAGGAAATCATCAATCGAGTTATTCGTGCAATAGAACCACAAATAATCGAAAATGTACTGTAAAATTGGGTGAAAAGATTGAACTACTGCCAAGCCAGCCGCGGCGGCCATTTAGCTGAAATTGCTTTTCATAAATAAATGGCAAGGCATACTTTCTTGAATAAAGCAACAATCATTTAAAAAATACTCAACGACGTAGTTTTAGTAGCAATTTTAAAACGAAACCATCTGATGACCCACCCTATAAATACACACTAAAAACTCTCCCTGTACGTTTATTAATAAAATGTCAAATGAACGCCGCGCCAATTTCTCCGAGCCTCCAAACAGTCCAAACGAATCAGCACCTCGATAAATTAAATCAGTGATAAACAGTGATTTATTCGACAAGCGAACAAGTTCTCCATTGTGTCGGCCGTCACTTTCTTGTCCGCTGTGATTTTGCATTTAATCGCTGGCACCGTGCGCGCCTCCTACTCCGACCTTACGGTGTAATATTATGTAAATGGAATCGGCGCATTAATAAATATCTTAATTCGAACGAGGCTTTGATCTAGAGCGCCACGCTGAACGAAATACCACGACCACCTGCCCGCTAATAACAGCTCTCGAGGTCTCCCTGTCGTTTTGCTCTTCGTCGTTAACCGAAGGGTTGGACGTTTCACAACGTGATCCAGAGGGAGTGTAGGATTAACGTTGTCACGGTACATCCATTTAGGCCATTTAGAGAGATTTTCTCCAAGTACAGGGTGTTTATAAATGAATCAGCATAAATTATATCAGGGAATCTATCTGGAGGTCAAAATAAATCGATTGGAACTAAACATATTTTGGTCAATTGTTGCACCTCTGTTGGGATATGGAGTCCAATAGGTTTCCTCTTTATAGAGGTGGGCAACTGGTAACTTACCGTTTAGATAAAAAGCTGTTGTCAGAAGTACATAACATATCCGTGCATTAGATATTTTTGGAAAGCTTTTTTAGCGCAGGGACCTACCTATTGAGCTTTATATAATTTTAAATGCAAAGAATGCAAATAATTATCAGTAATTTTCTAAACAAGTGTGGAGAGTGGTGGGGTACAGGTTATACAGTGTGGAACAGCCAAATGGAATAAATTTAGTAGCTCCATTATTATGCATTTTTTTAGAAAATCCTGTAACGTCAATTTCTAATTCTAAAATGACATCTTGCGACGTAAAAATAAATTCAAACCCCTTCAGGTGACAGCTACAACACCTAAATTTTCAAATTGGAAGTAGGGGTTTGTGATACTTCATTTGAAAGGTCTCTTCATTCTCTATTTAAAGCTGTAGCAGGTTTTAAAATAACAAGAAAAAAAAGATAAGTTTCTCCAGAGTAGGAAATTCGTTACATTAAAATAAAACTTTTATAAGTAACACTATTTATCAATTTTAGGTTTAGAAATGTTAATAATAACAAAAAATAAATGTCTGTAATTGCCGACATTCCCTCTATAAAAAAGATAAAGAGTTTACAATTATTTGCTTGACAATCGAACGACAAAAACGAGCAAGCAGCAAAAAACAAACCTGAAATTTCAGAAGTTGGGATCAGTACAGTACGAACAGTAGTAAGAACAGTAGTTAACAGTTATCAGTGTTAAACTTTTTGCTTTAGTTTTCGTGTTGCAATTCAGAGAGATGATTTACCTAACAGAAATGCATAAGATAACGATTCTGCAGATGATTGGTTACGGGGACAGAACACGAACGCAGACCGAAGTTGTTCACCTATTTCAAGAAAAAATATCCGGAGTTGCCGCCGATATCTCCGTAAGGTACCGTAAGTAAAATAAAGAAACAGTTTCGGGAACGTGGACATGTACGGCAGCTAAAGAAAAATCCTCCCAATAAACTCAGTGATGATCAGATATTGGATGTAATGTTTATGCTTGAAGAAAATCCACATAAGTCGAGTCGTCAAACAGCTTCAGCATTAAATATTAGCCATTCCTCGATTCCCCGCGTATTGACAGAAAATCAGATGCACCCATATAAACTGGTACCAACTAATGAGCTCACGGAAGACGATTTTGATAGAAGAATTCTCTTTTGCGTACAAGTGATAGATAACAATACTTTACAAATAGAAAATGTTTTATTTTCGGATGAATCTACATTTACACTTCACGGCCATGTTAATCGCCAAAACTGTCGTTACTGGTCGAGATAAAATCCTCACTGAATGAGGGAACTACACACGCAAAACCCTGAGAAAGTTAATGTTTGGGCAGGAAAAATTGGAGAAAATATCATTGGTCCCTTGTTCATTGACGGCAATTTGAATGGAGAAACTTATTTAGCGCTGCTCCAAAATAATGTTGTACCGACGATGGCAAACTTGTATCCAGCTGAAGGAAACCCACAACTTCCAGGTAATGCAATATGGTTCCGGCAGGATGGTGCACCAGCACATTACGAAGTTAATGTCCGGCAATATCTCGACACAATCTTTCCAAATCGCCGGATAGGGAGACATGGTTCTGTAGACTGGCCTGCACGATCACCTGATCTCACGCCGTTAGATTATTCCTATGGGGAATTGTAAAAAAGTATGGTCTACAAAACCAAACCCGACGATTTACCCTGCGTACACGTTGGCGACAAGTTACATATTATACTGGTATAAAAACTATTCATTCATTTGGTAACTGTAAAAACTGTAGTTTAAACAGGTGTATCCAAATTTCTGAAAAAAGGATCCATGATGTGCATGACAAAGAAGTTTCGGGGAAAATGGCCACGTCTATTGTCGACTGTAGCATCTTCTATGAACAAAATGTACTTGTTTGTTGTTTTCACCTTGGAATACCAACTGATGCTTCGAAAGTACTCATTTCATATCTGAACTTGAAACGATTTTGTATTCTTGATTTAGTAATAAAAAAGTCATTTTGGTTAAATTTTTTAGGACTCTGTATCTCAATAGGTGTGCAAAAATGGACCAAGACATGTTTAGTTTAATCGACTTATTTTGAAATCCAGATTCGCTGGTACAATTAATGCTAGTTTAATTAGAAACACACTGTATATCCGGAAGGAGTACATTCAGTGGTTACAGCTTGGTAGAAATACCGCAGACTCTCCAACGAAACATCAAATTATTTGGTACAAAAATTCATTAAATCAGATCCTTTTGTTTAAAATAATTTCTGTTGATATCAGTTTTAACCCACTTGATGCGTAGCCTAGGAAGCTGGGACTTCTAGTCCAACCAAAACGAAGGTACCTATATATATAATGATTTATAGGCTATATAGAATATATATTAATGATTTATGATTATTGTCAGAAGCATGTTGGGTAACACAAGATTTTTCCGTTCTGTCATATTTTAAATAAGCCATGTGTTCCTTATATCGAGTCAAAATAGATCATTTTATTTGCCCAATATACTTTTGATCACAATCTTTACAACTTATTTAGTGTATTCCTGACTTTTCGTTATTGTCGAGTTTGCGTTTAGGGGTTGCTCAAAACGTCTGTAGTTTTTTTTATTGGTTGGTGGTCATAAGTATGCAAGAACAAAAAACATGAAAAAGTGGTAGCAAAAGTTAGTAAAGATATTTGAGTTGTAATCAGAGGAAAAATCAATAGATTATCAGTCGCTGCTTTTTGCTTTTTATGAAAAGAAAAATTAACAGTAGAAACATTCAAGTTTAGGGCTGCTGCTACATACTAAAACTATATATTGGACTGTAGTTTTAATTAGTATTTTAATTTTATATTTAAATTACCTTTATAACAGGTGTTAATGGTAACAATGGACCATTATTGTCTCGTTTTTGTTTAAAATAACGTACAAGAGGTATTGCTGTCTATTGACAGCAACTGTTTTGACAAAACTATTTTGGATTTCGCAAACGGAAGTCTGACAGTTTTTCAATGCACGATAAAAGTTTAAAGCTCAAAAGACAAACCACTATTAAAGCCAATATAGGTTCAGATAATTTTAAACTGTCAACAAATGTCAAGTAATACAACACGGCAACTTCGGATCTGCTGCCAACTGCATAACAACAAATATCAAGTCCGAAATGTAAAATTCAATAAAACTCCATTATAGTTTTTGTTTCAATATAATAAAGTGTGGAATAACTGCACTCATTTGATAGCGTCATTGGTAGCGTGGATCGGTTTTTATTTTGTATAAAATTTGTATTTATATGCACAATTTCCAGGTCGCTGGATAAGCAGATGAGATAAAGGGTTTTTCATTAAGGGCGGGTCGATGACGAAATGGAATAAAACAAGGTGTGTGTAAGGTATTCGTGAAACTCTTTTTTATTTGAAACACGCATGTGTGCCGTTATGTATGAAATATGACATCGTTCAAATGCCCGCCGCGTCTTCTCACGGTGGCACGGATGTGACGGGTCCAATTTTCAGTGACTTTGCCGTAGATCCGGCCTAGTTTGAGCCATGGCCTGGGTATGTTCACTTTGAGGGCATCAGTCGATTGCGGCTTATTGGCATACACCTGTGGCATCAGAAACAAGAAAAAATCTGGCGGGGGTAAATCGCACGATCGTGGTGGTCAATTCACGTCACCTCCGCGAGAAATAACCATAACCTCAAATCGTTCATGCAGAATGTCCATCGTGGCGTTCGCTGTGTGGCACGTAGCGCCGTCCTGCTGGAAATTGGTTGTCATTGATATGTACCGGTCGCAGTTGACAGTGATAGCCTCATCAAAGTCGTTTTCGAAAGAGTACGGACCAATGACGCCGCCGGCCCAAAATCCGCACCAAACAGTAACTTTTTGTCGATGCAGTGCCACCAGGTGAACCTCGTGTGGGTTGGTGTCGTTCCAAATACGGCAATTTTGCTTGTTAACGTAATTAACGCCTCATCGCTAAGATGTATATAGGGTGCTCCGTTTATTCTGCACGCCACCTAACTTTGTTATTTTAAATGGAACACCCTGTATATTTTTACATTTTGATTCCCGTTTAATTCTAGGTCGACTTTGTTAAGGGTTCCCTATACCTATCTCTTATAGTTTTTGAGATATTCAACTGTCTTTGAAAAAAATTACGATTTCCTTTGAATGAGGCCCTATAGCATTTAAACCATACAAGATAGAAACCTGCTTTTTAGGACGATTAGATTTAGCAAATTACCCTATCTTTTTCACTATGGGCAAACTGGATACGTTATTCAGAGCCGGAAATATCGGACCCTACATTTGACAATTTTAAAACGTGAATACTATTTTTTTTCAAATGGCATGACCCATATTAAATAGTGCCATTGGATGCGAAATTAAATGCCCTTTCTACTGATATCGGGTTATCAATACTTATCTCCAACAGTTTTCCAATAATATTCGATTCTTTCTAAAGTTTGCAAAAAATCGGATGTCTACAGCGTCACGTAGGCGTTGAAATTGCGTTGCTTATTGCACTATTTGACGTATAAGCCAAACTAAACGTCACTTTAGAGTTGACTAGCTTTGACTTGTTATTTTACTGTGAAAACGTGTTAAAGTGTATCATAATTTTTGTTCTTGGTGCTTGCCACCGAAATCCCCCATTGGCATCAATAGTTTATGCACAACGCTATCCGGACATTCTTTTCAAAAACGAATCCACATGTGTATTAACCGAAACGGAGAATATTTTAAGCAGTCGTTGTAAGTCAACAGGCTAAGTTTATGTCGTTTTTTCTTGTTTGTGGAGTTTCGTTCCATTTGCGTTCTATTAGTTGTTGTTAGTGGTTTATTTTTGTTTGCTAAACCACTTTTTACACATGCCAGTAAGTATTATTACTGCCAGTCCCAAGCCTGGCAAAATGTGAGGGAAAAGTAATTTTGCAACGCCTACGTGACGCTGTAGACATCCAATTTTTGCAAACTTTAGAAAGAATCGAATATTCTTGGAAAACTGTTGGAGATAAATATTGATAACCCGATATCAGTAGAAAGGGCATTTAATTTCGCATCCAACGGCACTATTTAATATGGGTCATGCCATTTGAAAAAAAAATAGTATTCACGTTTTAAAATTGTCAAATGTAGGGTCCGATATTTCCGGCTCTGAATAACGTATCCAGTTTGCCCATAGTGAAAAGATAGGTAATTTGTACTAAATCTAATCGTCCAAACCGCAGGTTTCTATCTTTTATGGTTTAAATGCTATTGGGCCTCATTCAAAGAGCTGAAATCGTCATTCTTTTCAAAGACAGTTGAATATCTCAAAAACTATAAGAGATAGGTATAGGGGAACCCTTAACAAAGTCGACCTAGAATTAAACGGGGGAAGCAAAAAATGTAAAATATACAGGGTGTTCCATTTAAAAGTTAGGTGGCGTGCAGAATAAACGGAGCACCCTATAGAATTGAAAATATTTTCCTCATATGCACAATTATCTACAGACAGCTACCACATAAAGCACTTTTTTGTTAAATTTCTAATAACAGAGTTATGGATGAATCCGCCTTAGGTGGAACACCCTGTATGTATATGATTTGGGTGATTTTTTTCAACTATTTTTTTGTTTT
>JAPWTK010000653.1:0-112500 GCA_029963805.1 Aromia moschata
AAAAGGAGAACGATTCAAATATGCACGGACAGTCAAGCGGCCTTGATGGCTATTGAATCCAGCAAGGTCAAATCGCGACTCGTCCTTGACTGTAAAAAAATTCTAAATGATCTGGCCAGTTGTAATAGAGTGATACTCACATAGGTACCGGGACACTCCAGGTGTCCCGGGAAATGAGGAGGCCGACAGACTGGCCAGACTAGGTTCAATAGGGTACCCCATAAGACCTGAACCTATATTAAGGGTCCCCTATTCAATGGGGGTTTCAACCATGAAAGAGCTCCTAAACAAGGAGTTCGAAAAATCATGGCAAGAAGCCCCGGGTATGAGGCAGGCGAAGGCCCATATTATTGGGCCTTCGTTCAGATTAACTCAAAGTCTCCTAGGTATGAACCAAAGAGACATTAGAACGGTGACAGGACTCCTTACAGGCCACTGTCACCTTAAAGGCACCTCCACATGATAAGGGTCATAGATGATCCTGAATGTGGATGGTGCATGGAGGATGAGGAGACTGCATCTCACATCCTCACAGAGTGCCCTGCAATTGCAAGGGTCAGAGAACGGCACTTTGGGAGCTGTGTTCTGAACCCAGAGGATGTGAAGAGTATTCACCCCAGGAAAATATGCGCCTTTGCTAGAGAGGTCGGCATACCTGGGTGAACACTCATGGAATGTGGGTGCACAATGGGCCCGTCAGGCGGCCTAAGTGCATGGGTCTTCCGCCCACTTTTCGAATTCAATTCAATTCAATTATTCGGTCCACTGTGCCATAACATTTTTACGACGTCGTTAAAATGATTTACGACTTGTTTAAGACTATTATTACTATTATAATAGTTATTATAGTATTATTACTAGTATAGTAGATTACTAGCAATTCTACTTGTCGTGTATTTCGCTACACTAATACACGTCGCCAGTGACGTGTATTTCAGCTGGGTTTATTAACACAGACATTTTTTTGAGATTGTCATTTACCCAAAATGAGCATTATTTACAGCAAATTATACTACAAATATTAAGAGTTTTGTATGCAGGCTAATTTTAATTTATATTGATTTGAATGAAAAAAAATTATTTCACAATTTTTCGAATTTATAAAAGATATATGCACGCCCACGGAATCATAAAGTTGCACCGCTTTTTTTGTTCCCCAGGCGTATTTATCATTTTCAATTAAACATAGAAGGACTAGTTCTTCTATTTTTAATTGAAAATGGTAAATACGCCTGGGGAACAAAAAAGTTATGTATAGTTGGTACTGTTAAAAAAAAGAGATTGGTAGGCCGGAAGAACTAGTTCAGTTCATGCCCCCAAATGTTTAATATTTATAATTTGCGTTATGTTCTTACGTCAATATTTATCTGGGCGTATCTTGTGGACTTTTTTTAAGTGTTCCCTTATGGACGAAACGTATATATATTATATGACAAGAATAGCAAAATCATATTTAGTTTATGCTAGATAAGGATAAAAAACTTTATGTAACCAAGTATGATTATGCTATTCTTATATACGTACGTTTTGTCCATAATGGAACTCAAGAGTCCGCAAACTGTATTTTATTTTTGAATATAGCGCCATCCGCCATATTAGTTAAAATTAGTTTGAGACCAATTCAAGAGATGGCGCTTTACGGTTTTATTTAATTCTATGAGAGAGTTCCATATATCTCTTCTTTTATCTATGATAGGAACGTTTAAACTCACTGGCTGAGGATAAGCACCCTGAAGAAAAGTTTAACTGAGATGAGTTACTTTCCCTTGGTAGTTTTCCAATTACGGGAGTGGTGCCGCTGTATGCCGCATTATTAGTGTTGCGAAAATTCGAATTAAATATTTAGAATAATTCGATAGTAAATTGAAAGCAACTAATTCGATTAACTTTTTCGATATATCGAGATAAAAATTAGTAGTATTATTTATTATTTAGTATAAGTACTCCGACAGGAAACGGAATTACGAATTATTCAACTGGTATACGCCTATACATATTGAATATCTACGATGGAGGTCGAGTGAAGTATTCGTAGAGGGAACTGCTGAACTGCAAGACTGACTGGAAGAGAGAAGATATAGTAATAGTAATATGGCAGTTACTAGTATCAAAGGGAGATGAAATGCTATATATTTATTTACTTGAGCAGGAAAATAATAACTAATAGATATTTCGATTTAATAATAGAATATTTTCGAGAAAAATGCAAAAATGGCAATATGCTAGTTACTAGTTACTAGTATTAAATTTTCCAAGTATGTACTAATAATCGGGTATCGGCCTTCTTAGCCGTTTAATTTCCGTTCGGTGTATGTAATATAAATTTATAATTCTAGTAAATAATTCGAATTATTAATTCGATTTTGAAATATGAATTATTACTAATTATTCGATTGTGAAAATAATTTGATTATTCCCAACGCTACAGCAAATGACTACTTGACCAATTAGCTGTGTGTGACTGGATGTTCAATTCTCGGGCATGCGCATAAGACTCGAAATATTTACGAGAGAGACAGACGTATATATGTCACCGAGATTTAGAAAGGACTAGAGGGAATGTGCATATTTCTGAGTTAGCATGCCTAATGTCAATCGGCCATATTGGCGGGACCGTAAATAAGGCAAAGTGTTGCGAAGTTATTTTTGATTGTATTTCGTTTTGTGTAGTAAAATTTGCGTTTTATTTGAATAGTTATCTGTCTTTTTAAAAACCAAACATTATGAGAAAGTGTATAGTGCAGGACTGCGGCAAGAGCCAGACAAATAAGGAAAATATGCCGGGAGTGACATTTCACAGGTCCGTATTTGACAATAAGTATTGTATTGACCTCTTTACCACAGAATACCCTACCCATACAGAAGCGACAGAGCGTGTCGGCACCTTTGATCTTGGGGAACATATTTTTTGACAGTTCTGCCAGTTATTAGTACACAGAGAAAAAGTTGTTTTTGTACACTAATCAAAATGTTCAATTAATAAGTGAATTGTAACATGAAGTAAAAACTCTATCGTCTATATCAAGTTTTGTTTAGAATACACTTAGGCTTAATTATTTTAGGGAAAGACGGCAATAGAGTAATTAGGTACTTTCAGGTATTTTATTTGTATAAATATTTTGCTTCATATTTAATAATTTCATAATATCATAATTAATTTAGGATTAATAAAGCAAATTAATATTACTACATGTAAAAAGTAAAGAACAATTTGTAAATGTAAATTATGACATTTTTGAGGGTATTCTGTGTAAATATACATTTACCAAAAATATATAATCTATATGCTTCCACTGCTGGTTGTACTCGCCAATGGCACAGTCCCGGTATCCACAGGTATTTCTAAACTGTTGCTTGGACCTTAAAATTAAAAATAAATAAAGAATAATAGGTTACCAGTTTTCGATAATATTTTGAGCAGTATAAATGGCTAACGTCAATAAAAATAGTAAATTTGATGTAGACACAAAGATAAGCAAAAAAATTAAAAAACATGTATACGTAGTACATATAATATGTGTATATCTCAAAAACCGAAGCATTCATAATTTTTGTTTTATGAAAACCAATTCTACTTAAAAATGTGTTTTAGAAAAGTATTTGTCGAAACCTAAATACCTATTGATATTAAATTAAAAATTCAAACGTTTTGATACATAACGCATATCTACACAAGTAGGAAATTATTTTGTTTAAACGTATTGTACACATGTAGATGTTGGGACATGTAAAAATTTTGTAGGGAAAGCTTGCTCAAATATACGTTTACGAGTTGCACCTCTAGAAATATATTTCTCTTCGAAGTGTTCCTCGCACAAATGATAATTTGTATGTAATACGTCTGGATTTATATTACATAAATCATCCCTATTACACGCTTTAATCCAAACAGCAGCCCTAAAAATATAAATTTGTTATAATTCATATATTCTTATAGGTAAATAAATTTTTGTAGTATCCAACTTTACATACTTTTGGGGATCCATTGGAGACGAAAAAAAACAACTTGTATTTCCATCACTTTGGGAAAAGCATGGACATGCTTTGGACATGGATAGGCACACCTATTTCTTTTAGCTTTCTTGGCAGAATCCATTCTCATTAATAAGTTTTGTTGGATGTTGGATGTAGATACCCAATCGCGATCGTAAAAACGTCTCAATACTTTCACCGGCACTGGCTAAGTGGTTATAATATAAATAGTAGTGACTAATCTGAGTAATCACATAAACACAATCAGTAATATCACAAAAACTGTACTATATTTGAAAATAGTTCAAAATCAACACAAAAATAAAATTTAAAAGAACTTATTTTTTGACAGAACAAAAAGTAAACATTTAGACGTCAACTGAAGATAAAATTACAGTGACGTAACTGCCATTTATTAAATGGCCGCCACAGGTCCCGAGGTCAAATATTCCGGTCCCTCGAAATCGGCTAGCTGTCGCTCCTGTATGGGTAGGTATTCTGTGCTCTTTACAAATAAATTTATTTCTTATTCAGTATCAAAAGTTGGCACAATTTTTGTCTGGTATTTACTTTAAAATTGCTTATTATCACAGTGATTAAAGACATATTTTTTTTACTAGGACCAATATAATGTAGTGATTTGATGATGACACTATGCTGTCCTATGTATATAATTCATTCATTCTTTGATGATGTTAGCACATTTTCTATAATATTCTATTTCTGTTTGTAGATTGCTGAAAAATGAAACGAGACTTCAACTTGATTGTTAACGATGGGGCGCTAGCAATGACTTTCACTTTCCAAACAAGCAGTTGTTTGCTTGGATCATTTCGCCGAAGAGTGCTTTGACAGAACTTCTGCGTGTGGCATTATATGTTTAAAAGAAAATTATGTTCCAACGCTTTTATTAGCACCAGTAAATTATGACGAGCCAATGGAATGTAGTCCATCGCCATCTTCAATAAGTGAGGCAAAACAAATAAGTATTGAAATCACAGAAGTGGTGAACGTTATGGAGAAATCATCATTTCAAGAAGTATCTGTACCATCAACTTCAAGAGGTCTCGTGTTTTATTATACATGTTTTATGTAAATGTTTCAACTACATTGTAAATAAAAATTTAACGGATACTAAATTGTTTTTGGTTTTATTACAATATCTATATATTATTACTCTTCATTAGAGTAATTTTAGACATCTTGTTAGTTCAAAATTTGAATTATTCGTTATAATATGAAGTGTGATTTTTCAAATCTTAATTTTTAAATGACGGATACAAATACTCATATCCATTTGTGTATTTAATCTAGGTCTCCAAGAATTTCTTTAAAGAAAATTAGACAAGCTTGCACCTGTCTGGTTTTGAATGCATGTCTTTTTTAACTTACAGTTTGATAGTATATAAGGTGCCTTATATTTTATATTTATTTGTCATGCTATTCAAATTTGAAGGCAACAAATACTTGCTGTCAATGCTAAAACAATTCATCTGTAAATCTTTTACTCTTAAAATTGATGATATATAATTTTTGTAAATCGTAGCCCCTAAAAATTTTAAGTACACATCTGGCAAGCCCGCCATATTGGTAGGACTATGTTTATACCAATTTTTACATATAGGCCAAATGTAATGCATTCCCTCTAGTCTGTTCTAAATCTCGGTGATATATGTCTGCACCATAGTGTTTTCGCCAAACTCCAGACCCTTCTAGCAATTGAAACACTCGATACTGGGGTGAAACTAGCATTCACGACCTCGCAACACGCTACCAGTGCGGTAGTTTGAATAGTAATAATAACAATAATAATACTTTTCAGGGATTAAATAATTGACTTTGAAGTTGACATATTTTTTATAAATCCCCAAATCTGGGGAAAAATTATAAATAACGAAATGGCCGCGTGGTATCGGTGGCGGCAATCCCATAGGTCTATTTGCCTAGGCGATCCATATCCAATAGAAACGCGGAATTTTAATTTAAACCTTGATTGTTGTTTTGGGAAGCGTCCCTAATGGAAAATTTTGAGTCGCATCAAATTATTTTATGCATTATTTTGTGATAAAACTATTATTTCTTTTCTGATTGGCATTTAAGGATATAATATAAATTATTCTACTAATTGGTAAGTAAATACTGTGCTAAATTACTTATCTAACTTATAAATGATTACTATTACAAGAACATAATAAGATGTGTATGAAAAGAATGAAAATATACATGTAATTTAATTAATTGTTAGGTTTAGCAAAGGTCCTTCTAGTTTAAACTTAATATGAAATGGTCTTGTAAATGAGCATGTGTACATATTAAAAAAATAGAAGTTTCTTTGCGTTTGAACTTTAAAATTGCACCTAATGAAATATTATGTGTTTAGTGTTCTTCATTGTACCAACAAGCGTTCTATTTCATCAGTAGGAAGTATGTTCACGATGTCCAGCAGGTATGTCCAAGTTAAATACAACCTAATCTCGATGTGAAAATTTTCTTATTTTAATCTCCTTTGACTTTTTTTGTTTTCAAATAATTTCCGTTTACTATGTCAATATGTTTTGTTACTGTATTGTTTTAAATGTTTATAATTGTAGAAATAAATAATTTCAAGAAAATTGTTTTCGTTTATTCCACCTTGAATGATAAAATCAAAAAGTGGGGTATGGTTACAAATCAATTTTTTATACAGCAACAACGAGTTTGCTGTATGAAAAATTGAATTGTAAAATGAAGTTGGCAATAGGTTTGTTCCAACAGAATACTTATGCACCATTCTTGAACGAGTAATTAATTATTTTGTGCGCATGTGTCAACTTGGTATTAGTTCTGTACTAATCTCTGGTATGTGATGGAACAGCGGATTTCTCCCTCCACCAAAAATTTCAAATTAAACAGTAGTGTGAACATAACCTTAAATCTGCCTTCTTAAAAGATTAATAGTTTATTTATATATTTTGTGATTGATACTAAATATTCTTTTGCGTTTTGTCATATCATATCAATCTAGGTTGATGTCTAAGCTAAAGTAATTTAGGTCAACAATTTAGTTTTGTTAGACCCTATAATATAGTTGGTGTGCATACTAATAGTTCTAAATCTTCTCTTCACTTGCTTCGCTTAAAAAATATTTTATTTGCCGATATTTTAGTTGATGACATTCATTTTAAGTAAATTCATAAATAAAATAGACTCACACCTAACCAAATAATTACCCACAAAAACAAAATATTTATGATATCCTATTCTTCTATCGTCTGCTCGTAAATTCGAAGTCGTTGTTACTACGCATGTGTTACAAAGCAGTCCCTTGCAGTTCCGTCTTCGAACCAGAACTAATTTCACCGTTCTTGAACCAATTCGAAATTAATTTGGTTGATGTTGGAACGCGCTCTGAACTAATACCGGAATCGTTATGGCCCCCCTTTTTCCCCTTCCCCCCCGCCGCCGGCCCCCCCCCCCCCCCCCCCCCCCCCCCCCCCCCCCTTTGCCGGGGGGCCCCCCCGGGGGGGCCGGCCGCGGGTGGTGGGGGGTTGTGTCTGTTGGAACGCAAATTCAATTTGTGCACACTCAGTACAGTTCTGAACTGATTCCAGTACATGTTGGAACAAACCTAATGCCAATGCACGGCTACGCATTTCGATTTAGCGTCGTGCATGCGCATTATGAAAAACTGGCCACCGGTGCATATGGGGGCCCCGATGCGTGTTTCCCTCCTTATCTATGGAGATTGGCCTTCTTTTATTTAGATGTTTTGTGATGCTGAGCATAATGCCACATTGTGTGATCTGGTGCTGTAATTGGAAAACTACCCTTATGTATTCTAGTTTTTGACGCTTGTGATGTCAAATAGAACGGCAAATGAATAATTTGTCTTCAGTTGTTTGTATCTATATTTGTTTTAAATGTTTTTATAAAAACAAATATAGATATTTACCACGGTATTTTTTTTTTCCGTGGACACTTACGCCAATGTTTGATCCAAGAAGACTAGAACAAGGAGACCGAGCTCGCGTAAAATAGGTAGCGAGAGAACGGCACAAATGACGTCGAAATTGGCCAGGGTATTAGCAGCACTGCGAGCGCCGCATTTCTTATGCTGAATTCAGATTCACGCGTATAGCGTACGCGGAAGCCGCGCTTTGAGTTGTGGTTGGTTAAAATCAAATATTTGAATTTTATGAATATGATTTTAACCAATCATAACTCAAAGCGCGACTTCGCTTACGCGATACGCGTGAATCTGAATTCGGCTTTAGCTTCGGGAGTTTCGTAAACTGAATGTACTCGTACCCGAATCTTGTACTTGTGCGCGCTACCGCTTTGCGCAGGTAATAGTCTGCCGCAATATTAAGTTTATCTTTCAACGTATTTTGTGCCGCTCGAAATACGCGAGCTCGGTCTCCATGTTCTAGTCTTCTTGGTTTTATCAAACGCTTGCTATGCGCACTCGGAAATACGGACAACGTTTCTTTCCCCTCCAAGTTTTATAGGTGGCGCTTCAGTCGAAATCATAGCGCAGCCACAACATTGACATGATTATGAGTTTGTTTTAAATTGCGGATCATTTTCAGATTGATCCGCAGTCATATCATTCAATTCATATCATTCAGATATGATTGATCTGAACACTTCTAAATTGATATGAAAACGCAAAATCATATTTACTACTAATCATAAGACATTAAAAAAATAATATTTACACAATTACACTATGTATTACATATTTACAAATATTAAAAACTATTATTAAACATATAAAAAAGACGTTATTTTGAAACCTGTAATTCTTTATCAGAAATAACGGTTTTTGTCTATAAATAACTGTTACAAATAACCGTTGTAAAATATCAGATCGTTAAATAACGACCCACCTCTAGTTCTTAATTGATCTGTGATAGTTTTCTCATATGTACACTCAACATTCACATTTCCGAACTTTTACGTTCCGCAGACTTCCACATTTCCGAACTCTCGCCACCTCGGGATTACCGAACTGCTGGCGCATGCGCAAAGGGTTTTTCTGGCTCATTCTAGTACTTTTCTTTGTTTTTTCGAGGTTTTTATGCAAATGTAATACACTCAACATCCACATATCCGAACTCCAAATTTCCGAACTCACGATATTTCCGAACTTTTTCTCACGATATTTCCGAACTTGTACTTCCACATAACCGAACTTGTCACTGATTGGTTGACGACAAAAAACCGCGAAATTTGAAATGAGAAAAAAATGTAAACACAATAATGCGATTGTTATCAAACATTTCGATTGTCACGGAATTCAGCAAATAGGAAATCGCCCTCCCTCAGCAGCACACCTGAGACAAGAGTTCTTCTTTTTGTACAAACCAGTGAAAAACACTTCTTTCAAATGGCGTATCATAAGTACCGATGCACTTTATTGTGTCAATCCGTCCACTCAATTTTCGTCTTTTTTTTCAGTTTTTCAAAGTAAATTTCTTTTTTTCCAAGAATTTCTGCCACTGACGATTTACAAATATTGTACATCTTACATAGATCAACATTTTTAACACCGTTTTTTGCGTGATTTATCAAATCCAGCTTTTTGCTCCAAGGTTAGCCTCTTAGCAGGCTCTTTTCTCTGCAAATAAACAGTACAATAATGCTTGTTTTGTATCACGGTTTTCTTAAAAAAATACATATTTTCTCATAATTTTTCATTTCAGTTTGAAATTATTATAGGTTACGTCAACAAAATGTTTAATAAAACAAACCTTTACTTTGAATTACAAAATAATTACCTGCATCCTTTGCACCTGACATTTTTTTGTTTAGAAAAACGTTATTTTATTAACATGTACACGTGTATGTATGTATTACATTTGCATAAAAACCTCGAAAAATAAAGAAAAGTACTAGAATGAGCCAGAAAAACCCTTTGCGCATGCGCCAGCAGTTCGGCAATCCCGAGGTGACGAGAGTTCGGAAATGTGGAAGTCTGCGGAACGTAAAAGTTCGGAAATGTGGATGTTGAGTGTACATACAGACATGTGTACATGAACGTTTTTCTAAACAAAAAAATGTCAGGTGCAAAGGAGAGAGTGATGCAGGTAATTATTTTGTAATTCAAAGTAAAGGTTTGTTTTATTGAACATTTTGTTGACGTAACCTATAATAATTTCAGACTGAAATGAAAAATTATGAGAAAATATGTATTTTTAAGAAAACCTTGATACAAAACAAACATTATTGTACTGTTTATTTGCAGAGAAAAGAGCCTGCTAAGAGGCTAATCTTGGAGCAAAAGCTGGATTTAATAAATCACGCAAAAATGGTGTTAAAAATGTTGATCTATGTAAGATGTACAATATTTGTAAATCGTCAGTGGCAGAAATTCTTGGAAAAAAAGAAATTTACTTTGAAAAAACTGAAAAAAAAGACTAAAATTGAGTGGATGGAATGATACAATAAAGTGCACCGGTCCTACTTATGATACGCCATTTGAAAGAAGTGTTTTTCACTGGTTTGTACAAAGAAGAACTGTTGTCTCAGGTGTGCTGCTGAAGGAGGGCGATTTCCTCTTTGCTGAATTCTGTGACAATCGAAATGTTTGATAACAATCGCATTATTGTGTTTATTTTTTTCTCATTTCAAATTTCGCGGTTTTTTTGTCGTCAACCAATCAGCGACAAGTTCGGTTATGTGGAAGTACAAGTTCGGAAATATCGTGAGAAAAGTTCGGAAATATCGTGGGTTCGGAAATTTGGAGTTCGGATATGTAGATGTTGAGTGTATTTTTTTCGCCTAATTTTTTTGTGATTATAACCTAGTATTTCTAGAAATAATAAATTTTTGTGTTAAACATGAGTCACCAATTAATCCTAAGAGCTTTTAAGTATAATACAAAGTTTGATATCTGCAGTGTTTTTTTGAGAGTAAAGAGTATACTATAAAGTTAAGTGCTGAGTATTCAAAAAAAAAAAAAATAAAAAAAAAATGGAAAGCTCAACAAAAACTCTGAATATAACAGTTTATAGTAGGACAGAATTTTACATAAGGATTACTCTTTGCTTTAAGTTCTTCCGCATTTATTGGATCCAGTTTCATTATAAAAAAAACTGTCATTGATAAGACTGAACAAGAAAGGATGCCTTAGAGCTAGCGCTGGTGGCTTTGGATATTTAAAAGACTGGATGTGGTGGCTAGGTTTCTTAACAAGTGAGTAGTGGAATAGTAATAGGATAGCAAAGAGTGATTATGTAACCATGTTTAGAAAAGTATTAATGCGATTGGCCTATTAAGTATAAACTTTCAAATTCTGTGAATATGATGTATTGTTACTACTATTAGTACTAAAGTAATCAATACTAATAATTATTACTACTATTAGTACTAAGGTAATCAATAGAGTCCGGAAATGTGTGCTGTAACTCTAAAAAATGTCGGGATCGGCACTATAAAACTCTTATGATAATGAAAGTATAAACCATATTTTTTAAGTGTCTTGTAAATTATATTGGCGTATATTTCTTGCCCATGCTACGTACGGCATTGACCCTTCTTGATAACGCTCCAGAACTCGCGTATGTGAAGTAGTACGCCATTCTGGCCCAGGAAAGCGGGATAGTCTAAAGCAGTTTAACATGCATGACAGCAAACTTTCCGAACCCTAGTAATCAATGAAAAGGATACAGCTGTAGCTGTATAATGATCATACGATCATTTACCTAATTTCACCTTATTGAAGCGTCGATTAGTGGACATTTCAGGAGAATATGAAGTATGGTAAAATTCCTTTTATACCTACCCTATTTTAATAAATTACATTAGAATACAAAAAATTATTGTGATAATGATATTGATAATGAACTCTGCATTATCAATAATATCAGTAAGAGTACAAGAGTATTCATATTTTTTCTATATTATTTTAGTGGGTGTTGGTGAAGCTGCTAATTTTGTAGCTTATGCATTTGCGCCAGCATCGTTAGTGACACCTTTGGGAGCATTGAGCGTTTTAGTGTCAGCAGTGTTGGCATCAAAGTTCCTCAAGGAAACTATGACTTTGGTTGGGAAGGTGAATATTCTTAATGTTTCTTTTTTCTCTATTACTAAAACATTGTGACTTTAGCTTGGCTGTCTGTTGTGCATTTTGGGTTCAACTGTTATGATAATTCATTCTCCAAAGGAGCAGCAGATGGAATCAGTTGATGAATTGATCACCAAGCTCCAACAACCAGAATTCATAAATTACATTATCTTGGTTATAACGATAGTTACCATTATTTTTTTCTACTTTGGGCCTCGTTATGGTCATAGATATGTAGCAGTCTATGTAATTCTCTGTTCAGCTGTTGGAAGTTTGTCTGTGATGGCCTGCAAGGGACTAGGATTGGCCATTAAAGATAGCTTATCAGGTAATGGGATTATATTCCTATATTTTTTATTACTGATGTTTTTTATTTGTTTTATGTGTACCGCTCTTAAAACATTTCTTTCATTTTATTACTGTAATCTTTTTATGAGTATTTTTAGTATACATACTAAGGAGAAACATTTACAGTGTCTCACCGTCAAAGTCGGACATCAAAGTTAACTCACAAACGTAAAAAAATTTGATTTTATAAAGATCCTGCAAACCATAAAGGTCATATTGGTCATAAGGCCACATTGTTCATGAAGATTATATTGGCCATAACGGTCATATTGGTCATAAAGGTCACATCAGTCACAAATGATATATTGGTCATAAGGGTCATATTGATTATAGAGATTATAGAGGTCGATATAAAAGTGTAGGGTTATTTCTTAAAGTATTTTAAATATATTATGTACTCGAAAATATATGCATGCCTTGTGTTCATATCTCCGTATGTTTAAGGTCAACTGCAGTTTCCATGGAAACCATACTATATCATATGTTTTCAAGTGCATATACAGGGTGTTTCCTAAGCAATCTGAAAAACTTTAGGAAATATTTCCTCAAGTGATTTCATGAAGAAAAGATCAAATTAAGTTTTTTCCTAAGTGGGTTCGTTTTTGAGATACACACCGTTAAAGTTTTATGTTTTTAGTTTTTTTTTAAATATCTGGAGTAGACTAATATTATTTTTTAATTTCTATCACTTCCACCTTGATATTAGGAACGTTTTGGCTGTTAATTTTTTTTTCCAGCACTAAAAGGGGCCTGCATATGGGTCGTCACTGTATTTTTATTGAAAAAATATGCACATCACTGTCTCTCTGGTATTTTAATACAATTTTTTGAATTTTCATCTAGTATTTTAACAAAAAACATATCTTGACATTCTTTGATTTAGGATGTCGTTTAGGTAAAAAACGTCATTTTAATAAAAATCGCACAAGCAAGATCAACAATAATTGTGTGAAATTTTTACAAAGTCGTTGGGGCCTATTGATCGAGTTTTATCAGAAATACTTCTATCACACTTTGTCACCAAAATTAGTTATTTTGTTTTGTTTATTTAATAAATTATAACATGAACATTGAATAAATAATAAACAATTACTTTTTAAAAATACAGTTATTTTTATTACCAATATTAGTTGACAACTAATTTTTGACAAAGTGTTTCTAATAAAACAAACACTCGATCAAGGGGCCACTACTACTTTTATTAAAATTTGACATTAATAATTTTGTTGTAATTATGCACGTTATGTTAAATAACGTTTTCTGCCTAAAATTCTATTTTTAATTCTATTTCTTAATAATTCTTAAATTTATACATCAACATCCTTAATAAAAAAATGTTGACTTTTTTTTGTAGAAGACAAAATGATGATCCAAAAAATTGTAATAAAATTATATATATATTTTTTCTTTTATAATTACGTATATATTTTTTTATACAGTTTGTGTATAGTCGACATCGGCCGGTTGTGAAAAAGGACAAATGCTACACTTCTCGGTCTAACAACGAGCACAGGGGGTGAGAGGGCCGGTCTTATTATCACTACCTTGGATCCGTATGCGGTTGCTTCTTATCTGTCATCTCACTTCTGTTTGTCTTTTTGCATAACTGGCCGATATATAAAAATATTATGGTGGCTACCCACTATGCACGCTCCTGAAATCTGTAAAAAAAATTTAACGGCCAAAAAATGCCTTATGTCACAGTGTGTGAGTGACAGAAAGTTAAAAAATTAGTCTATCCACAGATTTTCGAAAAAAAAAAAAAAAAACAAAAAATGGCTAAATCGCTAAAAAAATAAACACACTTTATCCCTCTGTATCTCAAAAATAAGCCACTTTGGAAAAGACTTTATATAAACTTTTCTTCTCCAATCTCTTGAGGAAATATCTTCTTCAGTTTTTTAGATCACTTAGGAAATACCCTGTATATCAAAAACTATTGGAGATAACCCTGATAAGTTTTTATTACTCTATTCAGAAATAGGCGATTCCATTTTTGGAAAAACATACAGGGTGTTCTATGTATAAAATCGGGTCAATTGCCATTCTCACGGAATTTTTTAACACTGTATAACTATATTTAAAACTAAAAAAGACTAAAGTGCATATCTTGCATCATTTGCAAATTAGCTGTAGACAAGGAAAAAAGGATTATTCCCATTTATTACCCAACTCCTTTACCGATTAAGCTCAAAACCTAATCAGCTTCAGACCTCAGCATGGTACATAAGTGTTCCAAATTTCAAGTTGATGTCTTAACACATTCTCGAGTTATCGTCATTACAAAAAGGGTAACAGATTGATAGATAGACAATATATTTTTTAGCTTAAACTTAAAATCTCGAGTTTTCAGAATATTTTAGGGTTTATTAATTTATTAATCTATAAAAAATTTTAAAAATGATTTCATAAATATTATAATTCCATCCCACTATGTGGACGTGGAAGTAATATGGTAAGTCATTTGAAATTCTTTCAGAGGTATTTTTAAGTAGCAATTAAAAAGGTGTAACAATGTTGGGTATGCTTTTCCAGGTGTGCTGAGGATCGTAAGTGCTATTGATCACTTTCTAGGCCTTCTCGGACAATCATTCCCCAAGAGCTTCACATTGACAACCATTGTTGCTTAAGACTAGTGGACTGATATAAGTCGATAAATGTTACAAACGAGCTACCATCCTGGATGGTAGCTTGCATGCATCAGGTGACCCACAGTGCCTGCGAACCCCAGCATATCCGGTGCAGCATATGCAATTTTATTGCACTTTTTAAATGCGTTCTAGAAATAGCTCTGAAAGAATTTCCAGTGATTTTACCATTCTCTACTGGTGGTGTGATTTCAGTCGCAGACAGTGTATAAACTAAAGTAAAATATCTGTATAGCTAATATATAAAGGTAATAATACACAGTTTCTTTCCAGAGACCTCGCTAAACCAGCCTCCAAATCCGTGGATACTTGTAGGGTTGTTACTAACAGTAATAGTGTGCATTTGCATCCAAATGACCTACCTCAATAAAGTACTTGACATATTCAGTACAAATGTCGTTACTCCTATCTATTATGTACTCTTTACCTCGTTAGTGATAGTTGCATCAGCCATTTTATTCAAGGAGTGGAAACGAATGGATGAAATGGATATAGTGGGGGCATTGTGTGGATTTTTTTGTCACAGTCGTTGCTATATTTTTGTTGAATAATTTCAAGGATAATTCTGCACAATTACTGTTAAGGCAAAGTTCAAAAGAGTATGGATCTAGTACTACATTTTATGCCTGATAATATGTAAATGCCTTTGACATTATTTAACTTCTCTTTGGAGAATATAACGTAATGAACGTACGTTTTTTTTTTTTTTTGTAAATATGCCATTTTTCAGTGTTACACGTTGCCAAATGAAGAATTTTCAAATTATAGTGAGATACATACAAACCCAGTCGCATTTATATTGGACCAGTGAAATACAGTTTATTTGTTTCAAGTTTGCGCTTACGACATATGTCTTCTGAGTAAGAACTGATATGCCAAATACGAGTCAATTTTAAACCTATGTTCACTACAAAACAACTACTGCAGTGACTAGTCCAAGAGTAAAAATATACTTGTAACTTTTGGATTCTGGAAATGTGGGACCAGAAATCTGCAATACTTAGGCTTCTTTGGCCCCCTTGTGCTTTCTCCCTTGAGAGTTCAATCCACGTAAGTCATCAGCCATCATAATGTTTTAATAATAAAGGTGATAACATTAGAGGGTTAGAGGGATCTCCCTTATGTTGGTCAAGGATGGCCAGCGTTCATCCAGTATGGATTCTCTTGATGAGATGGCAGAGCAGTTACATAGTACCAGAGGTGGAAAAATACTTTAAAAAAGTATCTAAGTTACTTATATATCTACTTTTTTCAAAAAGTATCTAAAGATGCAAGATACTTCATAAAGTATATAAGATACTTTAAATTAATTTAAGATATTTTTAGTTCTCACACAAATAAACATTTAGAAATGCGTATATGTATATCAAACAATATTCTGTGCTTGGAAATCTTAAAAAGTAGACATCTAAATAAAATGTTTGATTATTTGTTCCTGTATTCCAGATGGATGCAAACCTTATTAAGTTATAGTGTTCTCATAAATAAATGATAACTTAATATACATATTTGTACGTCCACTGATCTGCATACTAACTGGATAGGCAGTAGGATGTAAGTGGGGCAACATTTTCAAGGTCCACCATCTTGTAAGACAGTAAGGCAGACCTACTGGAGCAGAACGGTTTTCACATGGTGCGCGTATTTGAATGCGAGCAAGTGACTTGTATTAAAAATCTGATTATGGAGTAAATTCATAATTTTGAGAACAGATTGAAATGAAGGGTGTCAGATGATTGTTAATCAAAAAATAATCTACAATGTAGGTTGTAGATTAAACAAAAAGTTGGTCCGGTACGGGCTTGAACCTGAGACTCACGGATTGCCAGACATGCACATTGTCACTACTCTACAACTAATAAGAAATTATTTTTAGAGACCATTATAAACAACAAATTCAAAACATTGTGCGTCTTGTGTGGTAAAAAAAAGTTTTTTTACAAAATATTTTCATTTAAAAAAGTAATTTACATAAAATAAAGTACTCTAAAGAGGGGAATACAATTTTTATTCACACACAGGGACGAGATTTACTAACTTACAAGATGGTTTCCGTTCAAATCCGCGAAACAGGCAAAGTGAGGACTATTCTACTGCCTATTCATTAGTATAGAGATCAGTGTGTACATCCTACTGTAGTATGAAAAGATGTTATGTCAAAATGATACTGTCAATAGAATTGATAACGGTATATGTTTACGCTCAAGTGTAACTTATAAAAATATTTGTATCAAAATAAAAGGTGACAGGAAAGATAATAAACTTAACTTCAATCTACGACCTATTGCAGTATCAACGACGATATCTAGGTTCACACTAACAATGTATACCGAAATCTTTCTGTCCTTGTCATACAATTTGAATAACTAACTAAGAATACAGTATATAAGTCATGAACACTTGATTCTGACATGATCGCAAACACTAGCCAAATGGGCTTTATGTAACCCAATATATTTCTGAATTATTATTTAACCAGTTATTGTAACTTTAACAAAAATAACGTAAAAAGTTTATATGACATAATGTGGTATTAACTATTAATCAGTTTATTGTTTATTGTTAATTAACAACAACCTAGAAATATAAAATTTTATACATTTCTTTGGTCCAATGCATATGGTACTGGATTTGCATAATCATAAAGGACGATGTTGGTCAAGTTTATCATCTATTTAGAACATATTTTACCATATGTATAATATGAGTATAGTTACAATAAGCTCAACCTTTCATACTTACTAGTATATGCAAAAAAAATTAACCACAGAAATTTATCACTGCAGAGTTTATTGATTTTTATGTGGGGGGTTTGTAATTAAAGTTTTTTTATCTTAATTGAAATGTCCCGAAAAACCTGATTTTAGAGCCAAATGGACTATAGGAAATATTTACAAGATTTCACCGGTCCTAGTGAACTTTGAATTAAATAACAACGGGTCAAAAGAAATACACTATGAATGTAGGTATTATCGTTTTTTTTTGCATTTATTAAAATAAAGAAGGAACAGGTTTTTATTTTATATGTTTGGCATTAAAATCAACTATTGAATAATGTCGCTTTTACAATAATGCCTTTCTTTTTTCTCTTTACTTTGGAACCTTTATGATATATGTGGAATAGTGTTAAGATGATTAATATAAGTCCACTCAATTTTTCCTTAAATCAGAATTTTTGTTTTTATTTTTTTAGGCTCTATTATTATCTTAATTATTTTGTTATGTAATAATTTTTATTATTAAGTATTTTCATCTGTAAATATTTTATTACTATGTGATTTTAACTTTGGTGCCATATTTGTATTATTAGTAAGTTTTATTGTGAAATATTTAAATTTTATTTTTTTTAAATGAAATTTTATACTGTAGAGCATTCCTTAAAAAAGGACATTGTTGCAATTCCTATATTTTAAAGTAGAAAAGAAAATAAAATGTAAAAGTGATATTTTGTTAACAAAATAAACTTTTTTTTGGTATATATGTCATATTTATAATCTGAAAAAAAAAGTTAATTGTATATTTGTATTATATAATATTCGGCAGACATGTTAATAAACTATTTATTAATAATAAGTATATATACAATTTCATTTTTATCGACATCACATGGTATAATATTAAAGTATAAAATAATTGATGTCATAAGTGACTAATTTTCTTAGGGGGCAACATATTTATACACATTATTTATAAAACTGGCTCTTATATCCTGCAGTTATGTTTTCTTTGAAGAAAACTTGATTGAATGCCAGTAGATCACAGCCTTCTATTTTAACACTATATACAATTTAAGTAGGTAAATAATAGCGATGTCAGTATTGTAACTATTAGTTACTTTTTATCCGTTACTTGGCGAAGTAACGGATACTGAGTAATCGTTGGAAAAAGTATTCGGTACTGAGTACTTTGGAACTGGCTCCGTTGCCCCGAGTCATGATTACATGTAACGACGAATATTTCGGACACGGTAGTATTCGTACTCGTACTTGTACCTGACTTTAACTTGCCACACCGCGCGGATTTTGGGTATTGAGTTTGGGATTGATGTTTATTAAGGTGTCTAGTATACGATCGGACATTTTATATAATAGGTAATCTGTAATTATTCAACGTGATGAACACAGATACCTAATAATTATGGCGAAATAAGTATATCACAGAATTTAATTATTTATTTACCTTTTTTTAGTGCACTCTGTAGGAGAAAAATGAAATATTATGTTTTTAATTGACATATCACATTTTATATTATCTTATATTTTAGAAATAATACCTACTATTAATAAAATCCAATTTTTTTTAATGAAAGGATTCCTCAGACGAACAAAGTTACAAGTAACTGTACTTATAGTAACAATAAAAAGTAATTTGTACCATCTTGTACATAAGTAACTGTACTCAGTAACGAATACAAAGTAACGAGTACTCGGTATAAAAGTAACGATTACTCTGAGTACTAAAAAGTAACTGTATTTGACATCACTAGTAAATAAGTTCAAAGGACTATGTGCACATAAATTTGATACAAATTTATGTTCTAGAAGATAGCTCTCTCAGATGGGACTTCATGAAGTTAGCAATTTAACAAACTCTGAAAAAAAAAAAAATATTTAAAGATCATTTTTTTGAGGTATCACTGCATTTCTAACAAAGGCTTATGAAAATTCACTTGAATATTTGAGTCCTGTCTTTGCGTTTTGGTTGGTGGAACTCATGATTAGTATAAACAAATTTTGAGTCAAAATATATAGATTAAGACAGGTTTATTATAGCAGCTGATCTGATGAAATTTGTAATTATTATTATCATATTGAGAATGAACCACATGACACAAGTCATATTTTGCAAGTTAATCGGTAATCTCTAATAAAAAAATTAAATTCAGGTGAAAAAACTTTTGACAAAAATTATTTCGAAAAAATTGAATTTGTGAACAAATTGTAAAACAGAGTATCGTGTTTTTCAGGATAACACCTCGGGAAATGTGAGAATGTGGAAGCTCCGCAAGTCAATTAGCACCTTAAAGGGTGGTGATTTGAAATAATTTTATTGGTACGGCAAAAACCTGGCCTAGTATGATTTTATGAAAGGATCGTTGTATTAGATTTTTTTTTTACGGAACAAATAATATCACTAAGCTATTTGACACCTATCAAAATACATCAAATTTTGCCTTGGAAATTAGAGTAAATGTTACAGACAAAAAAAAAAAAAGGAAAATACAACCCCAATAATTATCTACCAAGAAAATACAAGTTTTACACTTTTACTGGACTACTCCGAATCCACCTGTTTGAAAACGGGTGATCAAGCCAATTAAATGCGACCGTATTGTGGATTGGAGCTCCATCCAGCTGCAAGTAACTATTACTCCTTTCTAATAAATTATTTTTTTATATGAACCATACATTATTATTGAAAAGAAAAACAAACGCCACTATCGTTAATTGCATCAGGACAATTTAAAAGTGTAAAAACTCATATTTCCTGTTTTTTTTATCCAATTGACATTTATTTTTAATTCCAAAGAAAACAGATCTGCTTATGTATTTCTGATTATCTCACCCAATTATACCACCCAATAAACAACACTCGGTAGATACTTATCGATCAAATTTGGTATATGGATATTTTGATCAGAGCTGGGAAAAAAATATGCTTTAAAAAAGTAACTAAGATATTTTTTTAAAGCTATTCAAGAAAAAGTATCCAAGTTAAGTATCTAAATACTGTTGTAAAAAGTATTTATATGTATGATACTTTCAATTTAAAATACTTTTAATTCTGACACAAATAAACATTTAGAAAATGATTGTACCTACAACCTACATATGTGAAACAATATTCCGTGTTTGGTAATCTTAAAAAGCATGAATGCAAACTTTATTAAGTTGTATCATTCTCACAAATAAATGCTATTCGGCATAAATACATACCACTGTTGTCTGAAAATATGATATTTCAAACTGATATAAACCACGCGTAGGTATAACTAATTTAATTATGTATTTTTAAAAATACATGAAATTTTAATGTCCTAAAAGGAAAGATAAATAACAATAATAAATAACAAGTTCCACAAGACTAAAAATAAAAAAAAATAAAGGCAAAATTAAAAATAAAAGGTACAAACAAAGATAAAATGTAGTTGCTTTTATTTTATTATATTTACTCGTCGGCCTTTAAGAAAACTAAAAACTCAAACTGTTTGTCAGGCAATGCGTATGTATCTCCAAAGCGTATTTATAAATGTGGCATATGAAATGAAATGTGGCTTACAAGAAGGCAGTTGCATGCTACAATGTATTTATGTAACATGTTACAATGTATTTACTGTATTTAACATTTTCAAGTCGCTGTTTGACTCCTAAAGGTACTGTAGCTTCCGTTTGCTTTCCTTGTTCGTTATCAACAGAGAAAAAAAGAAGAGTTAATCTCCTCAAATACAGAAAAATTACGTTTCACACTTATTTAATGATTTCTTTCCGTTTATTTATTTCTTTTGATTTTCCACAAGTGTTCACTTTCTAAGACACATTTTGAGTATCTCATATATCTTCTAAGTACTTGTATATAAAATACCTTTTACGTATATAATATACTTTTTGACATTCTATGTCTTTATTATGGGATTACCCCTGGAAAATATTGCGATCTGCGTCATGGTTTTGCGTCACGTCACGCTTGGTAAAGATGGTTTGGCTAACCTGAAGGGGCAAAATCTGGGGTAGGGAAAAACTCTATCGAGCATCATGTGTGTGACGCATGACGTCATGGGTCTTGATGGTTTGCCTAACCTGAAGGGGCACAATCTGGGGGTAGGGAAAAACTATCGAGCATCTGTATGTGACGCATGACGTCATGGGTCCAAAGACATAGAATGTTCCATGGCCTCACGTGCGTAGCTTCGTGAGCTATTTTTTAAGATACAAGGTAGTTTCAGAAAGTATCTAAGATATAGTTACTTTTCGTCAGAAAAAAGTATATTATTTAATATGATTAAAATAATATTACTTTTTCATATAACGTGCCATCCAAAAAATCATCAAATTTGGCTATAAACGAGAGAGGTAGAAATAGCGGTTATGTCGAAGCTCGAAGCAAAACTGTCGGCAAATTTTTGACAAGTGGCTGTCACTTGTAAAATAAATAATGGCTGTCAACTTTGACCATTAAATAAATTTTGGATAACTCGTTATATTTTTTCTGAATAAACGACCATTTCAAAAAACCATGGTATTTTAGGCTTTTGTCACACCCATAAAATAATGTGTCAAATTATCACTAATACTAATAATAAAAATGGCATATACTAATTAAAGAAATGGCTGGTGGAAATTCCATATCCTTCTCATATTTCCAGGTAAGGTAAGATGAAAAACTAGATACACTGTATATCTTTTATATCTATTCCGAATCAAGAGGTTGAAATATAAGCCCTTTTTTTATTTTTTATCTTTTAGAGGATTTACTTATGATTTAGAAGAATTTATTTTAATTTTTGAATGTTTTGTACATTGAATTAGATAAGGTATTTAAAAAAAGGCTTTGTTCTTTTTGCAATAAAGATAAATATACAGATATGTATGTACCTGGGCAAATTTCGATGTTTTTATAGGGTATCTCTAACTAAGGGCTAAAAATAAACCTTTCCCGACCTCTTCGAGATAAATTCATTGGTGAAAAAAATTTGCTATATCTTTTCGTTTTCGAGTTGTAAACAAAATTGATTTTTTTGAGTTTTCGATTGGTGTCGATAACTCGGTTGTTTGTAAAATTAAAGAAATCTGTTTGCACGTTCTACAGGATTTTTAAGTAGAATAGGATTTCTAACAGTTTTTTATATCTTGTGTAGTTTTCAGTTATGGATAAACTTCTATTTTTTTAAATGGAAACCATAGTTGGCTATGATTTAGTAAAAAGGATTTTTTTCTCTTACAACATATAGTTTGTGGGGTCTATGATGAGTGTTTATGCGGAAAAGTAAAAATTGTTTTCTAATAAAGGACAGTATAGTAATTTCAATTTTTGACAGTAGGCGCCTGTCATTTTGAAAACAGAACAGTTGGATATTGGGATGTAAATAACAGTTACACATTCTGTTTGATTAATTGTTTATGTTTGGTTTTTGCTTGCATTATAGTTTAAAGTTTCGATTAAAGAAATTGAAAGGGGATGGTATCAAAATTAGAAAAGTTTAATATTAGAGTGTTTTATTCAAAATGGATATAATTCTGAAGTGATAAATATTTTAATCGTACCTGAAAGGAGAAACTAATATGTCCATTTTGGTAGACTAAAAGAAAATGGAATACGGAGGATTTAATAAACAAAAAAAAATTATCTTTCAAGATAGGATGTTGCCAAAATGTTGTTGGTATGGTAGTCGTAAATCCTTCAATTTCAAGTAGGCAAATTGAAGAGAGTCTGTATATCGAAAGAGCACTTTCAGTTTTAAAAAAAAAAATTTAGACCTTATACAATAAGGAAAAACAACAGTCCTTCAATGATCCTGAACGCGATGGATTTCTGCAATTGGTACCTACAAAATGAGAAGACCAATTATTTTTAAAAATATCATTGGAAGTGAAAGTTACGTAAGTAGTGCCGGAATTTTCAAGAAATTTTGGTCTAAGATAATCTCACAGACTGTTGATGTTCAAAATAAGGACTTTCGGTTTAGTGTATGGTGTGCCTATATAATAACCGATGCTTACCAACTTTATGATGAAATTTAAATGGTAATATTAAATATGATAAACTACCAATAGTAGAAGATTTTTAACAACTTCCATTAACAAAGAAATGTATTTTTCAAAAGACGGGCCACCCCATAATATAATTTAATCTCGGAATTATTAAATACATTTTGGGGAGAAATGGATAGGTAACATGGGCCGTAAAGTGGCCTCCTCGTCCAGATTCTCACCGTTAGATTTCTTTTTTTGGGAAATTAAAGACAATTTATACAAAAAAGAAAATAATACACTGGTTCAACTAGAGAAAATCTTATAGACTGTCTGAATTCCGTTTCAAATATTCAATTATAATAAAAAAAGTGTTTCAAAGGATGTGAATGTCATAAACAACGGACGAAATTTGAAAATTTAGGTAAATAATATGCTCGTATTTTTTAATCTGTCTAGTTTTTTGTAAAATTTTGTATCTATTTTTTATACATATTTGTACAAATTTGATTGTTAAGTGTGTTAAACTTTCTTGTTATGAATATGTTATAATTAATTATTAATTAGTCACTAATATGTCATAATTAGTTATTTAAGTTTAATATACCATTCATATATACGATGTACTATGTATTTATGTTACTTTTAGAGTAAATTTCATAGAACAGTTATTATTATTAAAACATTTTTAACAATTGTTACTATAAAACTACTCTTCCTAAAGAAAAAAAAAGTAAGTATATATAAAAAAATTAAAATTTTTAATGTTTCCGATAAAATATATAGACCAAAATATATATGTTAAAAGAAAAAATCTCTAGCTAAATCATAGCCAACTATGGTTTCCATTTAAAAAAATAAGTATGCCATAACCGAAAATACAAGATATAAAAAATCTTTAAGGAAATCCTATTCTATTAAAAAAGTGCTTAGAATGAAAAGATTTCTTCTAATTATAAAACAACGAGTTATCGACACCAATAAAATCAAAAAAATAATTTTCTTTACAACTCGAAAACGAAAAGATATAGCAAATTCTGGTTTTCACAATGAATTTATCTCGAAAAAGAGGTCGGGAAAGGTGGGTTCATTTTTCCATAGCCCTTACAGTTACGAGATACCTATAAAAAATCGAAATTTGCCCACCGGTACATAGTACTCATATACCTTATTTAATTATACTTTGTGAATGCTATTTGTTTTATGTATTTTGTTCCTGAAATCCTGATTGTTTTGATCAATTCACAAGCCTTTACATTTAAATTGTTTTTTATGTGTCTTGAAATAGGGAGATACGGGATTTACTTTTTTTGTTACCTTCGTAATTAATTCTACCATCGTGATCCGTATCAGCCATTACAATCACCTGGGTAAGTTGCTCTTCCGTGATGTTCTCTCCTATCATTTCCATGGCTACTTTAAGTTCCTCCCTGGTGATGTATCCATCCCCATCCAGGTCGAACACTTTAAAGGCGGCATTTAGGTCTCTAGTGAGGTCCTCATCTACCAAATCGGGAGCGGAGAGCTGGATCTGTTTGATGAACGAAAGGAAATCGTTTTCGTCTATCAATTCATTTCCTAGAAACGTATGAATATAACGACGTAGTTTTCAATGATTTTTAAAACCTCTTAGCTGTTGAAATAAATTGAGTTGAGAGCAAAAAAAAAAAACGACCGACCTGGAAAAATGGTAATTTTTTATCTTCAATAACTTCTGCAATAGTTAATTGATTTTGATAAATGTTTTTGTTTTGTTTTTTGGTGTAATTCTTGCAGAATACAATGCATCACATACATTATTGCGGAACGACTATTTTGTGTGGTACGCTTCGATAGAATGGATCAGTATTTTTTTAGATAAAATTAGAACACCCTGTGAGTTGCCAAAAAACTGCCGTTGTTGTCAACTCTCACAAGAATTTGTTTTAACTACTTTCTATCGTCATTGCTTTAAAATATACACAATTTTATCTAATACATTGCATCTCAGTAAATGATAAAATAATATTTTAAATAAAAAATGACATGACAACAATTAATATAAACCAAATTCTCCAGAAAGTTAACAATAATAGACGCGAACAGAAAATTTTGATATATGAGTATAAGCGCATTAACGAGAAACACTTTTTGTATTTTAATGCGAGTTTACTTTTTACGCATAGTTTTTTTTTTATTGGTTGCACTTTGCACTGCGTGGATAATCACATTCAAAAATTGAGTCATATAATAGTTACACCTCTTGAAGTAAATGAAACGGATTGGTCTCTTGATCAGGCTATTGTGTTATCAAATATTTTTATAATAAATGTTCATTTAGATGCAAAATGAAAGAGTTGGAAATTGGCGTGAAACGATATAAGCTACTTTGCAGATTTTGTTGGAAATGTTGATTTTATTGACATTCGATAAAATGAAAAGAGCTAAAGTACATACGAGTAAGTACATACATACGGCACAGTTTGTTCCTTGATTTTTCTGAAAGGACCCCGCATACTTTACATTGATATCCGGCCTCCGAAATTGGAATAAATAGTTGGAAACGTTCATTTAGTTGTTCTGAAACAAGAAACCATCGACAGAACCTAAAAAATGGACAGTTTTTTTCGCTAATGGCTTTTGAATATCCCGATTGTATAGTTTTCCGTGATATTGGGATTGGGAATCACCGTGCGACTGATTTAATTTTTTTTTAATATCTGCGACATTCAGGAGCCACTAACGAAAAAAAACAAAACTATATTTTTTTAAGGTTCTGGCGATGGTTTCTAGTTTCAGAACAACAAAATGATCATTTCTAACTATTTATTCCAATTATATTTTAGAAATTTCGGACAATAATAAATCGTCCCCTTAGAGCAGAACTATTTTATGTCCAAAAATGTCGATTTTCGGTTTTTCCGTTCTATGTATACTTTAGGGGCCACTTTATTTGCTGCAGAAGTATACCATGTCCACGCCAACGGAAAATTTACGATTTAAAAATAAGCCCATGTGTTCGGATTGATTTCCTATACCTACGTATTTTTATTTTAGTGTTTATATTATATAGTATGTAAAATAATAAAATATTATTAAAAAAGGAAAAGCTTTGCTTTAATTAACTGAAGCAGAAAAAGTCTATGTCCAAATAGAAATAAATATCAAAATTCTACCTTTGGACATGGGATATGTGGCAATCATCCAGGTTCTATGTCCACATTCTTTGAATAACGTGATATTTGCCAAATACTAATAGACTAGGGTAAAAGTAGACAAAAAATGTAATATAGTTTGCTATTTTTGCAGGCAAAATAGTATTGAAATTTTTAAAAACTAAAAAAAACCTTCTCCTGTAAAATTTGATTTTTGTGACTTGAGAATAGTTCTGCTCTAAGGGGACGAAATGCTTACCTATCCATTACAGAAATATACTTTTAGGTAGGTAAGCATAATTGTTACTTTGAACTATCCTAAAAATCCTTTATCTTATAGTTCACCGTGCTTACTGAGTCTTAAATGTATGTTAAAATATAGGACAAGTAAATTAAAATAAAATAGAATATATCCTTTGCGGTTGTAAATGAGAATGGATGCGATTTTTTAAATAATTTGAATACCAATTTTTCAATTCCTTTCTAAATAACATGCTATGTACGCTATTGAGATCTAGTAATAGATACCTACCTGTGTGGCTCGCACTTCTAATAATTTCTTCAGCCTTATCGTCTTTTATTTCGATTCCCAAATTATTTAGCATAATTTTAAATTCGCCAGGTGTGACTCTGCCATCCTGATTTCGGTCTAGTAGATCAAAAGCCGTTTTGAGACCTGAAAAATAGGTAACTGTTACGTGTGAGCTGATGTTGATTTCGGATGCACGCACCGCCTTTTTCATTTCTCATCAGATTTAGATTTTTCTATTAGAGCTTCTTAAAAATCAAGTCATTGTGAGTCACAAATGCGAATTTGATATGTGTAGATAAGAAAAATTTGAAATTTTGGTAACGTTATATTTTAAAAAAATTTGCCCTACACATTTACTTTTTTATACTCTACAATTTAGTTCAGTGTTTAAAAAATTGTGCATATTAATATTGTAGTCGAAAATAAGCAAGTTGAAATTTGCAATACTTTTTTTCTCAACAAAACTACAGTTTGGTTAGGTACTAAATTATATAAGTATGTACAGTGTGGTCATTGCATTATTATGATTACTGATAATATTTAAATTCGTCAACTCATTTATTTTTCACTCATTTTTTCAACTTGGTTTTTGGTTTATTTTGATAACTTGAAAAATAAATGAATTTATGTTATGATGTATTCAAGGTACATTGACCACATAAATGTTATCAAGGTACATTGACCACACTGTACGAGGCGTGTAAATTAAGTAATGAGACTTCGAATTTTTTTAATCGAATATAATTACAATTATTCAGTACTGTCTCCTTCAAAATAACTTCTTTGGGAAATCACATAGCGCTGGAGACGGTTTTTATATTCCTCGTAGCAGTGCTGGAACTCATATACTGAAATAGCCTTCAGCTGGTCGGTTACAGCCGTCTGAATGTTTTCTATGGTCCCAAAATGACGTCCTTTGAGGTTATTTTTCAATCTCTGGAAGACGAAAATAAGTTTCACAAAAGTTGTAAGTGATGGGGCGTGATACAACATCCAGTTGTTCTTGATGTTTGGTCTCGCACGCATGTCCCTTTATCGAAGTTCTTCAAAAACCTCCCTGTAAAAGTATTGATTTACTGTTTGGTTTGGAGGCACACACTCGTTGTGGACAATTCCTTGGCTGTCAAAAAAGCAAATCATCATGCATTTGATCTTCGACGTTGATTTTCTTGCTTTTTTGGGTCTTGGAGAGCTTGAAGTGTGCCATTCAATGCTTTGGCGCTTGGTTTCCGGGTCGTACTCAAACACCCAATTCTCATCACCAGTAACGACACGTTCCATTAAATGGGGATCATTTTCAATCGATTCCAAAAAGTCGAGACACCTTTCTCCCCTGATGTCCTTTTGTCCCTGCGAATGGTTTTTTGGAAACATTTTTGCGCAGATTTTTCTCATCCCCATTTCGTTAGTTAAAATTTGATAAACAGTGATGTGATTCAAATTTAACTCTTCCCCAATCATTCTTGTCGTCAGCCGACGATCTGAACGCACAAGATCCCATATTCTATCGACATTTTCATCGGTCCTTGAATATGGAGGCTTTCTGTTGCGTGGTTCATCTTCAATCGACTCTCTTCCTTCTGATAATGCCTCAAACCACCGAAAAACTACGGCTTGAAAAAAACACTGTCTCCGTAGGCATGTTAAAGTTTTGCTAAAGTATCCGTTGCGCTGTGTCCAAGTCTAAAGCAAAACCTGATAGCGGTTGCTCAAAATTAAAGTCACTCATTTTTAAAACAAATGACTCTCACAAGTTCAAACTTGTACTGAAGATGCATTACATGTTAACCTAACAACCTTCCAAGTCCCGTCTCGGCAGTGTTGCTAGATCGGGCGCTACGTTGCCAGTCTCATTACTTAATTTACACACCTCGTAGGTACATACTTATAGAGTTTAGTACCGTACCAAACTTAAAGTTTTGTTGATATCATTAACTTAATCTATTGAGTTAACTAATTGTCGTGGAAAGTGAGCGTGCCGAACGTATGCATTGCCAATGGCATTACGTCACAGAAACCGCTATCCAATAAGATTATCGATTACTCCTATTGCTATCTGCTAAGAATAAGGCATTCATATGGTATGGTATGTATGTATGTATGTATGTATGTGCGTGCTAACCATCGCAAACTTTAGGACGCATGGGAAATACAGATTCGATGTAGTTTTCAATGTTAATTTTTAATCTGAAATAATCTTTTTGATATCTCAAATAGTTCTCGAGATATTTGACTTTTCTGCCCAGTAATTACTCATGTAGATATCGCAAGTTTGGTTGCTTTAAAATTATTACATTTCATTTTTAATATTTTGAATATAATTTTTTAAACAAAGTAGATTTTATAATCTTCATAGTGTGTACCTGTGTAATAAAGGTGCTTTTGGTGCTTGGAAAGACATAAATGTCGGCAAAATAGCAATTATTTTATGATATACATTTATGGGATACAGATTATTGTTATAGGTACAATTAGGAGAATATATTTTTTATTGTACTAATTAATAATATAAACATTATTTTAGCCTTGAGTTGCATACCATAACAGTAGTAAAGTACACGAAACGTGTAACTTCATATTATTTTATACTCTGTTTAAACTTTTTGGATAAAAAAATTCAATACAGGTATAAACTTGAACTGTATGAACCTATATAACTAATATAATACCTAGAGTAGTTCAGTCAATAGTTGTCAAGGGGAGTGTATTTAAGATTAAAAAAAATAAAATAGTTAGGAAAGCAGTTAGTGAGAAGCTGTTACTATAATATGCGTCAGATACTATGACATATCTACAAATTATTTACGGTGTTTCCTTAGTAATCTGAAAAACTGAAGGAGATACTACCTTAAGTGAGTTCACGAAGAAAAGGTCGTATGAGGTTTTTTTCCTAAATGGCTAAGTTTTTGAGATACAGAGTGTTAAGCTGCCTAAAAGCGGATATGGTAGGAGTTTGTGAGAAACAATGTGTTCAAGAAGAAGGAGTGGAAGACCATCATTACTGTAGATGAAACTTAGGTGTACTGTTACGATCCGGAGATGGAGCAGCAAAGCACACTGTGGGTGGAAAAAATGAAAACTTCCACCAAAGAAACCGCGTGTTTAAAAATCGGCCGCTAAAGCTATGGCCATAACATGCTTTGACTAAAAGGGGTGGTATACCCATACAGTCTTATTACAGTAATTGCGAATTATTATAAGTTATTATATTAAGTTTTACGGCGTTAATGACCCAGTACCATATCCCCAAACAAGCGAGCTGAATTAACTGACTTCACGTGGCTAATGTCGTGATGGAATTTTTAAAGAGTAAAAATAAATAAATAAATAATTGCCATACAATTCCCATATAGCCCTGATGTAGTTTCGTGCAACTTCTATTTGTACCCTTGAGCAAAAAGGGCCTTAATGAACGGCGATTTCAATCAGAATTAGATGTAAAGGTTTTAGAGGTGGTTTTGAAGAACTCTCAGTGAATTTTCTTTATCATATCTTTAAACAGTGGCATCATTAAGGTGGTTGCTTTACGGCGAGACTATATACCTACAACGTGATAAATGTAATGTTATTGAAGATGAATAAATAATTAGAATTATTTTATAGCAATAGTGCTAGTCTTTGTTGAAAACCCCTCGTCCTAATATAAATCCGTGATTAATGACTACATGCTTCTAAGGAGTCATTGACAACGTTACGCCAAATTTTTCTCCTTCATCAGCCGCCTATTTATTATTTTCCAAACGCCGATGTGCCGTACCTCATCTGGTTCGTTTTTATAAGCCGTTTATCTGGACAGGGGCCAAATTTCGACTTGGTGCCATTAGCTAAGCGGCAAAAATAAACCGACGTATTATTAATTATTTATTTAAATTGTTCAGGTAGGTATTTTCGTCTTCGTCTTTGGGAAGGCGTTTCGGCTCGAAAAACAAATTTTTGTACAATGTAACGAGCACGGGCCACTGACTAATATTATTGTTTATTATGATTTGAGTAAAAACAGGAGTGGCGGTGCTTTGGAGTGGCGGTGCTACGATTGTCTCGTGTCGGATTATTAATAAACACCCTTGAGAATCTCTTGCCATCTGCCCACTACATCTGAACTGCGGGGTTCGAAATAAATGAGGTATTTATAGAACATTGTGATATTTTTACGGACATTGTGGGACTAGTAATTGCATGCGTCTTTACTATTTCTAATTGAAGGCGGTTTTCTTCATGAGTTTTGAACTGAAGAAAGTTTCATCAGCTAAAGAGCTTTGGCTAAGGGGACCTGGCCTCCTTCAATTTTCACAGTTTACATTTATTACATAAAATATATTTATCTTTTAAATATTTTTTTGAATTTCACTATCAGCCGAAATTGCTCATAAATAGGCTTTAGAATGTTTGCGTGCCCGCGTGTAAAACTCCATAAGAGTATCCCGCCTTTCCGTGACGGCGCGAATGGGGATAGCGTACTACTGCGCATATGAGGGCTCTGGAGCGTTTTAGGGCACGGGTCAATACCGTATGTAGCACGGGAAAGTAATACACGCGTATATAATGTACAAGGCGCTTACAAAATACGGTTTATACCATCATTATCATATAGTGTTATAGTTCCGAGCCCTGCGTTGCCGGACACATTTCCGGACCCTACTCGTAAATCATTATAGCCTAGCAAATCTTAGGGCCCTGACCTACCCCTTGAGGACGGCCATGTTAATAGTTAAATGATAAGGAAAGTTAAGAATACATTTTCAAATATTTAAGGTGTAATAATTTTCTACAAATTTAATGAAAAATTTAATTTAATTTAATATAAAATTTAATTTAATTTATTTATTGATGTCCCAATTTTTTTAAATTTAATATAAATTAAATTATATTTAATGTATTTAAATGACACGAAAATGTCAATTGGTTAAGAAAACACTTTCACTGTTATAGTGGTCAATGATGACCCTTTGCTTAAAAGCTTCAATATCTGTACGATAGCTTATCTTTTAAATATTATATCACCTTATCACCTTATCCTAAATACTAAATCCTAAATATATCCTAAATAAATATCCTAAATACTATTATCACCTTTTAGAAGAATTTTATGTAAAATACCCTTTTTTCCGAATAAGTAAAGTGTAGTATTGCCAAATTGATAATTGACAACACATATACAGTTTGTTAGTTCACTGAATATAATTAATGATAATCCTGCATGAAACATTCTGACGTTCTATCTACTAATCTTAACAAGGTTAGACTTTCTCATCTATCAGGTTTCTCCAAAATCGTTTAGTCATTCAACCAGCTGATTTGTCTCATAGGCGGATCCAGAAGGCTTCTCACGGGGGGGGGGGGCATCTTAGTGATAAAGCAATTTTCAAGGTCACGTGTTTTCCTGGTACTTCAGAATTTCAATGAAAAATCCCTTTATACAAATATATCGACTATCACAAGAATACTTTTTGGAATTTCTAAGGGTGCCAAGGGGGGGGCACGGCCCCCATGGCCCCCCTCTGGACCCGCCAGTGATTTTTCTACTCTTGGTGTGATATCGTCAAAGGATTTTTTACTCATTTAATGTTTTCTAATTTGGAATACTTAGTCTAAGATAGTTGGGATTTTGCGAAACGGTGACGCTATAGGGAAGAAGCAGAGATTCTATACTAAATATAATAGTAGTAACTACTTAGTTATAAAGAATTCACAGCGAGATGTTTCACAAGAAAAAACCCGAAAAACGATAAGAAATACTTATAAATAAATTAATAAAACGATAAATTCCTCTACGGGAACCCAGGATTACTCTTCATGTAATGAAGGGTAGTTATATTCATTTGTTAAATGAATATATTCATTTTGTTAAATGAATATATAGTTGAAATGTTATATTCATTTGATCAAGAAACCGTTTCCATTAGTTTCTAGAATATGTACAATGCATATAATAATAATAATAAACGGTCTTTATTTTCACATGTATTACATTATATACAGATACATTATATACAGATACACAATACATTATATACAGATACATAAATTAAATTAAACATAATGTTTTTAGATGTGAAAAGTTCAGTTTGGTCTGATAAAATAATACCAACTGTTATTAACCTTAAGCGACATAAAAATATTGTATAAAATAAAATAACGACGATATAGGAAATATAGGAAAAATATGTATTAGACATATTGATTTTGTTAGATAATCTAAAATTAATTATCTTTTATTAGATATGAAGGAGTTTTGTTTCTAATGATTTTATGACTAGGGTCCGGAAATGTGTGCTGCAACGCAGGGCTCAGCACTATAAAACTTAATGAAAGGATAAACCGTATTTTTTAGGCGTCTTGTACATTATATACGCGTGTATTTATTTCCCCTGCGTACCTACGTCATTGACCGATCCTGTCCATGGCATGGCAGGGCGATGCCATGTTTAACCTATCACAGTTAATACTGGGATAGGTGCCCCAGTTAAACTCCTGCTCCAGTTTAACTCACTAAATTAATGGGAGATTCTCTGTCTAATACGAATGCCAAATATCAGTCCAAGACAAGAGTTTTGAACCACTTAGATTCTATGAACATCAATAGAATTAATACATGGACCCACGGTGTCACAGAAGTAACATTTTGATAGAACCAGTGATTCGCAAAATATAGTTTTTACTTTCCTACTTAGAAAATATCTGTTGTTAAAAATCATTTTTAGATTGGTGTAAGCTAATCGTATGCAACGATTAATATAAGATTTAAATCTTAATCATGGCTCAAAAATTTAAGCCGATTTTTTTTTGTGTCTTTTGTTATAGGTAATTCATGTCCACCAGTTCTTACTTTAGTTAAGGGAGCAGCACGTAGGGAGCAGCAATATGTAGATTTTTTTGGACTAAAGAGCACGACACTGCAAAAATATCACAGAACATATCACACAAACATAACACAGAAAGTTTCTCTAGAATGTACTTAATAGTATTCGGTCAATTATTGTTCATTTTGTTGAGGGGTGTTCTAAACATCTATACTCAAATTACTACGAGTATATTGATTAGTTAAATTTTTTTGAGAGTTGTTTTGTACTTTTAATTGTTTTTTTGCGTCTTTTGTTATAGGTAATTCATGTCCACCAGTTCTTACTTTAGTTAAGGGGTTATACGTCAGTATGGGGCAGCACGTATACGTAGATTTTTTGGATTAAAGAGCAAAAATATCACAGAACATATTACACAAACATAACATAGAAAGTGTCTCTAGAATGTACCTAACAGTATTCGGTCAATTATTCATTAAATTTGTTGAGGTTTGTTCACTAAAGATCAATACTCAAATTACTACGAGTATATTGATGAGTTATATTTTTTTGAGAGTCGTTTTGTAGTTAGTTTAATAAGTTAACAGCTAAGTACACAGGATAAGACTTTCTACACCTTTAAACGACAATGCGTTTCTGCGCATATGGTACGCCCCTAAAGCTTCACATGCGTTGCTAACTTACAAAATGGCTGCTGTTCAAATCCGCAGAAAAAGGCGGGGTTTATTCTACTGCCTATCCATAAGTATACAGATCATTGGTCCCGACGATCCGACACCGGGTTGTGTTATTGCCAACAACGGTGGCCAAGACGTGGCTCATCCCACACTGCTTCCCTTTCCACACCGCCTTTTCTTGCACAGAAATTTTTAGCTGGATGTATATACCTAAGTCAATACGGGTTACACTGTATACAAATCTTTCAAGTATCCTGTTATCCTAAACACGAATGACTCATTACATTATAATTCCTCCCTATTATTTCTATCCACAGTACACGTTAGACTGCTTATTTATTTCGTAGATAAAAATGTTAGCAAAGATAAAACACATGAATGGAATGAAGTGTACCAATTTTAGATAATGGTTTTGCAAAATATGTTTGTTCTGTCGAAAAAATGACTAAATGTTTTGATAAAAACTTTGAATCACGTGGTACATAAAAATGTTTAACAACTTAAACAAACTCTTGGAGGTTAGAAAAACGTATTAAGAGAGTAGAAATATATCTGTGTCGAAAATTTTGCAAGAATTAATTCCTCAACAGCGAAGGTTTAATCATACCAAGATTACCAATATGCACCACATACTTAAGGCCGCTTTCCAGTTCGGAATTTTTCTTGCCACCAATAAATATTGCAGCAATTTTTATTGCACGCATGCGTATTTATGTTTGTTCGTGCAATTTCTTGCAGATAAAAATTGCAAGCCGGGAGCTATAATTATTGAGGCTATCTGCAATTCTATGTGTTGCCAACTGTTTGACATAACCTCAACATTTAACGTGCTGTGCCATCGTTTGTACTGTGTGATGTCTATGTGGTTTTCTGAATTTTCTCGCTCCGAGATTGATTTAATCATGTCTATTTTGTGTGTTTAAAATGGTTAAATACTTTTGTAGCAATCGAGTTTATCACTTATATTTTGGTAACAGTGGCTGACAGCTCAAATTAGCATTGAAAATTGCAAACTGTAAAATAACACCGAACTCTCTTGAGAAATAAAAATTGCTGCAATAAAAACTGCAGCAAGAAAAATTGCGAACTCTAAAGGCCGCTTTACTTTTTAAAGCCTCATACATATACCCAAAATCCAAAAATTAAAGCAACACTTAAACAAATATACTTTTCTCAAAAAAGAGAGGATAAGAAAAGGAAGCAAAAGGTATTATAAAACATGAAACGTTGTATTTAAAATAAGTCCTAATAAGGGTAAAGTTGTTTAATTTTGACCCTCTATGTTGAGCACTCTGTATATTATGTCGTATGTCTAGTACACTTGGCAAACTCAAATTTTCGTAATCCGCGCCAAAACGCACTAATGATAGTAATGATCCTAACCTATTAATGAAATACAAGCTCTCACAGTACTGGCCGGTTGATTTGTGCGTTTCAGCAATCCGCCCGTTTCTGCGTTCAGTGTATGACCGTGCTAAAATACATTAGGTAAAAATTAATATAAAAATTAACCAGAGTTTTACTACTGCGATAGATATTCATTTCTTCTACAGGTTAACAATTTCAATTTCTTGTTATAAAATTTAAATGTTTCGAAATCCGTTCGTTTTAGTGATAGACAATGTTCATTGAAGTGACTAAATTAAAGAGTAGAAACCATTTAAAATAATAAAAGTTTGTATTCACTTCTGGTATATCCAGAACAACCAGAAATTCGCCTCTTTAGATGTGTAGAGCATCTCCGAAAACCTCCAGATACAAATTTTTAGTTCTCCCAAAATGTTTAATAAGCCACTCACAGTGCAGCATCCTGTATATTTTCAGCGGTATTTATGCACCTGCTAAACTTTCTGGCTTAGATATGTTCTGATATGTGCATGGTTGGGCTGCATTGAGGACATATTTAAATACGTGTGGTTGTCTATCTTTCCGGTGTATCCTTATTTTGCCATTTCATACATACAGGTATATTTTAGACACATACAATTAACACAAAATACAACAAAACCAAAAGCTTTTTTGAATGGGAATTTTCAGTTTTAATTTCATTTTTTGTATTTTTGTTCCATTGACATAAAAGTGGCACAAACAGCTTGTTTTTTGGACTGACTTAGTAAACAGTTTACGTTTTGTTTATTAAACTTTTTTTAGGCTTATTTTTAATTTTAACGTCGTAAATTTATCGACTAAGGATGCATTTTCATGCAGTCGCTAGTCGCTCGTTTTCAGCGACAAATGAGGTCACGTGGTACGATTTTGAATTTTCCGCCACTTTAAGAATTGTTGCGAATAAAGCCAAATTTTTTAGCTTTTCTCTGCCGGGGTCTACCAGCGTCAATGTAATTCGAACAACCGAAAGAGTATGAAGAAAGTGTCGGGAACACAGCTTCAAAAAATCCATATTCTCGTCGCAATTTATATAATAGATGGACCCAAAATCTTTTCTTTTTATATCGCTTTTGTTTATTATGAATAGCAATATGATTAAGTAAAAGCGTGGTTATAACCCTATTTCGTCGAATCCTATTAATTTGCGCTTGCCGGATAATTTTTTTTACACTGATATATCCACATTTTATAATCATATTTACTAGACATGATTTTCTCTATTACTATATTACAAGTATCATATTTATTTTTCACCATTGTATACATATACCTTTACAAAATAATAGTGGTAAAGGGATTTTTATATTTAAAAAAATATATAAATCTGTTTTATTATATCGATAGATCGACTTTCGATACACATGTTTCATTTGACGCTAAATGCTGCAATTTTTCGCTACAATTCTTAAAGTGGCGGAAAATTCAAAATCGTACCACGTGACCTCATTTGTCGCTGAAAACGAGCGACTAGCGACTGTATGAAAAAAGCACCTTTATTTAACGTGCAGTATTTCAACACATAACCGGTTACACTGAAAAAATAAAAATGTATTTTAAAGTGTCGTGTGCAATTCAGAATGTCCATTTGGGTCATCTAGACCGTCTAGAGTTCCTTTATTTCGAATTTAATAATTTGATGACATTGGAAAACGAAAGAAAAATCAGCAAAAATATTTTTTATCTTAAATCTAATCATTTGCAAGTGAAAGTCGAATCTTTAAACTTTAATTTACTTTTTCATTGTTGTTGTACCTTGATTTATTCACGAGATGTTGGACGCGAAAAACTGTTATATTTTTTGTTTAAAGTTGATTAATCTTCACTTAAAAATGCGGAAGTGGATAAATAAAAAAACGTAATTTGAAGAGGCAAGGTTATATGTACCTACCTAATCATTTAACGGGTACATTTCATATTCTTTTTTTTATTTTCCTACGCCTTTTTTTCAATAAACCTAAGGATATTTAGATTTTAAACTTAAAAAATACATATATATATAGGGTGGTCCCCCGGGAATTGCATTGATCGATTATGGGAAAACTATAATTATCAAAAATCTGAAAATTTGGTGACATACTAAGGTCGATGGTCGATTTTTTGTAATATTCTGATAACTATAATTACAGGGTGTTCAAAAAATGAGATCAAAAATAAAATTGAGAAAAATGCCAAAAATCAATTTTTTTCAAATGGAAATCCCCAATTTTCATAATTTTATCTTATTTAACATAAAAAATAAGGGTAAGTTTGTATAAGGTTGTTTATTCTAAAAATTTGTAGTTTTGAAAATATTGCCAATTTAAATTTTTATATGCTTATTTTATATTTTTGTAGATTTTGAAGTGCAGCTACTCTTACTTGGCCATGACAAAAATGGCCAGGTTGAAAATTCTAAAAAAAAGATATATAAATGATTTTAATAAATGTTCAAATTGATGTTCTTGAACTTCAAGACATTTTTCGCATCTAAGCAGAAAATTTTCATAGTGGCTCTTCTTATTGATTGAGGATCAAGGTCTTGGAAGGCTGTTCTGACTCGCCGCATGCAGTCTTTTCTGGTGGTTAATGCGATGTTGTAAACTTTATTTTTGATTGTTCCCCAAATAAAAAAATCAAGTACTGATAGGTCGGGGGACCGTGCTAGCCAAAGATGTGGCCCATTGTTGGCTATCCATTGATCGTAAAATAAGTTCGGCAGGTGATTGTTGATTAAATGACCATTATGCGGAGGCGCCCCATCGTGTTGGTAAAATATATTTCTATAATCAGCCAGTGCTAAGTTGTCTAAATAGTTAATTTCAAAATTTCTTAAGATGTTAAGATAGCGCTCACCAACAAGTAAAAAACGTATTTTATATCTAGAATACTTCAAAAATGGCCAACTTACCATTTAAATTATCTTCCAGGGAACTCCCAGAACTCCAGGGCCACGACGCCATTATTTATTATGGCACAATAAGCATTAAATTGCCAAGATTCTTGAAAGTTTCGTTCTCTAAATGGGTATACATTGTAGTCGCTCCAATAATGAGAATTGCGTCTATTAAACACCCCATTTTTTTTTGTAATTTTTGCTTCGTCCGACTAAATAATATTATCCAAAAAATAATAATTTTCTTGTGATCTAAGTAAAATAAATGTGCAAAACTCCACCCTTCGTGGAAAATCGGTCTCCTTTAAATGCTGGACTATGGAAAATGCATATGGATGAAACCTGTGTTTCCGTAAAATTCTTAAAACTGATGTCCTCGATATCCCTGATTCTAATGCTACTTGCCTTGTAGAAATTGTTGGATATGCGGCAAAATTTCCCAAAATTGCGATTTCAATATTTTCATTGTCAACAACTGGTATATTTCTATGTATTCCAGGTTTAACGGATCCAAAGTTTTTGAAGTTTTCTATAATACGTTTAACAGTATTTGGCGCTGGTTTCTTTTTCTGCGGATATCGCGTTGCAAATGTATTACATGTTCTTGAAATAACTTTATCACATTCTCCATAAATAATAATAAATTTAAATAATCTTCATTTGTATAATTTAAGCGTCGCGGCATGATTATTAATAATAATTTTCAAACGGTAAGTGACAGTTGTCAAACGGTAAGTAGATAAGCTTTAAAACGGTAAGAGTAGCTGCATTTAAAATCCGCAGCAAAATCGTCATAAAAAATTTATATCGGCAATATTTTCAAAACTACAAATTTTTAGAATAAACAACCTTATACAAACTTACCCTTATTTTTGATGCTAAATAAGATAAAATTATGAAAATTGGAGGTTTCCATTTGAAAAAAATTGATTTTTTGGCATTTTTCTCAATTTCATTTTTGATCTCATTTTTTGAACACCCTGTAATTATAGTTATCAGAATATTACAAAAAATGTATTAAAGTGGATCCTTTTCAACAAGGAATCCGACCCAAATTGAATAATAAAGGCTTTCTTATAGGAAAAATTGGTAATTGTCTTAGGGCCTGCAGACATCATTTTTGACATAAAAACTTAAATATCTCAAAACCGCTTAAACTTAGGTATAGGACATTATACATGAAATATTCTTAGAATTTACCATAGAATCTAAAAATGTATTAATATATAGGGCATTCCATTTAAAATAACAAAGTTGGTATGTCACCAACTTGTATTTCACCAAATTTTTTTTATTAATTACAGTTTTCCCATAATCAATGGATGCAGTTCCCGGAGGACCACCCTGTATAGTTGAGTTCCCCTTCAAGTTTGGAAGTTTCCCTTTAAGTTTATTTATGTTCTAAAAATATGTAAGATTCATATTTTTCGATTACAGGATAATGAAACGTAAAGCAATTTTGTATTGACATCCGATATCTAGTTTAATACTGAGTGAGAAAAATCATGAGTAATTAGAGGCACCTACAGTACACTCAGAATAACTTTGCCCGCGAATTGCGCCCAACAAATCTAGTACGAGACAGTAGGACCATACCTGAGAGTATAATAGATATCCACAAAAAACAGCTGCAGGTACAAAAGAAATGAGCACAATTTCAGGTTTTGTCTAATGCGGCTAAAGGTAAACACTCTGTAGGTGTATTGTAACTGACATCTTATATCCATCATGTATTTGAGACATTTTCTCAGGGAGTAATAATCGTAAATTACAAGAATATTGCCATGGGTTTAAAGTTCTAAAATTTTAGTAACTGCACAATGATTCTGCTATCAGGTGGAATTTTTGTCGATTGTTTCTACAGAATAAAGCTTTTAGAAGTAGACATAATATGACTACAGTAAAAAAAACTTCGGATAAAGCTTGAACAAAGGATATTAAAGAAGTATTTTTACTAGAAAATATCGAAAACGGGTTGCAAAATATACGCGTATTATTTTTTAAACAAAAAAAGTTAATACATAACTTTCAATTTCACCATTTTCACAAAATTTTCATATTATACTAAAGGTTGTATTCTCATGCTTTTGAAAAAAATACCATTTTTCTTGATGTTGCATATAGCCTACCCACAAAATTTTAAAGATGAAATAAATTAAATTTTAAATTTAAAGAACAGATTATAAGAATAAAAGTTTTTTGCAATAATTACTTTATTAAGAAAAACGTATTTTTTTTATTTTGTTTTGGGTTCATGTCCATTATAAAGACGAAGACTTTCAAATTTCACCATCTGATCTGAACTGATTGAAACAATAATACTGTTTAACCGTTTTATCTGTTATTAATACCATCTAAGCGATTAATAACATTACATATAAATATATTTAAAATATTCATAAATAGTATTACTAAATATTACTGATAATTCGACTTGAATTATCCAATTGAAAATATTTGGACAATATGAACTAATTACATACCTATAATGTAAGTATGTAAATGACACATCTAGTATGTACAAGTAGTGCTCATTTTTTGTAGTTGCAGCCGTGAACGCTGTTATTGTTTCTTTATGAATATCTCATATCTCTCGGGTATGGTCGTACAACCTCTTACGTTCAACTTCTTACGTTCGTTGTACACAATTCGTTAGCAAAGCTATTCTAGGTGTATTGTACTTGGAACAAGAATAAGCTTTTAACATTAAATCTGAAGCTGCTTTCTTCTTATACAGAACATAATGTACAAGATACGATAAGATCTTATACAAAATATAATGTACACTGTGTTCATCTTGTTTTGTCCCATTTGTCATTATTGTGTCATTGTATTTAATGGCTGTAGAAATATTATTTTTTGCTTTAGAAAATTCAGCAAAAAATAAAGTTTTAGGTTGTAGCTTTACAGACTGTCAAATGTCAAAGTTATTGACATAACCTATGATTTTTATAATGGAACCAAGAAGTTTAGAACTAAGGAGACCGAACTGCGGCTTTTCGCTGTATAACGCGACGGGCTCGAATATGTCCGCCTCCAGAGGCGCTGTAAACAGTTGTGTACTCTGGTTGCTACGGTATATAAACAGATATCTATACGTATACCGTGGTCTGTATTAATCTGTGTGCATTAGAGGTTAGAGTCCGTGTGAATGTCCGTGGTGCGAATACATTTGACAGACGCTCGATATTTTTCGTTAATTTGTTGTTACACAAGTAATGTCTTTGCAATTACACATTTTCGCAATGATCAATATGAAAATGTACTCAAAATATTTCATGTTACGTGCTTCAACGTTAACAATACAACAAAGGAAAATATTTCGTTTCATACATACATCAGTAATTTGAAATAATGTCCGGTTATTCGGACCGCTTCTTAAATCACACAATGCAACACAGCACTTTTGAACCATATTTATTTTTGTATATATTTTTGTTAAAGCCAAACGGCATGTAAGCACCCGCTTTGACAGCTTAATGATAAACGTCATATAAAACCATAGCATGGTTTTCTATGATAAACATTCACATGTGGACCGCTGACCGCTGCTCATCACGTGACTCGAGTACATTACTGTTTACAGCACCTCCTGGAGGCGGACAGATTTGATCCCTAGATACCGAACGAGTTCGGTCTCCTTAGTTCTAGTCTTCTTGAATGGAACACTATCTTCATCATCTATTACTGTCTTTTATTTAATTAATTTGCGTCAGATGTGATCTCCATCACATGGCAATTTTTAGTACCATTTAGATATTATGTAGTTCAGCTTTGATTTGTTATCTGTTACTATCATCATTGGTTATTATTAGTATTAACAGTATGTTGTTACTAAGTGAAGAGTAATATTATAAATAAAATTCCTGAATTAATAAAAATAAAAGGCAGATGTTGCATATTTCCTTGATCACGATAAAAAGTTCTATTCAAGTAGCTGAAAATAGACACTACGTCGTAAAACTTTATAAAAAACTATACAACCTGATTTTTTGCTGAATTTTCTAGAGCAAAAAATGTTTCTAAAGCCATTTAAAACTGAGACAAAATAAAATGAACACATTACACATATAAAAAGTGGTTAATTTATCTAAACCATATGAACAGAAAATATATTACACACTTCCTCCCGTGAATAATAATTATTATTTATTTAAAATCTACGTGTTTAAAAAAATAGTAGTGATAACGTTTAACTTATGATAGTCACATTTTTTATTACGCCATATCAGGTAGCACTTTATTTAGATAATTTATACTATATAAACTTTATAATTATAATAATCTTTGTTTTCTCAAAATGTCAAAAAAGGTTGCGTTCTCCTTTCAGATCATATCACATTACATATGGCGTTAATTGAGCTTGTAGTATGAACAACTAAACTCTGAATTCTATTTATCTCTGTATCTATTGGTACATATTTTTGATGTCACATGGTTTAGGAAATTTGCAATTTAGCAAGATGAGCTTATGTATGATGCTGGATCAGGGCCAGAGCAAGGTTACTAAGCGCCTTTATGCGAGATAATTTTTTCGTCTCTATGATGTGTGCTTTTTTAAATTTACTGTTTTCGCCTCTAAAGCGTTTTACTATAAATTATGTAATTCTTTAGAAAAACTAAAACGTTTTTCCAAAACGTGTTAATATCTACACGTGTTGTTCAGAATACCAAATATCAAAGGAAGGTATATTAGAAGGGCATAGGTATATATTAATTTAGATGAACAAAGGAGCAAAAACACGATATATTAAAAATATATATGTACCACCATCTGAAACAGACAATGGAAGCCATCTTGGTAAAGTCAAATTTGACATTAAAAGGTAAAAAATCCTTTTTTTTTGAAAACTTGGTAAAACTATTTTTAGAAAAGTTGGTTAGAATTTCACTTTGGACCTACATATTTATCAAGTCTGAAGTCGATATTCCACAATTTAGCATTTTCAATTTTTGTTTTAATGCTGAACGATTGATTTACTCTCAAAGTAGTTGAGATATGTTTTACAGTTGCAAATCGATCATATAAAATAATTATATTGTTTATTTTTCCATTAGCAACCCTTTCAAAAATATTAGATGGGTATAAGAAAAATTTCAAGTCTGGCGCAGTTTTCATTTTGTTTAAATACAATTCAATAAATTAGTGAATTAACAATAAGTTAGTGAATTATGCATTGAAATAACAACAAAGCATACCAATTGCAAAAAATGCCTCAGAAAAATGATTGAAAATTATTGGTTTCAGTTACCTAATCAGGATCAAAATAGAGTGTTTAAAAAAATATGGTTTTATTTTTTGCAATTGTGATGAGTGTTTAAATTAGTGTTCGTATTTTTTGAGTTTTTTTTTAATTACTTAGTGTTGTGATGTTATTTCAATACATAGTTTACTGTCATATTGAACTGTATTTAAATAAAATGTAAAAGCGCCAAACTTAATATTTTCGGAAAATAAGGGTTTTAATAGGCAAATAAACGAAATCGTCGTTTGACAAGACCGATTTACAATTATAAAATACATCTTAAGTACTTTCAAGATAAACGAATTTCCGATTTTAAAAAAAAATCGCAATTTTCAATGTACGTTATTAATGTTTTTCGAAATGCCTTGTTAGCATTGCTGACAACTGACAAGTATCCTTTCTCTTACGACAAGATTCTCTAATGCTATCTCTTAAACTGCAGCATTATTAGATAGACGAGATCGAATTTTATAAACTAGTTCCTTCAATCTGCCCTACAGACAATAGGTCACGGAATTACAAAAATATGAGGATATATTTTCACTCACATTTTGAATTCAGTAAACAGTAGACTCCAACGCCAATTTTCTAGTATCAATAACTCAGTGTCTAATGAAGTTAGACCTACAGCGCGAAGTCGAATCCAAAGATGCATTATGTACGAGGGTTGAACAGTTATTTTCTATTTTTGCGATTCTTGTATAACATATCACATTTTTTCAAATGGCAATTTTCGGAAATGAAAAGAAATTGGAAAAGCACTCAGCCGAACAGAACACTGAATTTAAAGAAACCATTTAAACAGGTCTTAGGTTTTTTGCGCCTTGATTGTGGAGTTGTAGGGTTCCGCCGGCCCTGCGCAGGATCCCTATAGGGAATCCTGCCCTTTTAGGTTCACAGTAATTGAAATAAAAAAAATACAAATAAAAAATACGGTTCGACTGCAATTATCCGACAAATAATGGAATATACGAATTTTATTGATATGTATTTGGTAATATTTGTGATTAATGTACTAAATTTGAATTAGTGGGACAAGTTTTGTTATCTCTAATGTCAAAATTCTTTATATAATTTATTTATCAAGTGGTTGGTTTACATCGAGTCTCGTCGGGTAAAGCATAAGATAAAAATCTAAAATTCAAGGGTTATTGTTAGAACTTACTTTTTGGATAATCGTTGCAATTTAACGATATCCGCATATTCAGGCACTCCATGCCAAATAGTTTAATAAAATTTAATGCCAAAATAATGTTATACCGTCCGAGAAATTTGTAAATTTATTTAAAATAGAGTTGATCGCATGAAGTAAGTAATCATTTGGCTGCTATACTGTTTGCGCGAATTTATTGACGGTTAAAATAACTCTCAGACATGGGCGTGAGAGGCAGTTTTTTTCGAGGGTGGTGATGAAAGATGCAAACACTAAAAACTGGAAAACTATCATTAAGACGAAATTATTGTCAACATGGATGAACGTTATTAGAAGCACGTAAAAAATGTTCAAGGACAATGTAGGCACAGTATGAAAATAAACCGTGTATAAGTTTTTTAGTGTGTCAATTAGTTTGTATGCATGTCTTACTTAATGCAAAATAAAATGGATGTTATTTAAGGCCTGTATTTCTATTTTGAAATTTTTCTAAGTAGAGTTAAATGTACTATAATACGTTATTTATTTATGGTTTGGCAATGATACAACAATGTGTTGACTTGACATTACACGTACCGTGTCCAAAGATTCGACGTAGAATTAATTATTTTTTCTTAAACCGTTTATGATACATTGGACACAATAACGCTACAAATCAGCTGGTTTCCAACAATTAGATATGTATAGGACGTTTTACGTCAACTTCTCTGTCCAAAAATTGAAACTACTTTAAGAGATGTTTCGGGGCTCAAAACATTTAAAATCCGAGATGGTGGCTCAATATTGATCCATGAAGGGTCAGCAAAAAATCTTTTTTTCCAAAAAATTACAAAAAATGGCTTTATTTTTCATAATTTCGAAAAATGCCTAAGAAATAAAAAGTTGTAGGTTTTAAAATTTTTATCTATGCACAGAGTTTCAATTATTTAGTACAACTTTAATTTTTCAAGTAGCTCATTCGTGAGTTAATCGAGTTAAGGCAAACCAAATTAAAATATTATTCATCAAAGTTTTTTGAATTTATGTTTCTTAGTAATTGTCGATGTACATTCATTTTTAATAAAATATAAATTTCACCATTGAAAGACCAAATTTGATGCAGCATTGAAGTTATAGTAGAGATGTGAAACTTTTTTACTCATATTTTACTGAAGAAAGTTAGACTGGAAACTTAAGAAAACTGAGGAAATGTAGAGGTATAAGATTAGTAGAACAATTTTTGTCAAATTTGTCAAAAACAGTGTAAACAGATTATTTGTCTAATAAATATACGAAAGTTACCGATACTCAGTAACTAGTGCATACATATTCATTCACACTTCCTAAATGATGAATCAGTTGCCTAAACCTTTAGTCTACTATTTTTGGGATGTACAGGAAATTGTGCAGGAAAACATAAGAGGATAAGCTTTTCAGAGGCAGGAAGCGCTAGGTGAGATATAGCAGTTGTTCTGAGGGCCATATTTATGTGGGTTCGAAGCTCATTTTGTTGGCAGCTGTCGCAGGGATATACGTACTACTATTACTAGTGTGTACTATTGTTTTTCCTGTATACTCTACTACTATACTAGCTAGATTTCTAAAGGAGGACTGCTAATTTGTGTGGTGTGGTTTTACTTATTTTATGTACCTAAAAAACGTGTAATGTGAAAACAGATTGTTTTTAAGGCTTTTGTACAGTTTAATTTGTATATACATATATACCTATATACATGTGCTTTCGTACATATGTCTGAAAACAAAATTTTGTGCGTTCGTCTTCTGTAGAATTGTTTTCCATTTTTGCATAAGTTTATGTCAGTTCTGCTATTACTGTGAATATTATATTTTATTAAAATACATTTTTGATATTCTATGATTTCTGTTTTAAGATGTCTTGAAGAACATTTTTTTAAAGTTGGGTACAACAAAAAATAATTTGATAGTGATTTATTGTATTTTATTATATGTATATTTATGTACTTCCACATTCCATTTCTTATCCTAATGGTTATCGTTTCCCCAGATGATATTATTCCTCGCTAATATCTTGAAAGATGAGAGTCATGATTTGGTGATAGCAAACTGAAATACTAAGTTTATGTATTTAAAGTGTGAGTTTATTATCATGAGTGTATCAAATACCATTGGGCCATGATCATTTTTTGCATATCATAATCCTGAATATCAAAGTCACGTATGAGTGCTTTCGGTTGACAAATTCCGTTGTATTTATAGTAAGATTAGGGATACCACTTTAGGCATGAGTAAATATAATAGAACGGCTTATATAAAACAGCATACTTGAGCAAAGAGTGCCTTGCATCAGTTAGTTCGTAGACTGGAAATATTGACAGAACATGATCATTACAAGGAAGATGACATAAGATAAGCATATGAATTATGTCGGATTTAACTACATACATATGTATGAACATTAGAGTGTTTAAAAAAAAACGACTATTTTTTTTCTCAGAGAACATTGAAATATCTTCAGAGTATCTCTAGAAAATGACCCTGTTAAAATATGAACCCTTAATATTAACATTTAGAGGTGGCGATTCTCAATTTAAATAACATGGGAATTTTTTTCTGAACTCTGGAATTTTATTACTCAAGGAAGAATCGCTGGATAGTGATACTCAAGATAGTTTTTTTGTAGGAAATTGAAAAAAGGTCTATAAAAAAGGTCTGATTGAAGATTTGCGTGAGGCAAGCCGTTTCAGAGTTATTAAGCCTCAAAAAATGAACTGTTTAACCCTTTAACGCCCAAGTGCACTGTCAAGAGACATGAACTTAGAGACTCATATTACTGATAGAAAACATAAAGAAAAAATGACTAAAACCATGTATTCCCATGTTTTCGAGGTCGCTCTTTCGAATGGAATCGTTAAAATTTGCAAAAAAAATTCATGTAACCCTCAATTTTTAACAAAAACTATTAAAAAATGCGATTTTTTTCAAGATTCTTTTTTTTTAAATCGGAATTTCAGCTATGTTATCGTCCTTTATACCACTCAAAAACAAATAGAAACGTGCACTCGAGACGTGTACTTGAAGGAAACGCAATGAGAACAATTTAATTTTCTCATTTTTGAGGTTAGCATAACTAGATATGGCAAAATTCAAAGGGTGATATTTCTCGTTTTTTACCAGCTGCGGGATTATTGACGCAAAAGAAGGATTTTGAAAATTATTAGTACTTTGGGGGTTTTTGGGTCAGGAATCAGGGTCGCTGATCACGATCCTGATGTCAGAATTTCAAAATTCAAGATGGCGGATCCAATATGGCTTGTAAACTAGAGGTTTTCGGGGTCGCTAATCACGATCCCGATGTCAGAATTTCAAAATTCAGGATGGTAGATATGATATGGCGATCATTTTGAAGCATATTTAGAAATCCTGAATTTTGAGACTTAATAACTCCGAAACGGCTTGCCTCACGCAAATCTTCATTCAGACCTTTTTTATAGAGCGTTTAATTTCCTACAAAAAACTATCTTGAGTATCACTATCCAGCGACTCTTCCTTGAGTAATAAAATTCCAAAGTTCAGAAAAAATGTTCCCATGTTATTTAAATGGGAAATAGGAAATTGAGAATCGCCACCTCTAAATGTTAATATTAAGGGCTCATATTTTAACAGGGTCATTTTCTAGGGATACTCTGAAGATTTTTCAATGATCTCTGAGAAAAAAAATAGTCGGTTTTTTTGAAACACTCTAATGAACAAATATCTACGCAAAATATACCTGGAGAAACTGAACATAACTCACTTGAAAAAAAAATAATTTTATTATTCCTAATAGTTACAATATTTTCTCACGCATTATCTAGTTTACACACTCCAGTAATTTCTTCAATGCTCTTATTGTGGTAATAAGTATTTTTTTAGGTTGGACTTACTCATTTTTTGCAAAAAAGCTTGATACGTTATTTTGTTAGTTACATTCGAATCCTGTTTATATTCTCACATATATTTATGTTGAAAACAATCTAAATCTAATATTAAATGAAAAATTAGTAGTTTGTTTTTCTTAACGTAATAATGTATAACGTAGAGAATATTTTCTCTCGTATGGAAGTTTCCACAAAAATTTCACAACGACATTGGTGTTTACATACGTACACGCGACGAAAACAATTCTTCGCATGATTTCCCTCATTATTCTACGCCTATGCCATTGATCTAAATCACCGCAAAAATAAATACTTCTATTCTTAATACTGGGTTACATACCTTCTAGTTCCTTCTCCGTGAATTCTTTCTTAATCGAGGAGCTCTAAAACAACAAAATTCAACTGTGTTGACCAACGCATCCAACAAGAACTTACCCTCCTCCTTTTGAGAAACGGCAAAGCCATCGTATGCAGTTTTCCCGTTGTAAATAAACTTTTTCCGCAAATAAACCCCGAGGGTTTCCCGGTTCACCACGGGCGCATTAAGCGCACGTTAAGTCACCAACATGCAAACGTTTCGACTCACAAGTTGTTTATAGACTAGCGGTTCCTTACGCTATATCGTTTGCCAAACTACAAAAATTTCACTTGACAAACCTGCAATATTTCGATTCTAAATAAATCTCTACCTCGGCAACTCCTTATTGCCACCGCAGCCGAAATAAACCAAATATCGGGTCGCAATTTTCTTTTTTAGGAAGAACGTCGCGCCTTGATTATTGTCTAGCGTTTTATGTGGCTATAGCATCGTAAAATTTTATTGCTAGGCGAGCTAATACTGCCGGGAGTATTTTTTTTTCGTTGAAACACGAGAACGACATGTGTCTTGTTGTAAGGATTTTAAAATATCACCTGTCAGGTTTATCAAAGATAGATAACGGGTCTTATTATTTATTAAATCTCAAAGCAAATAAACTGTAATTCCATGAAAACCAGTGGCATGCGTTTTGCGATATAATTAAATTATGGCTGCTTATTGTCACCTGTGTTTTGTAGTACAGAGTTTATTTAAATTTATTTTCGTGGCCTCTAGAGAAGACGTGTGTCGTTATTTATTTATTGTTAGCACATCATTCTTAATCCCTGCCTTATACTTTTTATTTGTTGAGTATCGGTCATATTATCGTGATATAAATTATCAGCAGGAATATCGTATTTGTTGCTGTTTATTTATCGGAATGTTTTTAATATAATTCCCCTACTCTTGCAAATACTGTTTGTCTTTATTTTATTTTAAAATTGTGTATAATGCGGGTCCCTATCATACCTAAGTAACCTCATGATAAATCGTTTAACTGATAAAATATGTAAGATACTGCGCAAAAATCATCTCTAGGTCAAAGTTAGAGAATAGTTGAAGACGGATGGAAATTATGGTTTTGCGTTTTTGACGCGTGAAGCATATCTAATAACATTCGATTTAGCGTGAATTCGGTTATAAATTACTTTAACATGGATAACAGCATAATTGTAGAGGGGTGGCTCGGGGAGGTTGGAAATGGGTTGAAAGGGTGGGGCAACGACCAAATGCTCAGGACTTGTTGGGTACAGATCGTAATGTATGCCAAAATAGGGTTTTTACCAGCCAGCGTCTATTTTAATGCATTCTATAGGTGTCTGAATTGACGCAAGAATTCTGTGAATCCAATTTTCGACATGGGGTTTGTTTTTGGGGTGCGCACGGCTAATATTTTAAGTCGTCAATTTAGCATTAAAAACAACCCTATAGGGTACCAGAATTTTTAGACCGCAAGTCCCTAGATCAAACAGAACGAGTCTAAAAAGTGTTACACACGAATCTAAAAGGGTTTCGCTAATTTTGACAAGCAGTTTATTTTGTTGAGTCACGAAATGAATCATGAATGACAGTATACTGTTGACTCATATTTAACATGTAAAATAGATAAGTAAATAATTTATGACAAAGGCTTTGAAATGTTTTATTCATTACACAGGGCCACAAAATGAAATCGACATTTAACTTCTCGCAGCTCTGTTGACTTATTTGTTTTTGGGGTCGTAGATCACGAACCCGGTATTTATATGACCTCAGCACGCCTGGATCAAGGTCAAATGAAGGTCATAATACGTTTTTCAAGTGATATAATTTTTTTTGACCTCGGATTCTGAAAGAGCGGGAAATTTTACGCTCGGATACGCTTTGAAGCGTTGGTTGAAGTGACCTTCACGCTCTTTCAGAATCCAGTGTGAAAAAAATTATATCGCTTGAAAAATGTATTTTGACCTTCATTTGACTTTGATTCAGACGTGCTGGGATGATGTGGACACCGGATTCGTGATCAGCGACCCCAAAAATACAGAGGTCAACTGGTCCGACGTACAATATCTTGTTTCCTAGCCGAGATTTCAGCCGGGGGATTCAAAAGGATGATTTGATCTCCATATGACCTCTCGAGGTCACTTCGACCAACGGATCAAAGCGTATCTGAATGTAAAATTTCACATTATTTCAGGATCCGGGGTCGAAAAAATTATATAATTTGAATAATGGAATTTTACCTTCATTTGACCTTGCTCCAGACGTGCTGGGGTCATATAGATACCAGGTTCTAACAGCAAAACAGTGATCTATGACACTAAAAAACATAAATACTGGGCTGCGAGAAGTTACATCTCGATTTAATTTTGTGGCCCTGTGTTATTATTAGTACAATAATATGAAACCCCTCATTTTTTCTATTCTCTGTTTTTTAAATGATTTCTAAAATGTTCTTTTTGCATCGATATTTCTTCACATTAAAACATCATTGAATGCTTAATAGAAAGCAAAACATTTCTAATACACTATTAAGAAGTTATAAATAATTTTCCACATTCAAATAACAACCATAATGTTTTACTAACATCATGAATTTACTCCAAAATCAGATTTTAGTACACATCAATTGCTCGAATTCAATTACACTCCAATATATGATCTATTGCGATTGGATTTCCTTACTGTCTTACAAAATGCCTGACGAGTTATATACCGATTACTATTTATATTACCCAGTTAGTATAATACAGATCAGTGCTGACACCTGATGGTATATAGAATGAATATGACACTATTTTAGCAACACTGTGACCTACCAGTCAAAAAGATACTAATTCATGAATAAAAATTCCCAGTGACACCCACAGCTTGCAGTTTACATAAAAGAAGTTTATGATTAACCCGATCGAATTCTTTTGAAAGTCAATATAGATCGAGTCAACTTGAAGCCTGTTTTCAAATGCGATGGTTATCTAATTGTTATATAACCCATGTTGTTCTATTATAATATGTATGCATTCCCAAAATAGAAAGTTACTTACCAATCGGTCTATAAGTTTAGGGATTTCAGATTGGTTAGAAAATGCCCTATAGTTGTCAATTTTCTCTTTTGCGCCAGGTTTATATATCGGTTTAAAAACATTGTTTTTCCCAAGAGTAGGAAATTTTCGTGAACTTAGAGACAAATTAAAAAGCAACTTAAGAGCATCTTAAGAGCATTAGGTAATGTAAATAACAATGTTTCAATAAACATGATGGAATGCCATATGGACCATATTTCGGAGTATTTACAACGTAATTCATTAATTCCTTCAATTATGTCAATAACACTAATTTCGTAATCAGAAATAGATACATTTTCTTTACTTTCTAGGGATAGTAAGTGAAGAAATCTGCAAAACTATTTACAATTGATTGTAAGTTATTGTATGGTAGGGAATTATATGTCATGCTATTTGGTAAATCATTAGATTTACTTTGTTTGTTAATGTGACGCCACAAGGACTTTGGAATCTCTTGGATTGATAATTCATCTCTTTCCAGATAACTTCTGTAACAGTTATCTGATAATGCTTTTACAATTCATACGTAATTCTTTAAAAACAACTAAATCAAACAATTAAAACATTTTGTAGAATTTATGCGCCTTGTTCTTATAAAATTAAAAAAACATTTTTAATTCGACATTAAACCAACAAGGAAAATTTGAAGATTTAATTTTTTTTCAGTGGTCCGTATGGGTTTACCGCTTCATAAAGTTGATTATATAAGAATTATACTGCTTTATCAAGGTCAAGAGAATTCATTGAGTTCCAATTAATACTCGCTAAATAATTATTGATACTAAAAACTAAGTCTAATGTCTAAAAAAAGTCTAAACTAAACTCACTCTTACATTTGGTGGATGGAAGATTTCTGAAGAAATGGTATGTCAATTTCTAAAGGCTCATGGTGAATGCTTTTGAAAGCAGAGGATCAATTGCTACTCACATGTAAATTATCTGAGTAAAAAATAAATCTAACATTTTTTTGTCTAGTTTTTTTTATATTATTTTTTGTTTGTGTAAATTTAAAAACTGCAGTTATTAAGTGATTTTTAGTATTTGCGGCAGACTAATTATCCGAAGATGCATCTAAACATAAGTTATCATCCAGCTAAATAGCATTAGGTAGTGGAAAAATCCGCGTAAATACACTCGAACCCCTCTTAAGTCACATTCGCTCAATTTACATCCTCTTATTTCACCACGTTTCCCCCTATTATGTCACGAAAACGTCCCGCAAATGTCGCCGCCTGTAAAAGTTTTAGAACTACGTTTGGAAATTGGATTCTCGCATGAATATGTACAATTTTTATTGAAAAAAAATGATTGTATAATACATTAAATATAGACACCTAACCTTTAAAATAGGTAAGGCGTCTTTTAAAAATATTTAACCTTCAAAATATTCACTGAAGCGGAATGAAAACAATTTTTTTGGTTTCTTGTTTTACTATTTGCATATATTATAGGGGTATATCCACTCTCAAAAGCAATAACACTATTATTATTAATTTACAAAATATTTATTTTCAATTGCACCATCTTCTCCATCAAACTGTCAAGACTACGATTTTCTTCGACTGTGACTATTTTGTTTCCACGACTCCAACGGCGAATCTGCAAAATCGATGGCAATACTTCATCTAGCGATGGAGGAGGAAAGTTCGGTGACTCTTCATCTGAATCCTTATTGTTATTGGAATTCAGTAATTCTTCTTCGGAGTCACTTTCTTCTATCCCCCCTTTGGCAATTTCAATCAATTGCGAATCATTAAAAACTTAATACGGCGGTTCATATTGGTCTTTGTCTATCCAATTCTCGACTTCCTTGAGAGACATTTCACCGCAGCCGGGAATACTTAGTATCATTTCAAGTAATCCTGCGACGGTTTGCTTTTGTACAGGACCATCAAGATGAAACTGTAGTAGATTTTTCCACGAATTCTTGAGAGTATCTATTGTAACACTGTCCCAGGCATTTTGTAACAAATGGAAACAGTCTCGGAGATTCCATTTTTTGATGAATTCGTCTACACTTCCTTTCTCTTCAAATTCCTTGGCTAAGAGTTCATTTAAAAACATGGTCTTGTAGCGTCGTTTTAAAGCCGAAATTACGAACTGATCCATCTTAATAAGTGACGTCACATTAGGTGCCAAGTATACGACGATAAATTGGGGATCGATTTCGTTCAACTCTGTAGACGAAAAATGTGCTGGTGGTCTAAGATTAAGATGAATCTAAAAAAAGAGCAAACATGTCAAAAATTTTGAACTTTCTTTGTTTCTGACGTATTTAATAGTACATTACATTGACATATTATATATACACTGACGCATTCGAACAAATTTGTATGGTAACACGATCTTTGGAAGCTTTTCGACCTGGTGCTTCAGTTTCGTTTCGACACAAAAGTTTTGGTGGGAAAATGTTATCGAGCTTATATCCATGGTTTTCAAGGAAAGCCTTTAACCCCTCTCGAAACGCACTGGTGTCGTCTTCATTTGCTGAAAGTTTTGCTCCTTTGATATTTAAACATTTTATCACGTGACGTTTCTTAAATCTGGCAAGCCAGCCATTACTCGCCGAAAATTTGGAGTCCACGTTAAGACTTGCATGAAATTGCTTTGCTTTTGCTTGTAGAACAGGCTCAGTCACAGGTTCGCCGAGTGCTCTCTTCTGACAGAACCACAAAAATGTACATTTCTCAAAAAGACTATCGTGAACTGATGAATATCTGAGTACATTCTTATTTGCGCCGTATTTTTTCCATAGTTTCCTTGTGTTGTAGTATTTTGTCTTTGTTGTGAATGATTTTTGAGATGGCCGAGTGGTGCACTTTGCACTTTTCTGACAGATCCTTGTTTTTCATCCCATTTTTAAAATATTCGATGACCTGTAATTTCTCTGCAAATTACAATCTTTTAATAAATCTTCTTTCCTGAAAATTGAATTATCTCACTATGCAAAGGACTCAAGGAATAAAGATTGAATTAACAAAAAAACAATCAAATTGAACTTTGTCACGCACGACTGGGTATACTTACGTTGATTCTTTTGTTCAGTTGGCTCATTTTTTCGTTATAACAAGTGCTGTGGTATATCTCTAAATATTTCTTTTTGCAGTTAAAACACGAAAAAGTTGACGTTATGATCGCGACATAAGCGAGACTAAACTTCGCGACTTAAGCGAGGCGATGATGCACGGATTTGGCGAATTAAGGGGGTTCGAGTGTATTGTTCAACAACAAAAGATAACGTAAACATGAAAATGAACAGATATACGGTGTCAAAATATAATTTGTAATATGCATATTACTGATTGGACCTTTACTTTCGTGGTTAAAAAAACTGGAAAAAACTAATGGAAATTAAATTAAAACATCATTATTTATAATTTGTTAAAGTATTTTAACAGAACAGGATATTTATTTTAAGTAATATTGCTTACAAAAAATTTCGTTCACGTTTTTTCTGTAAATTTCGACGTCTTTTTATAATAAATAATGTCCCATAAGTAATCATCTTTATATACAAGTAATATACCCCATTGTGTTCTTTTAAGAATCGATTCTAACACTGGCGTTTAATATCGTTCTTTTTGTTATATGTAACTGTGGTTTATTCACTTTTAAGACATTCTTAGAAGTAAAGCGAATACTATTTTCGGAACAGTCTGACGTGATTCAGTTTCGTTCTCAAGTTCACTATCTTCTTAAATAACATTGAGAGACCCAGGTCATTGATCTCTGTGTTTCTCCCTCAAATAAACAACATTCAGAGACCCTCTGACATCTCATCACATTAATAAAATTAGTGACAAAAATATCACCCATTTCCACATTTCCATTTCCTATTTCCGATGGGGAGATCTTCTAAACCCTTTGAGCGGCTTGTGACCAATATGAAACTAAATACATAAAATATAAGCGTATTTCAGGGTGCCATAGATTTCACAGTGCAAATATTAGTAGGGGTGGTGTAAGAGGTCGTGAGGTTGAGATCGCGATACTAAGAGAACATGGTTTGAGGATACAAAAGTTCGAAGAAGTGTAACAAATAATTTGAAAAATATTTTGAGTTACCTATTTAATATTTAGATTCTGACGTACTTTAGATCGAAGAGGGTGGTTTATCTTTTAAACTATTTAATGTAAAATTAATTTTATATAGGTACACACATGAGATGATATTTTATCCGATAAAAGTCATTGAATGAAATATGGTGAATTTTTAGTGCGTATATGATCTATAGAATCGTTATTTCATAAAAAAATCTAAAATGGAATATGTGAGGTTGTACAAAAAAATAAAAATTATGATTTATTCTAAAAACCAAAACAGTGTAAGTAAATACAATGAATACAAAATTTGCCAAACTTATTCTTAGTATTGTTATAGTAAAATTATAATGAACTGTAGTTAATCACATTTTTTAAGTTTGTTGTTATTTACATGTTTCATGGCTGTTTTGATGGAAAATTTTAGGCACAATTCTAAAAAAACCGAGGAAAATCTAAAATGTTTCAAATCTTTTTATGTTCTTACCTTATGTTCCAATCAATCAACAATCCATTTGAACTAAACAAGTTTCTAAATTTGAAATTGACGGAATGTAACACAATAAATTGAAAGCCTGGTATGGGGTTTTCGAATTTATTTTAATTCCAGAGTATGGAGCACCCTATGTTCTTACATCGTGACAAAAATAAAATGGGAGCCTAATATCCAAAAAAGTTATTACGGTTTTTTCAGACCCTAACAACTTTTAATTTTTATAAAAAAACATAAAACATATCCGAACCGGTTTTTATCTCCTAAAATCGTTTTTAACAGCGACATAACCTTGTTATGCTGTCATCCTCTTTGCCTCAATGTACCTACCCTACCTACATAACGCGAGTGTTTTTTTTTTGCGAAATTGTATGATTTTTTTTTTCAGATTTAAAAGTGGGTATAATTAATTTTTGTGTATTACTAAAAAAAATGAATATGCTATTGGATAATATCTTATTCAGTGATATTTCACCGTTACGTATCATATCAGACATTAAACAGACCTGTGTCTGTTAAGATGTTTAGGATTAAGACTAATTGAAAAATCTATTGATCAATTTATTAAGGAATAGAGAACTTTTTAACCGTGTTGTAGCAAAAACTTCTACCATTTATTTCAGAATATGGAGGTAGCCAAAAGCACAGAACAATAATATTTGTTTTGGATATGAGCACATTTAACTGGCAATAGTAGTTACGTTGACCTAGGCACGAACACCAAAATTTCCTAAATACCACCGAAATTCATCAATGAACTAAAACAAGTTCTGTTTCAATTCTGGAAGGTGATAAATTGAAAGACAATTATGTATTTCTATTCAACACCTATAAAGTTAAAGATGAACTTGACGAATTATTCAATTATGTAATTGTTAAGTGTAAAACCAAACAAAATCTGAATAATACATAAACCCCGCACTAATTGTATCGTCTGAAAACAGTGTCGTATCGTATGCAACCAGTAATTGGTGGAAATGACAGTAATAAAACAACTTTAGTGTTTGGTAGTTTGGCAAGTTATTGTCTTGAAAACATAAATAAATAATATGGATTGTATTGTAAGTATCTATATGTTATATGCTAATCTTATTTGATATAATCAAATTAATCACTTTCCTTAAGATTAATGTTGTTTTAAACACAGGGCCGTAGCTAGGTCGCTACTGCTGTCAGGGCCTTACTTTTTATAGCCAGGGCACGTCTTAAATTTTTGGGACCGGGACAAGGGGGGCACCCGGAAAAAATAAAGGTGCGCGTGCAGGTGCGAAAATAACGCCGCAGGCTAAAATTTCAAGGTCACGCGTTTTCCTGGCATTTCAGAATTTCAATGAAAAAATAATTTATGCAAAAATATAGACTTCCAAGAATAATCTTTGAACTTTGATCCTGCCATAAAAATAATATAAACCTTGGCCGGGGGCTCACCGAGAAAGTTAAGGTGATTGTGTTTATAGAAAATGACGTTGTTTTATATATTTCGAAAAATAAATAAATGGAATGGAACAATGGAATGTTAATAATTCTATCTAGTTTTACAAAAAACAGTAAATGTTTATTAGATATTATATCATCTCTATTTTTAGAAGTCTTCTGTCAGGGCGAAATTTCGGCCTGCCAGGGCGCCGCCCTGATCCGCCCCCACCTGGCTACGGCCCTGTTTAAACATTTCACGTTTATTGTTATTGTGGCGAATAAAAACCAACAAATTCAATTTATTAGTAGTATATTGCCACACGGGGCGAGTAGGAAAATAAAATGATTAATTACACTTGTTTTTCTGAGATACTCTTAGTATGCTGTCTGCTCAATAGTTATATTTTGATTTCTAATATCCCCTGTTCAGAGATGTTCTGTTTATAATGAATTAAGGTAACGGCACCAGTGTTTGATCGGGTCCTAGCCTTTGACCTATTTCAGATTAATTGCCTTAAATTCTTAAAATTTGAATTGCCTGCGAAGGATATTTATATTATTTTTCTGACCGTACAACCCTTAATTTGTTGAAATTATGCTTATATTAACTTATAGAGCTCCAGTCAAAATTTACGGTTCATCAACACGTCGTTTTTCAAAAGCCACCATTTCCAGGCCGTTTAATTTCAAAATCGTTCGGTGACATCGTTTGGCTCTACAAATCCCCAAATTCGACTGTCCTCGACTTTTTCTATGTGGCTATTTAAAGGAAAAGGTATCTGCTAACCTACTCATCACTAGGGTTCGGAAACGGTTGTGCTGCAACTATAAAATTCTATCATAATGAAAGTATAAACCGTATTTTTTAAGCGTCTTGAAAATTATATACGCGTGTATTTCTTGTCTCTGCATACGTACGCCACTGACCGATCCTGCCAAGGCTCCAGGACCCGTGATGCGCAGTAATACGTCATACCAGTGCGGGAAGGCAGGATATTCTAACGAAGTTTAACACGCGAAAAGGCAAACATTCCGAACTTTACTCATCACACTTGAGGAGCTGAAGTCAAATATACGGCAAGTCATTGTTTACGCAGCCAACGCATTATTGCAAGAGAACACCTTTGTAGATTTGCCCGAGGGGGGACACTTCGCACATACTTTCATACAGAGTTCCACGCATACATATGTATGTAAATATAGTCTAATCAAATAATTGTTAAGTATATAAAACTAATGTGTTTTATGTGTGTCAAAAAAAGGTCTAAACAACAAATCAATCAATTGTGTTCCATTAATAATGTGCCATATTTTTTTATAAAACATATTTTTTTGGTAAAAATGTCATTAATCTGTCAATAATTTTGACTTAAATTGTAGCATATTGAGCATATAAAAACTGGTGTTATTTTTGGCATTCCACCTTAAAGTTTTTTTCTATTAAAATATAAACTTCTTCATCGTATTTTCGAAAAAAATCTTATAATTGCCTTTCCAAATAACCGTTTTCAAGATATTTGCATTTAAAGTACTTAATGCAACCCCTGGTGCAACAACGCATTTAAATCATGACAATATTATGAAAGTTTTCATAGTAGCCTCTGAGTAAAATAATGCATTGGAAGCGCTTTCAAATTCTATTTCTCTTAATTTTTCTTGAGGTTTGTCAGCGTCGCCCTTTTTAAAGGGTTTTTGGAAAAAAATATTAAAGACAAGTTAAAAATGCCATTCAAGATCTTTTAAATTTAAAATCTCGCTTTCGATACATATCCACATATCGTTGCTGCGTTCTGCGTTCGTTACAATTTTATCGCGTGCACAAGGCACACGCATACAATGTCCCGCATTTCTTTAGTAAAAAATAAGTTATGTTGCGGCGTTTTTAACTTTAGAGTTTATTTAAAAACAGCCACAATGCTGACAAACCGCTTTTTTTAACCGAAGTTTGACAGAAATGGAGTTTGAAAGCCTTTTGTTATCAGCCTAGGGTCCGGAAATGTGTACGGCAACGTAGGGCTCGGACGCAGAGCCGGCACTATACAACTCTATGATAACACAGGACCACAATTTTTTTTACGCAAACAAGATAAGGTGTCTTATACGTACTTTTGGTCGCTGAAAAAGAATCCGTTGTCCGTTTCCCTCTATCACGCCTGTATTTTGCGTAAATCAAGGAAATATAACCTCAAAAGCATGTAAAAATAAAGCACCATAAAAAAACAAAAAGTTTTTGTTGCAGAAACGCATTATACCATTCCATATGTCTTTTTGTATACTGAACACGATTTTGAGATCAGAATTGTTCCATAGGCCGTGCATTAAGACATAACCTCAAAAAACATCTTGAAATTGAAAAACATAAATACGTTTATTAAGTAAATTTTAACAGTTTAAGCTGGCGAGTATGCATATATACATTTTGGAGCGATTAATCCAAATATGTAATCAAAAGTAACAATTCGCGGATATATTTTCACATAACCTCCAAAAAAACAGGTAAAAAACATGACCAAAATGTGACATTACGTAAATTAAAAGATTAAACGAACAAAATAAAAAAGTTTTGTAGTAGAAAGGTCAGAGTCCATGCCATACGTTTGTTGGTGTGCTGAAAACGTCTTTGACATCACAATTTTTTCATATGCTGAGTATTGAGACATAACCTCCAATTTGACTAAAATAAATACTTTTTTTAGAGGTATAAGCAGTCAACTTCGTCACAAGTATAAAATATTTCCATACAAACGTGCTTTTTTAAAGGTGAGTTCCCACGTCTCTCACTATCGGGGTGCTTTTTTTTTAAAAGGTGAGTTCCCTCGCCTCTCACCATCGGGGTGCTTTTTTAAAAGCTGAGTCTCCTAGCCTCTCACCGTCGGGGTGCATTTTTAAAAGGTGCTTTTTTGGGAACCACCCTTTAAAAGGAAAAATTTTGGGAAATTTTTTTTTTTTTGGGGGGGGGGTTTTTGGGGAAACCTCTTTATTTTAGTCAGTTTGGAGGTTATGTGTGTATCTATATTGTGTTCAGTATACAAAAAAACATATGGAATGGTACATATAATGCCTTTCTGCTACAAAACTTTTTTTTTTTTTATACTGCTTTATTTTTACATGCTTTTGTGATTATATTTCCTTGTTTTACGCAAAATCCAGACGTGATAAGAGAGAAACGGACAACGGATTCTTTTTCAGCTACCAAAAATACGTATAAGATACCTAATCTTGTTTGCGTAAAAAAGAAAAAATTGTGGTCCTGTATAATTAAAGTATAAACTGTATTTTTTAAGCTCCTTGTACATTATATACGTGTGTATTTCTTTCCCGTGGCACAGACCGATCCTGCCAAGACGCTAGGAGCCGTGTAGTGCAATAGTACACCATCCCCATTGGCGTCCTCGCCAATGATATACTTTTTTGCGAAGAAATAGTGAGAAAATGTATATATTGTAACGTTTTGTTCATTACTACGGGTTCGTTAGGTGTGAAAAATTTAACGTCGCAGTTTCAACTGATACTATTTATTTAAACAAATGTAAATTCCCCTAAAAACTATCTTACTAATACTAATTTATTTTTATACAATTTATATTCGATAGTTGTACGACGACCGAGACGCGTAATTTATTTCAAAGATAGACTACATCATCCCGCGTCGATATGCCTCTCTATATACCCGGTTGGCTGGCGCTGGCATGTTCCAGCATTCCGTTTCGAAAGAGGTAGAATTTTGCGGACGTCTCCGGAGGCTTATGCCACGCGGTGGCGTGTCAGTGAGTCACCCTTTTTTTTGCTGACCGGGCGGCGATGCGTGCTACTGGTGTTTTACCACATGCTACTGGTGGTGGTGCCACAATATTTAATAAAAGAATAAATACTTTAGGGCTCGAAAAAGGTATACATTGATTTTTATGTATTCAAAATGCCGCAGAGCAAGCCCTTGATAATCCACATCAAAATGATTGGTAAATTAAAATTCCTCGGTTAAAAAACTACAAATCACCAAAGTTTGTGTAAAAAAGTTTTATTTTTAGTTATTTACAAAAATCGAACCTAAAATTATAACTTTGACACCCTGTAATTTGATTACTATTAAGTTTTGGACTAAGGGTCCTGTATAACTTGCTCATGTAAAGTTCAATCTGATTTGCACTTTTCAAATAAATTTGGAATACTACCGTTGCTCCACTCTCACCTAGCAAATAAGAATCACGAAATATTTAACAAATACATTAATAAAAAATGGTCATAACAATGGCCATAAAAGCGTTGTCCCTCAATTTAGTTTCACGTAGTAAGTGATTTTATTTCAACGCCTGTTTTCATATTTGTATTTTACCGATGCTATGGTGAAATATATTTTACGACCTGGTGAATTTAGTAGCTATCAGTCCTTATCTGAAATGATAAGAGGCACCTCACTAGATACCTGACAGCTAAGTAGACAAATTTAGAAGCAAATTGGTACGAGTAGTCTCAATTTGTCGAAGTGTGCGTATAGTTAGTGAATGCCAGAGGAACAGCAAAAACTGTTGAAAATGGCGAAAGACGGTGAACTAGAACTGGGCATGAAGTGCGTGAAATACATGCTTTTCGTAGCCAATTTCATGTTTGTCGTAAGTAATTTTGAACGTATGGAAATACGTTTTTAATGTTGCGCCATGTCACGTCTTATTGACTAAATTGGGTTAATGATAACTTTCAGTGGGTGGGAACTTCTTTGTAGTAGGTATAGAAATCGGAGAGGATTTTTATGCAAAAAAAGTCGAAGTATAGTCGATATTTAAATGCTATTATCAGACAAGCTTGGAATTATTATTCTTATCTACAAAATATTGCATTCATACTTCAACAGCAAGTATGTTGGTGGTATATTGTAACATGACTTGATAGATTATGTACCTATACTAGTATCTCTGAATCTATACTAGTATACTGAATGTACACTAATCATAATAAATGAAACACTGCAAATAATATAGTGGAAGAAAACATCGTTAATCATTTTTTGTTTCGTCAGAAGAATTTACAATATGGTTAATATTCAGGGAGATGATGATATTTATTCGTATCATATAAAAAACGTAATGCTTTGTATATACATTTACTAATCCAAATATCTGATAAAACGGTCGAGATAACTTTGAGTATGTCTAACTTGTTTTTATTGCTAAACGGTTTTTACGTGGATCCAATGAATTTCTCCATATTGTTTCTTATTGATCATTTCTCTATTCTCAATTATGTTCCTTGATTTGAGCCATAAAAATTACTATCTACATATTTAGTATTCTGAATGTTAAACGTCTTATACGCTAAAATCTTAAAGTATGTATTATACGTAGTGTTGCTTTCTGACGTTTAAGGGAAGATCAAAATAATAATTGCGCAAGTCAGAAACTTTTAACACCTTAAAAAGTTGCACATACATATGTATGTGCGCAATATGCATGTAGGAATATTCGTATTATACACTGGTCTTTCGATCTATATCACCCCGTTAAAATGAAAAATGAATATGTATGTTATAGGTGCCCTTTTTATGAATGTATAGGTACAAATTATATATGTATATAGGTACAAATTATTATTTATGTATGTATAAGTGCCCCTTTAAAGTTGCCCCTCATAAAGCAACGGTTGGCACGGTATTAGAGATAACCTCTCACTACATGCTGCTTATCTTTGTTTTCATCCAAATGACAGAGACAGACTGTTAGCAACTATAATGACAATGCACTAGTATTTTGCAATATAATTTTCTAGGCTATATAGCGTGGTTGCCTGCCTGATGGGCAGTTGAAGGTGAACTAAAAATTAAATTTATTTTCACCCCCGCGAACATACAGGGGTGGATTTCGAAAACATATGATATGCGAACTAATAAATAATTTTAGTGCATATTCAGAACTATAAAAGTGTTTTTAATAGAATAAGGTACTAATTGCAATGATAAAAACAACTGTTGTGTTATTTTCCGTTAGACTTATGATACCAGTAATTTTAGCGGATTGTATAATTTTGTTTCCGTGATGTACTTCTGTAACAGAGACTTGTAAGAACAACTACCGACAATGAAAACGAGCTAAACATAGAAACGTTAATTCTGAAATATTATTTTATTGTTATCTAAACTTGTATGCCCACAAAATAGATTTAATTAAATTTGAAAATTTAATTTAATATATAAAAATATTATAATAACAAGTACGTATTATTAGCTATGGTATTGTGAATAATTGTGATATACTAAAATATTTATTTTTAAAACACATAAAACTACATTGGTAACTCAAATTTTTACAATTAATCGTGTATTGCAAACGCATGGAAATATATTTATCTTGGTGTGACGGTTTATAGAAGTTATCTCCGTGAGATAGGGATGGGCACCTAACATCGATGTTTCTGAAATATCGATGTTTTCCACTGAACATCGATGTTTATAACATCGATGTTTTAATTTCGATGTTATATTTTCAACATCGATGTTACTTGTAAACATCGAAACATCGTTACGTAATACATATCCCAAAAATATAATTTAATTTTTCAGTACGCAAGTTTTTAAGTTGCTAAAAAAAAAACGAAAAAATTACTGATTGATTCGTTTTACTCTTTGTACATTGTGGCTTACGCGACATCTATCCGTCAAGGCAGTAAGTATTAAATTCCCAACAAACATGTATATTGTACAACAGGTACAATATACATGTTTGTACGATGTTTCCCAACATCGATGTTTTCTAGCCGATGTTTTTACTACCATCGATAGTAGGTACCGATGTTGAACATCTATGTTAACATCGATGTTTTTAAAAATGTGCCCATCCCTACCTTGAGACAATGAAGGGACATAATTCTTATAATAATTATAGTGCACCAAAATTAGTTTTGCCCTTTGCCGTAGTAGACAAAACCTAAAATTGTGCTCATTTCTTTTGTAGCTGAAGCCGTGAATGCTTTGAGAAGTACAGTCTGTTATTGTTTGTTTGAATGTATTTCATATATGTATGTATATCTCGGTTGTGGTGGATCTACCCCGTACTCCGATCGTTGTACGCAATTCGCGGGCAAAGTTATTCTGGGTGTATGTACTTGCAATTGGAAGTACATTCGGGGGTGAATCACGATACTTTTTAATTTAGGCTAATATTTTACGATAGGTAATCTTACTATAGGTAATACTTTTGTACTATGTAACTTTTTGTCTATAATTCTGTTCTATATCTATTCGTTTCAAGAATATTCAATAATATTGGAGTTTGGAAGAGAACTTTCTATTTCTCCCCTACAATGACCTAATAGGCCTACATGAAAAATGTGTGTCTCATAATTTTAGGTCCTTTATAAATTGGCCGAGTTTCATTAATATTTAAAAAAACGGGGCGTCAACGTTTCTGAACAATATCACGTAATTTGAATTTGTAAAATTAATAGCCTTTTGTGAAGGTTTAATCCAGATATTACGTTTCATTTTGTCGTCATATACTTGTTGTTTAAAAGCAATTTACATATTTATAGATTTTTGGAACATGCCGTATATATTTTCACAACTACACATATACTCACTACTCACAGTCAGGAGCAAAAACACGTTGATTTTATTTTCGTTTAAACTTGTTCTGTGCTCAATTTAAATTAAATTCATCCAAGTATATTTGCACGGGGGTGAAAAAATGATCATTTTTGGTTCTCCCTCAACCGCCCATCAAGCAGGCAGCCACACTATACGAGTATAGTCTAAAATGTAGCTCTCGTGAAACTAAACAATTTGTCAATTTACAGTTTTGTTCTGTCTTCTCTGGTTTTCGAGATATTCTCAAATAAGAACTTTTGGGGATGAACTTCAACTCCCCACTTCACCCCCTTAATGGCCTTACTGGCCGGTGTAAAAAAAATAGAGTTCCATATTTTTTGGTTTTCTTTCATATTGTCGAGTTTAATCGAAATCGGAGGGGGACACCTCGAAATAAACTGCTCGTCAAAATTAGCGTAACAATTTTTAGATTAGCGCCATTTGCGTTTTATTTCAGTTAGAGACTTGCGGTTTTTAATTTTCGGTAGCTTATAGGGTTGGTTTGAATGCCTCGAAGTCGCTCCGTTGTGACTTAAACGGTTCGCCGTCTACACCCCAAAAAGTAACTCCATGACGAAATTTGGAGACATAAAGGATCGACTAAGAAGAACGCTTCAAGGAAGGATTTCATTTCGGCACACATTAAGACCTTCTCAATAAGTCCTGTGTATTTGGTCGATGTCCCATTTATTCAACCCATTTCCAGACCCCCCTAAGCCACTCCTTTGCATTTACGCAGGGTTTTGTGTGGTTTGACCCCTCTTGGGCGAATCCATTGCTTTTAATGCTGCGTCATAAATTGGTGTGGGGTGCCACAACTCGCATTCACCCTTTGACAACCCAAACATCCCTCCAAGTCACATCTACTCCGACCCCCCATCCACCACCTCTGGCCCCTGTAGAAGGCTGCGTGGGATGTCTATTTGTCTCGAATTTATGTCATGGCATCATAAAAAGGCCGTTGAAGATGACGGGACCCACTGTGAACGGCTGATTGAGCGCCAAATGTGATATTCCATCTCCAACCCACCCCCCTAAAAATTTGCCGCGCTTAGGGGTTGTAAGCAGGTCTTGATGCGTGGAGTGACTCTGAAAGCCATCCTGAGGATACTTGAACCCTTTTCGGCTCACCTCGAATCGTTTATCTCCTTCAAATCCTCTTTTGCGTCCCATCGTCTTCTTTTTTTGACTCCCTCCAAAACATTTTTGAGTGGGTGAAAATTCATGAAAGAGGTCTCGTTGTAGAGCAGGTGGAATCTTCCTTTGTATTTGTGTGTATCGACAATCGCGAAATTCGCAAGAGATGCTTGGCACGAACGGCAAGAGTTCACTGTGACTTGGGCTCATGAAGCCTCAATTGGGTTAGCGCCTCACATTGGTCAATTTTGCGATTCTAGGACAAAATTCCAAAAACTGATGTTCTCAGAAATAAATTGTTTCATTAATAATGTATAATAGACCCATTAAGGTATTTAATGCTGTAAAATTTATTATTATATTATAAATTTTTATGACCCTTAACGAGGGTTGAAATATGTATAAAACCAGGTACTTGCTTGAGAATATTTTAGTAGTCTATTTGACCCTAATGTGTGCAGCTGAATCTCCGTTGTTTTTGTGTGAAGTGAATTTGTTCTCGATGGAAAATTTAGTGGAAGGTATGTACTTTATTTTGGTATAAAACAACTTGTGTTTTTTTTTGTTTAAATCAGAAAATTTTCGGTTATAGTTGGTTCTGTAAAAATTTTACATTTTCTGTAATATTAAAGTTTCTCGAGAGCTACAATTTGATTTCCGCTTTCTTCCGCGTTGATCTTTTTTATCATAGATTGCCTGTAACTTACTCTACTATATTACAAAAAAAATGCCTGCGTCTAAGTGCGTCTAATTATTTTATCCTTAATTTTAGAAACGTATGTCATACCTCGCAGAAGCCTGTTCGAGATATGGGTTAGCAAACCGGAAAAGGGCAAAAGAAATATGAAGATGTATTCGAATATTTGTAATTACTTCAATCTTGCAACCCCTGATGCTAACTTAGATGTTCTTATGAAAAAAATTCGTCATTTAGCTATAAATTGTCTCAAAGATGGGCAGAATGTTATCGAAATAAGGAGAAGTTTTTAAATAAACACAAAATATGGTTGGAAGACCTGGTTGGTTTTACCTGAATTACAACCATATATACCGGATGTTCAGAGCCAACCTGCAGCTTCCAGTTCAAGTGGTCCAGGGAGGCCAAAAAAATCATTTGAACAATCGAGTGAAAAGACCAAAAGACGCAAAATACAGCCATTGCTAGAGACAAGCACTAGTAAAGAATTGATTTATGCGGCTCAAGCAAGTTTACAGTCTGAGGGTAAACGTGATGCAGCAACATTGCTAAAAGAAATGGTATCTACTTCTCCGAAACGTGCTACACGTATCAAGAAGTATTTTCACTCCCCCTGATACTACAGGGCGAAAGCTAAATAATGAAGAAGCACTTATTTAGACGGGAAAACGACCAAAAGATCATATATTGCTGTGCAACAACACCTAAGAAGTATTGGCTCCAAGGTATCAAGGGCGTAGCCAGGGGGGCGATTGGGGCAATCGCGCCCCCAAAGGGTCAAAGTAAAAACCAAAATACTCGGGGGAATGCGGTTGCCGTTGCCTGTAGTGACCTTTTTTTTTTTGGCTTTTATGTTTAATCTGCAGCGATCGCCCCCCCCCCCCCCCCCCCCAAAGGGTCCAGTAAAAACCGAAATACTCGGGGGAATGCGGTTGCCCTTGGCTGTAGTGACTTTTTTTTTTGGCTTTTATGTTTAATCTGCAGCGATCGCCCCCCCTCCCCCCAAGGGTCAAGTAAAAACCGAAATACTCGGGGGAATGCGGTTGCCCTTGGCTGTAGTGACCTTTTTTTTTGGCTTTTTTTGTTTTATTTGCAGCGATCGCTTCGGGCTTTTGGTTGCCGTTGCCTCTACTGACCTTTTTCTTTTGGCTTTTTTTGTTTCATCTGCATTGAGCGCCCCCCCCCCCAAAGATAACTACTGGCTACGCCCTTGCAAGGTATGTCCATCATATCCTTTCCTGATTGAAGCCAAGGCAAAGTGCTATCCGGAAAATGTCGTAGTTACAGAAACAGCTGCTAAAGTGGATTTACAATCTTTAATAGAACATACTACGAGTCGGATTTGTGAAGTGCAACTGGTCGTGTTAGAGCAGAATAAAGCTGAACTAAACGATGTTGAAATAATTTTTAAATGGGGTTCCGATGGGAGTTCTGATAGTGATTAGATTACTTTATTTAATATTCCAATTATTTTTATTAAACATTTGTAGCTATAGAACTATTTGTCTCATTTTATGGAACTTTGTACTTTTTTATTATGTATTTATTTTTTATTTATTTATTTATGTGCTATATATGACACATTAATTACATTAAACTTTCAAAATAAATGATATTTTATCAAAATAAACACGTTTTTTGTTTAAATAATTTTGTCCTTCTAGAATCGCAAAATTGATCACTGTGCGCCTGCGAGATAGGCCACATAAACATGCTCTCGCTCATAAAATTAGCGGAAAAAGGTGCTGTTTGGGTGGTCTGCCTCGTAGGTTCTAGACCAGTCGAGGGCATAGATAAAAAAGAAGAGATAGATGAAACTCTCTCATAGAATTAAATGAAACCGTGAAGCGCCATCTCTTGAATTGGACTCAAACTAATTTTAACTAATATGGCGGATGGCGCTATATTCAAAAAAATATTCAAAAAATAAAATACAGTTTGCGGACTCTTAAGAGTTCCATTATGGACAAAACGTATGTATATAAGAATAGCATAATCATACTTGGTTACATAAAGTTTTTTATCCTTATCTAACATAAACTAAATATGATTTTGCTATTCTTGTAATATAATATATATACGTTTCGTCCATAAGGGAACACTTAAAAAAAGTCCACAAACTGTATTTGAAACCGTTCCTCAAGAAATAATGTCTAAAAAATAAATTTGATACTGAAACCATTAAATACCAAAATCAATTGTTTTAGATGTAAGATTCCTTTATTCATAACCACATTTATACGCATTCACAATCACATTTATACACAAGACACAATTACATTTAAGTATAAATTATTTCCAACTAGCCATTTATATAAACTAAAAAAAAAGTAAAGGCATAACTTTCTTTACATGAAGTTTCATTTATAACACACATCTGGTACCAGTTATAGTTCTCCTTCTTTTAATGTAATATTAACTCAACTAATTTCTGTCTCAAATAAGAATATATAATACCCAATAAACAAATAAAACACAAAATAAATTAACACATGGAAACAAATTAAACACAAAACTACAAAACTTTTTTAAAAAGGTTAAAAAAAACAGGTTTGTTTTGGTTTTACTTAGAACCAATTCAATCGATACGCCCAGATAAATATTGACGTAAGACCATAACGCAAATTATAAATATTAAACATTTGGGCGCATGGACTGAACTAGTTCTTCCGGACTACCAATCTCTTTTTTTTAACAGTACCAACTATACATAACTAACTAAGCTGGTTGCGCCATCTATAGAGTTGGTCTCATACTAAATATCACATTTCAGGTAGGCTCATAAGAGTGAACAGCCCCTGGTCGAGGGTTCACGAGCCCAAATCACAGTGAACATTTGTCACGCGTACCAAGCATCTCTCACGAATTTGGCGATTGTCGATTCACATAAGTGGAAAGGAAGGTTCCGCCTACCAAATGAGTCCTCTTTTTGTAATTTTCATCCACTCAAAAATTTGTTGGATGTTGTCAAAAAAAGAGGGTGATGGGACGCAAAGGGGATTTGAAAGAGACGGACGAGTCGGGGTGTGTCAAAAAAGAGTTCATGCATCCTCAGAAAAGCTTTCTGAGTCACGCCACGCATCAAGACCTGCTTACAACCTCTTAGGGCAGCAAATTTTCAAGGGGCGGTTTGGGGTTGGAATGTTACTTTTGACGCTCAATCGGTCGTCCGCAGTGTATTCCGCCAACTTCGAGAGCCTTCAAGTAATGCCATGACATGAATTCGAAACAAAACAACATTCCATGTAGCCTTCTACAGGGGTGAAACCAGAGGGGTGAGTGGGAGGTTGGTGAGGGTGTGGCCTGGAGGGGTGCTTCAGTTGTCAAAGGGTGAACGTGAGTTGTGGTACTTCATATTAGGCAGCATTAGGATAAATTGATTCGCCCAACAGAGGTTAAACCACGCAAAACCCAGCGTAAAAGCTAAGGGGTGGCTAGGGGGTCTGGAAATAGGGTTGAAGAAATGGGACAGCGACCAAATACATAGAACTTATTGAGGAGGTCTTAATGTGTGTCAAAATGGAGTTTTTACCCGACCGCGTTCTTCTTAGTCGATCCTGTATCCTTGCGAATTCAAATTTCGACATGGGGTTGATTTTTGGTGTGTGGACGGTGAACTTTTTAAGTCACAACGTAGCGACTTTGAGGCATTAAAACCAATCTTATAGGCTACGGAAATTTAAAAAAGTCTCTAACTCGAATAGACCGCAAAGGGCGCTAATCTAAATAGTGTTACGCTAATTTTGATGAGCAGTTTATTTCCTTGTAACAACATATAAGACTGTAATCGAAATCGAAAAACTTCACTCGAAACTTGTAAAAAAAATTTCAAAAAACGTCTGCTACACCAAATTATCTTTGAAATGTCAAGTAAAAGTCTTTTTATACTTGTATTTTTTTTTCAAATTTGAATATTTGTAAAAGTTATGGTAATTTGAATTTTTATTTCATCACCAATTCGTAGTTGAAATTTTAACACTGAAGCAGTGCACTGGGTATGATATACCAGAGGAGGAACTAAACCTATTTGTACCTCGTGCACGGTTAAGCGGCGGAATCTAGAATGTGGGGGAAACAAGTGTACTGTTACCTCCAGAGCCCAATAATAACCATCACAAGATGTGAAACCTGACTGAGCTAGATGCTGGTGAATTGTATCTTCGGATAAACCATACTCAGTGCGTCCAATACATCGAGACGTCCACGATTTATGTAAATCACTTTCTATGAAAATAGTGTTTTATTTTATTACCTCGAGAGTTCGAGAAATTAACCTTAGAATAATGAAAACTGCATTATAATATTAAAAAATAAAAATTTGCTATAAATGTTTGAGTTGCGACAATCCTATGTGTAAAGAACACTCTGCAAAAAATGGTTTAAGGTGTAGTATTAACCTCATTTACGTTGTAAATGTTTTCGCGATTCTGGTATTGGAACAAACATTATTTACATTTAACCTACAATTATCTTTTCTCATTTTCCGCACATAAAAAAATATTTGTTTCTAAAGAAAAATTTAAATTTTGCAAAAAATACAAGAATAACAAGTTTTCATATTCACTTGGTAATGCTGAAAAAAAATGCAAGATTTTGCAAGCCGTTTCCAAGATCTGGTGAGGCAGATGTTCTTTTTTTCAGAAATGTTTGTTCGCAAGTTTCATTTCAAGTTTTTTGCTTATATTGATTTCTGCTTAGGTCTAATAATCATCCTCTAAAATGTGATGTGGGTCCTATGTTTCCTTACGAAAATACGAGAATCGCTAATTCCACCAGCCGCCACTGGTCAAAAGGTTCATAGGTTAACAAACAGGCAGATGTATTTTTTGATTCAAATATTAAATCTGAACTTGTTCAAGACATCTGAAGGTCGTTTACACAGAGTGGAGGGAACTTTGTGAACATAATAGATATTCGAAGACAAGATATTCGAAAATCGCTAATTTTTTTACAAAACTTTAATACCAAGTAACAACGCACTTTCAGAGGTATATTGTACAGCGTGTTCCAAATTCGAGGGTGACCATTGGGATTTCTGAACTTAAAAGAAATACGAAAAAGTTTAAATTGTGGCAAAGTTGGTCAATTTGGTCTCAATCCAATGCCGTTTAAAAATAGTTTGGTGTGGAAATAAAATTAAGATCTTCGTTAATTTAAACAAATTTATTTTAATTCTAATTGTATATCCATGCTGCAAAGCATCGTAGCAAACGCCCGGTATACATTTATATTATATACAATAATATAAATGTATACCGGGCGTCTATGAAGATAAGGTTTAGTCAATGTCTTAAGTGAAATTAGAATTTTCATGTTTTTCCATAACCAATGAGATCTGATACCTAAATGAATAAGAACTTTTGGATTAATATTTCAAATAGGACACTGTTGATCTTTGTATAATTTTAATTTAAAAGTCGTTCTGAGTAAGAGGTCATTAAAATAATAATTTTTTATTAGAAATGTTTTCAAAATTCCATTTTATATGTTATTCCATTTTATATCTATAGTGCTATGTAGGAAGTAAGGAATATTCTATTTTTGGCAGGAAAATATTAAAAATTGATTTTCATTAAAAAAACTGTTAAGAGCAATTCTTAATTTCAATGTCATTTAACAAATTTTATAAATGGGGATACCCCGATTACATTCATAAAATATTTGAAAAGTTCCGTTTTCAATGGTACCAAACTTATTAGCTCATTAATCCTAAATATATGAGATTTTTAGACCTTACGTTTTGAGGCTTAATAATATGAAGGCACTTAACTATTTTTCATAATATTTCATAGAATTTCATAGCATTTTGTTGACCATATTGTCGGCATCTTCAGAAGTTGACGATGTTGAAAAAAAAGTCGAAAAAAGTCGACGAAATGTCCATAATGAAAATGTATCATATATGACAATACCCGGTTCACTGGGTCCGAAACCACTGAGTCGTCAAACAATGGCCGTGAAAGCTTCACTCTAAGCATATCTTTAGTTATTTTTGCGTGTTGTAGCTAGCAGAACCAACTTTTTAAATAATAATTAAGTATTGTGTTGTGAACCGACAATTTTTATGCGCACAGCTATTTGACGTTTCATTAAACAAAACACTATTTTTTACACAAGTTTACGTATTTGGCAACTCTAAAAAATTCGTAATAAATACATATACTTCAATAAAAACGTTGTATTTATTGAAGTATACGTATTTGGCAACTCTAAAAAATATTTAAAAATAAAAAGCGAAATAAAAAAAGAAGTAACAAAAATGGAATATTTTGACGGTTTCTTACTCAAAATGAGTAAATAAAAAAAACGCTGCCGAAGGAATCGCTACTTCTACATATTTTTTTTTTTAGTATTTAATCAGACTAATACTGCCAGTCAATAGAGCTCGAAAAGGGGTGAGTTTATGACACGATTGATACCTGAAATCCGACTACGGGGTACTTTTAAGTTCAGTCCTTAGATGAAAACGTATATATGAATTGGACTAGGAAATAGTTGCACTTTTTTTTAATAACAAATTAGTGAAAAAAGTTTTGGCGAAATTTTTGCTTATAGAAGAAAAGCTATTGAAGCAATCACATCGCATCCAGTAGGAAAGTTGTAGATAATTCAAAAACCTTTAAAATGAAAAAAAACTATCGGTACATTTGTCGCTGAGAAAACTCGGAAAAAACGCAAAAAAATTACCTTTTCTTAATAAATTCGTAATTCGAGTATTTTTTTCATTAGAAGAGTCAAGATTGTGGGAAAATATAAGTTAATATCACGAAGAATAGAGCGTGCAAAAACTGGATTATGTCCGATGAATAGTTTTTTACAATAGTCGAATAAAGTTTTTTACATCGTATTTTTGAATATTCCGTAACACGTCGAGCGATAGATTGAACAACATTTACCGACTGGATTTGGAAACACAGAGTGTACACTTTACAATTCGTCCATTTACTTTGTTTCATTTAAATGCCATTAAATTGGCGTAAAACGCCTCTGAACACCGCGCGAAATTTGATGGTCGCTGCCGCCGCTTCCCTCGCTCCCCCGCCACGTCTACCTCGCTCGGCTGTCAGCGCGCCGCCGAACATTTTGCGCGGTGTTCAGAGGCGTTTTTACACCAATTTAATGGCATTTAAATGAAACAAAGTAAATGGACGAATTGTAGTTTCCGAATCCGTCGAGAAAACGTTATTTAATTTATCGCTCGACGTGTTATGGAATATTCAAAATACGATGTAAAAACTTTATTCGACTATTGTGCAAAAACTATTCATCGGACATAACAGTTTTCTGCACGCCATTCTTCGTGATATTACTTACATTTTCCCACAAGATTGACTCTTCTAATGCAAAAAAATACTCGAATTACGAATTTATTAAGAAAAGGTAATTTTTAGCGTTTTTTCCGAGTTTCTCAGCGAAAAATAAACCGATTGACTTGTTTTTTTTTGTCATTTTAAAGGGTTTTGAATTCTCTACAACTTTCCTATTGGATGCGATGTGATTGCTTGAATAGCTTTTCTTCTATAAGCAAAAAACTGAAAAAACTCCATTTTTTTTCACTAATTTGTTATTAAACAAAAAGTGCAACTATTTACTAGTCCAATTCATATACGTTTTCATCTAAGGACTGAAACTCAAAAGTATCCCGTAGTCGGATCTCAGGTATCAATCGTGTCATGTCAAAAAGCTCTATTGACTGGCCTATAAAGCACTACTTCATATTTATCAGACTAACTAGGTATTTGTATTTTTATATATATGACTAATGTGACACATATTATGAGTAATGTGACTAATGACCAATATGACCTTTATGATCTGTATGACCTTTGCTGTTCATCTATACTCAAATAGTAAGACCCATCGTTTGTTACGACTCATCATAGTCTACCAATAGGACCTTTATGACCTTAAGAATAATATGACCAGTATGACCTTTATGACTAAAATGACCTTTACGACCCTAATGACTAATATGACCTTTATGATCCGAATTACTTTTATGACTTAAATGACCATTATGACCAATATGACATTTATGACTAATATGACCTTTATGACTAAATGATGTTCATGATCAATATGACCTTTATGAGTAATATGACCCTTTATGACCAATATGACCCCTTTATGACCAATACAAAAAATACAGGAGCCAGAAGTCGAGTTAATTAAATAAAACTAGTATAGAATATTAGAAAGATGGTAAAAAGCTCCCCATTTTAAAAATTCAAAAAGAAATTGAAATAAAATCTACCAACATTTAAGTGCAAATATCTCCAAAATCATCCACTCTATGGGTTTACAACAGTAGTACATAATCTATGTAAAATACATTGAAAAAATCGAAATTATAGTTAAAATTAATGTTTGGACAGCGGCGTAAAATTTGGGGGGATAAAGGTGTTACTTACCCACATCCTATGTCACTGTAAAAAATACATTAATTGGTTTTCTACAGTTAGGTGTCCTTTATTACAATGAAATATCTTGCTGTAAAAATATATTAACTGTAAATCTCACTATAATGATTTAAATAGGTTGATGCACTGAACACGTTAAACGGAAATATTTCTAAAATGTTTATTAGGGGCGACATTTAAAAGATATACTTTTTCTGTCAATTTCCCTGTCAAAAAAATTAAAATCATGAAAATATCGATGATTTTCAATTAAAAAAAAATCGCAAAAAGACGCAAAAAACTTTTTTTGCAAATTAAAATTCCTCTCCTCAAAAAACCCACAACCACTAAATTTTGTAAAAAAAAATTGTTAAAGAAGTTGTTTGACACTCAAAGGAGACACACTGAGTCGAGTATTGGTCGAAACAGGCATTTAAGTGTTATTTACATGTATGTAAGACTATGAATTTCACTGCTAGTTGACTGAATATTACAGTTTCGCAATTATACTTTAAAGGGAATAACATAAACTATTTGGTATATAAGTTTAATGTTCTTAAGGCAAGTCAATTAGTCAAATTGTTGTGGAACTCGTCCTGTATCCCAGTATTAACTTGAATTATTTCATTGTTCTATCTAAGTAAGGAAAAATTGTATTGCTTAGTAAGAATGCTTTAAAAACTTTTTATTTTTTAGTTGGTTGGTTTCCTGCTCATCTCTATAGGGTCAACCGTCAAAGCCATCTATAGCGATTTTGAAGAGTTTATGGCCGACCACTATTACAGCGCATCAAATTTAGCGATCGCTATTGGTATAAGTTATTTTTTCGTCGCTCTCTTTGGATGCATCGGAGCCATCAAGGAGAGCGTGTGCCTTGTGAATACAGTAAGTAAAGATGAGAAATAGTAATGTAATAAAAATATTAATAAAGTTACCAATATTCGTAACTAAATGAGTACAATTGATGATACGGTTCACGTTTTCATTTATCATGGGTCTGGCCTAAGCGAGTGTGATCACCGTCTGAACAGCCAAACCAGGCTATAATGAGACTATTTCGATTCGGGGTAAACTTGGTCCCTACATTTTTAATTAGATTCGTAAAAATCGTCAGAATAATTTGAGATTCGAATGTAAACAATAATGAATGCATATAAAAGTTTCAATGCATATCAAAATATTTCATCATTAGAAATAGCAAACATTATGAATCTGAAATGAAACATTGTATCTGACATTGGTACTACTATATTGCAAACATGTGGAGGTCAAATTATTGTAATTTATCTGCAGTCAATTCTGCATCTGAATGTATTTAAATGTAATTGTAGGAGTTCAACTTTGTAGATGAACTACTTGATCCCTTCTCTTCATAACAACATGAGCAACAGGCGTACTTTTGGTGGTACAGTTGTACTTTTTAAAATACCTTCCATGCTGTTCTTTCAGAAAATTAAAAGGTTGAGTTAAAAATTCTTACGATAAGAAAATTGTTTTTATAAACAAAGTAGGTATTTATACAATACCTAAAAACAATATTTTTTGACGGATATTTTGTAAGGATCTCAGAATGCCAAAATATATTTAAACGGAAGAAGTGTAATGCACATATTTTTTTATAAGTAGTGATTTGTAAATTATAAGAATGGAGCACTGATATTACTTCTCATTGTACACATTTCGTCGAAAAGATTGCTGAACAACGAGAAACTATTTTTCCTTTTTTTCTGGAAAAAATATTCTTGATAACAATTGATTATCGCTAAATTAAAGCGAATAAATCAAAATATAGATAAAGTTCTTAGACTGTCACAAGTTTTTTAGTATACACAAATAAATTGTTCAAAATTAAAAACAAAGAACATAAAATATATCCCAAATTATGAACTACATACATATATACAGATATAGAACTTAGAGGAAAACCAGAATTGTTTTGATTTTAATTTTTTTTAGTATCTTCATTATTTAACCTTTTTCCCTATAAGATGCCCTGATTTTTTAAAGATTTTACGTTATTCGTAACTAAAACCTTAGTCTACTATTGAAAATCTAGTTAAATATATAGATAGATACCTCTGTGCGCGTTGTTCGAATCCTGGCCGGGGAGGACGATTTTTAATTGTCTCGCTTCCTCTGTCAGGGCTTGATATGCAACCACTAATACACTAGTGTATAGATGTGGATGCATAGATGCCAATCCAACCGCACATGCCCTAGATTTGGTAATGTTCTGAGTTTTCTGGGTTTTCTCAGCACTGTAAAGCAAATGCGTTACCGAAATAATCGCTCCCAGTGCGCCATGGCAAATAATAATAATAGCCACTCCTTCCCTGCACAGATCCCTGAGAGGGACCTAAGGGGTTACTCTTCGGAGTAATTATAGGGTGAGTATTATTATTATTATTTCAATACGAATTTTTATCCGATAGAAAATATACTAGTAGGAAAAATACATCATTAGTCAACCAGAAACATTTTGTTCTATATTAGAAACATTCTTATTTCTCTATATTTGTCTCTATTCGTATATCTCACTTTTCTTGGCATGTGATTAATTGGTTGCCATATTCGTACATAAATTTGAAATAACACACCCTCTTTTAATTTCTGAGTTCAGTTATACATATTTTAAATAATATTAATTAAAATAATAGACAGTCTATTGTTTCCCTTGACTTCCATACAAATTGCAAAATGTTTTTGAGAACAAACCCTTTGTTTAATCAAACATTTTCTGATGATCTTTATTTTATATAAGGAAATACCCATAAATTATAACAAAAAACATTTTTACCAAATCAAAATATATCAGCGTACTTTGTTTTAATTACGTGATTCAGTTTAATATTTATTTATCAGTAAAAGTAAATATGGAATGAAGCGCACTTCTGACTAATGGATATTACAACTCTTGATTTCGAAAGACAATAATTGTCTTTCTTTAATTTTAATTATTGTTTTTAAAATAGACTTCATGGAAAAAACCTTTGCATGAATTTACCATTGTATAGTAACAAATTATTTAGATTATTATTTAAATTTTGAATTGACAAGTTTTGGTCTAAATGGCAAGTTAATCTCTTTCTAGTTTTTTCGGAAGTATCACTAACTTCATTATTTTAAAATTAACACCCTCTTCACATTAGTATGGATTTTAATATATCATAAAATGGTGGTTTTAGTAAATTCATTATATGCATGTTTAATATCAATAGTTTTTTTGATATCCACAAGAATTGGGAAGAAATGAAGACTACATTTTTGCTAAAAAAAATACTCGTATATTAACATTTGTATGAATATCTTTTCTCCACATTCTACAAATTGTGAGTTATATGCAACATTTTAAAATGGCAGTTTTTAGTTCTTTGTTTTTTTTTTCCAAAAAAATGAAATCAAGACTTAGTTTGCCAATTTGAACATGTCTCCCCTTTTGGCTCATTTAACCAATCGCTCATTTAACTGTTATGTACCTTATACACATATTTTTCTTGTATATTCCTATATAGCTTTACTGGCATATTCTAAAATATGGTATGTACGTTTGTATTTGACATAAATTTTTTGCAAAGAAAGGGAAGTAACTTGCTAATATTTTACATATTTCATGCCGATGGCAATCGGCAACGTTGATTTGCTTTTTTTATTCCTCCAGACATTTTTACAAATTTCGTCCAGTCATGTCCGGGGAAATGCGGAAGTATGAAAACCCTACTTAAAACTTTTCTAACCCGAACTTACACAGTACTGAGTAAGTTCGTTAATTCATTTATTTATGGATATAAGCAAAAATATGTTATTTTCTGTCCAACGATTAGTGAAATAAAATACCTATGTATTTTTCGTATCGTAATTTTAAGCAGTTCACAAAAATGTTTAGAATTGGTAATACCAATGTCAAACACCTGATCATTATGTTCCATTTTGGTAGAGAAATATTTTTATTTCTAGAAAAACAATAAATAAAATAATTGTATTATGTCAGCACACATAACATCTGAAAATATTTTTATTGAGTAAATATTTAAGCATTTGCATAAGAGGTTGTTAGAGATAGAAATTGGGCATTTTTAAATATGTCTGTAACAAAAAAATCACATGAATTTCATAAAAACATAGTTTTCCTTATCTACAATTATTTTTCAGTACGCTCTTCTCCCTCCTGTGCATTCTCGTGCTCGAGATTTCAGTTAGTATTGCAGCCTATGTGATGAGAGGAAATGTAGAAGAAACTATAGAGAGGAATATGAGGCAGAGCATGAATGAGTACAATAATATTTACACCCAGTATACATGGAACGCTACACAATATAACGTAAGCTTTTAAAATGACCTAATTTTTCTTTACTTTTTGGATAAGTAACAGAGCTTTCAATACATTTTGTTTTATACACATTTTTACATTTTATGTATTTTTATATAGTATTTATTAAATGTATAATTTAATGATAACTCGGTTCATAAAATTACGCAGTTTCCCTGTGCCCTTTCCTACAATTACGTACAGAAACTACTGTAATGTGTAAAAAATCTTGTTTGGTGGTAGTGGCGGTTGGTGATATTTCAGTTAGCCATACCTTTGAAACGACCCATGGGACCCACTTCACTTTTTAGGTGATGACTATACACCCTCTCACAGAAAGGATTTATAGTGAAAAAACCGAAAGCAGTTTGTGAAAAAAATTTCAAAAAAAACTGCAGAACACCCTTTGATCTCAGTAACGCTCTGTGGGATATTTGCAGTATATTTTTATTCATAATCTAGAACCAAATATAAGGAGAGGTTTTCGTGTTACAGAATTTTTTTTTTTAAAAGTTATGGCCATTTTAAATTGAATTTTATAGGAACATTTTGTTTCCTACAATTAAAATCGCCATAAATTTTTGAAAAAAAAAATATTTTGTAACATCGAAAAACCTCTGCTTATATTTGTTTCTAGATTCATGAAAAAAATATACTGAAAATATTCCACAGAGCGTTACTGAGATCCCAAAGTGCTGCAGTTTCTTTGAAATTTTTTCGCAAATTTTGCTGATGGTTTTTCCACTATAAATCCTTTCTGTAAGAGGTGTATAATCATCACCTAAAAAGTGAGGTGGGTCCCATGCGTCGTTTTCAAGATATGGCTAACTGATATATCACCAACCGCCACTGTTTGGTGGTTTGGTTTCTTCTCCAAATTATATTTTATTTTTTGATGATATATGGACATACGTATGTACGAAACTAAAGGATTTAAAAAAAGCTCTTGTCTCAAAACTCTGTTGATATATGAATTAGAAAATTTTATCGAACCATTTAATATGCACAAAATTAGAATTACCATAACTAATTAATTTCTGCTTATAATGACAGTGATTAATAATTTGGATACTTTTGGCATTATTGGCATATTTGGCTATTTGGCACTGGCGTTATTGATTTCATACATTGATAACTTTATTTCAGTTTTCAACTTATTGTTAATAAGAAACCACTATATTTAACACACCAAGATATATGAACAAAGTGTCAGTTTCTTTTATTCTATCTAATCTAAATTTTTAGTATCATTTCATCTCTTTATTTGATGACATGGTCAAAGAAGTTGCGTAATTTTTAATAAGATTGAAACAAATTCTTTTTTTTTCTCAAAGATTTTGTAATGATTCTTATACATTTTAAAATGTAAAAACCAAAGGTTTTGCTTCTCAGGTGAAGGAAATATTTTGCTGTTGGGATAATTTTCTTTAGATAGGTACGTAATTTTCACATCCACAGATAATCTAAGAGAAACTGTAAGGGTATCGTATGGTATCGAGGAAGTACCTTCTTAATAGTTTTAGTGGGTAGTGAAAAAATACCAATTACCTTCGTTGACCAATACCACAAAATGTTCACTGTTGTAGCTCCTAAATTTTAAATATGCACTTGCTTTGCACACGTTGATTACTGGAAAATGTAAATTTATTATATATTCGTGTTATCTAGTTAAGATGCTGTGGAGTAGATGGACCAACAGACTGGAACGAATTCGCCGAGGAATACAACCTCACTTTCGTGCTTGGGAACGATAACGAAACGGAATACTATATTCCTGAGACTTGCTGCACTAACGAGAACTGCGAAAGCGAAGAGAACATTTACCAGTTCGGCTGCGTGAACAGAATCACATACATAGTGTCTGAGTGTGCTCTCCTTTTGGCTGTGGGGGCTCTTTGTGTCTCATTTATACAAGTAAGTAGAAATATTATCTTTCGATCAGAATGTTTTTGTTGCTTCTTAAGATACAATGCAGGGTTACGTATGCGAAATCCTAAGTCCGGAGAGGAAAGATTACAGTAAGTCTGTTATGCTTCGAGAAGGACATATGGTAGTTGTTGACTTTGTCGGTCAAAATATATCTAGACTTGTTTCAACACACTAGAGGGATACGTTTAAGATGAAACCTCGTCCTCCTCTCCCCTGGTCCAAGGGCGTAGCCTCCCCCAAAGGGTCAAGTAAACACCAAAATACTCTTTCGGGGGGCTTTCGGTTGCCGTTGCCTCTACTGACTTTTTTTTGGCTTTTTTGTTTCTGCATTGAGCGCCCCCTCCAAAAGATAACTACTGGCTACGCCCTTGCCCTGGTCAAGATAAAGCCGACACGCTCGTTCTTAGTCATTCCCGGGGATGAAGGGATGAATTCCCTTAGTCAACGGGGAATCACTTTCGTCCTATGAACCTAAAGAATTTTTCGTTAGGCTTTTGGGAAGTACATTTGATATTTGCTGATTTTGTCTGACCTGTCACAACACGTGTAAATATCGAATATATGGTGAATGACTCATGACAATATTCTCGCGTTAATTGGTATTTGTTTTATGTTAATTTTTATATCAAACTATTAAAAAACTCACCGTCTATTATCTTGGATTCGGATATGGGTACTGGTATGTAGGTACTGGTACATGTATGGGTACTGGCATATGCATTAGTTTAAATAAATAAAACGATATTACTGTAATATATACGTGTGTGTAAAGCCGACATCGGCCAGTTATGAAAAAGTACAACAGAAGTGAGACAACAGATAAGCAGCAACAGCATACGCATCTAAGGTAGCGAGGGAATAAGACAAGCCCTCTCACCGCACCAGTGGCGGTGCGTGATATTTCAGTTAGCCATATCTTGAAAACGACGCATGGGACCCACTTCACTTTTTAGGTGATGACTATACACCTCTTACAGAAAGGATTTATAGTGAAAAAATCGTCAGCAAAGTTTGCGAAAAAATTTTCAAAAACACTGGAGCACTCCTGGGTTCTCAGTAACGCTCTGTGGGATATTTGCAGTATATTTTTTTTCATAATCTAGAAACAAATATAAGGAGACGTTTTTCGATTTGTTGCAAAATATTTTTTTTTCAAAAAGTTATGGCCATTTTAATTTTAATTTTATAGGAACATTTTGTTTCCCAAAATTAAAATGGTATAACTGTTTGAAACAAATTTTTTTCAAATAAAACGTCTCCTTATATTTGTTTCTAGATTATGAAAAAAATATACTGCAAATATTCCACAGAGCGTACTGAGAACCCCAGGACTGCTCCAGGTTTTTGAAAATTTTTTCGCAAACTTTGCTGACGGTTTTTTTCACTATAAATCCTTTCTATAAGAGGTGTATAGTCATCACCTAAAAAGTGAAGTGGGTCCCATGCGTCGTTTTCAAGATATGGCTAACTGAAATATCACACACCGCCACTGCACGCACGCTACGTTAGGCGTTAGAACGAGAAGCGTATAAATTGCCCTTTTTCAAAACCGGCCGATGTCGGCTTTACACATACTATTTAATAAATATTTTAATTACAATGAAAACTTAAATTAACTTAAATAAATTTCCAATATTATTTGGTAGACGTATCAACAGTTTTACCATATAGTGGTTTCCTCAGATGTTGGAGTACAAATACTAAATTCACCTATATATTAATGTCTGAAAAGGAACTGCAAAGAATATGGACGATAAACAATGCCAAAAATTATAACAACATGCTATAGGTGTTTCTTGCATGACTGTTCCAACAGTTAAGGAACACATGTACCAAATCTCTCGCTTTGTCTCTTTTAAAAGGCGTCTACACTTATATTGCACACGTACGAGGAGGGTAAATTAAGTAATGAGACTTGCAACGTAGCGCCCAATCTAGTAACACTGCGGAGACGGGACTTGGAAGGGCAGTAGGTTAACATGTCATGCACCTACAGTACAAGTTTGAACTTGCTGGAGTTATTTGTTTGTTCTTTGGGACTGTTTTCATAAACCGGCTTTTTCTAGTGCGTTTTAGTAATGAGTGACATTAATTTTGAGCAACTGTGTGCTGTCAGATTTTTTTCAGACTTGGACACAGCGCAACAGATACTTTTGCTTGCAAAACTTCAACACGCCTATGGAGACAGTGTTTTTTCAAGAGCCCATGTGTTTCGGTGGCTTAAGTCATTCTCAGAAGGAAGATAGTTAATTGAGGATGAACCACGCAATGAAAGGCCTTCAACCTCAAGAACCGATGAAAATGTCGATAGAATACGGGATCTTGTGCGTTCAGATCGTCGATTGACGACAAGAATGATCGGGGAAGAGTTAAATTTGAATCACACCACTGTTTATCAGATTTTGACTAACGAATTGGGGATCAGAAAAATCTAAGAATCGATTGAAAATGATACCCATTTTATGGAACGTGTAATTACTGATGATGATATTTGGGTGTTTGAGTACGACCCCGGAAACAAAGCGCCAAAGCATGGAATGGCACACTTCAAGCTCTCCAAGACCCAATAAAACAAGAATGAACAAGTCGAAGATCAAATGCACGCTGATTCGCATTTTTTGAAAGGCAGGTTCACAAAGAGTTCGTGCCTCCGGCCAAGCAGTAAATCAACACTTCGAGTTTTCGAGTTTCGAAGTTCTTGAAAAACTCCGAAAAAGGGTCATGCGTGTGAGATCAAACATCAAGAACAACTGGGTGTTGCATCACGACAATGTGCCTTGTCACACAACAATTTCAGTAAACGAGTTTTTAGCCAGTAAATACATTTCTCCTCAGGCTCCTCATTCGCCTGATTTGGGTCCTTGTGACTTTTTCTCTTCCCGAGAATGAAAAATCACCTTAAGGGAAGTCATTTTGGGACCATAGAAAGCATTCAAACGGCTGTAACCGACCAGCTGAAAGCTCTCCAGTATATGACTTCCAGCACTGCTATGATGAATGGAATAACCCAGCTCTGTGTGGCTTCCCAAGGAAGTTATTTTGAAGGAGACAATACGGAATTGTAATTCTATTTGAATAATGAAAAAAAAATCATCACGTCTCGTCCTATTACTTAATTTACACACCTTGTATTGTCGTTGAATATTATTTGATGTCTTCATAATTCCCTATACAATAGCGACAAATCATAATGTTGCAGTCAACCTTTCGTGGGACGTTATAGCTTCCTACATGATTGTGTCCTTTTTGTTAATCAATAGTGTAACAATTAACAATAGGTTCAAAGAAGTTTCTTCATTCATTAGATACAGTTATGGCAAACACGCGGATATACATATCTCATACTAATACAGTCAGTCAATTGATATGGGATGTTTTTCTCTTCGTTAATCATTCTTTACTCCACGTGTCACGTTACTTTTATCGCATTTTTCTTTCGTATACAAGAAGAAATGCAGAAACTGGCATTTGTTTAAAGCATACTTATACGTGTGGTAGCGAAGGCAAATTGTGTAGGCTTGTACAGAAGGATTGTTCAAGAATGCTTGTCAAGCTTGCGGTTACATGTAAAGCCCCCCTTAAGACACATTTTGCTTGCCCAAATATTGTTTGCTCCCCAAAGATAACCTTACACTTTAATAAGTCCTTCCTATAATTTTCAGCTACTCGGAGTGACGTTCTCTCACCTTCTTGCCAGATCCATCAGGCGTTTGAAGACACAGATCGTTGTGGCGCGGATGGAGAGAAGACAGCACATCTACGAGCAGCTTGCTAAGTCCGGAAACAACGAAAAGGTCGCCCCAGTGCTGTATACGCCCACCAGTTCAGAAGCTTAGCTTTACTTTAGTTTGAGAGACCTTTGCAGATAGTAAAACATAATCGACTGGGAGAAGAGTAAGGAAAATTAGTATTTTAGAGGATGATAAAGCCGTATTCATATTTTTAATTTTATTTTTAAGACTACTATACTTATCCTTATTTTTATTCTCTTGTACATACCGCTATAAGTGTTTATGCCTTCCTATTATATTACATGAAACAAATAAATTACATTGACATAATGCGATAATATAAGATAGTTAGGTCCTAGCTATTTTGTTTAAATATAGTAATAACACTATAATTATTACACAACATATTGCTACATAGTAATAATATTGATTGTTAATTTGTGGTTTTAAGGTTTGAATTTAAATAAATTACCTACCAGAAATATCAGTATATTTAAATTTGTTTAATCAATTGACCTTAACCAGAAGAATGGACTGTTTAAGTTACATATTGGCTGTTCATCTATGTTATTTTATTATTAATACCTGAAAGTTTGGCATATTTCATCTACTGATCTATCTAGAAAGGTAAAATACATATAAAAAAACTATAAGCGTATTGTTTCTCTACTTAGTATTAAAATATCGATATATTATTATATACCGATATTTTCTAACGAATAGTTGCAGACAGGGTAGGTATACAAATTTTAAATAGATTCAGACTCACTACATACAGTCTTCAGTCTTATTTCAAATTCGCCGCATGGGTTTAGGAGTAACTCAGACTGCAATAACTGAATTAATCCATCTCATAAACAATTAAATTGGTGCAATCGGTATGTTACTCGTGTAATGTTTGTCATGTACGTGTTTCGCTAATGCATTCAACTGAATTTATGATTTTGACGATGCAACTCATCAACAGGAATTATTGGAAATGTTTTCTGAAGTTCTTGTAAGTATCAATTAACATAACATATCTTTTATACCAAGATGATATATGACACGTAGCTCCCGAAGTAACAATGGAATATTAAAAGTAAAAGGTTTTTGTTCTTAAAAAAAATAAATTCCACTTCAATAAAGGCAGTAATTTCTTCAGTGGAATTTAAACTCAAGTAATACAATGTCTACTATTATTTCTTATTTCTACTCATCGGCTGTTCTCCAACATCTGCTTTGAACATTTCCTTCCTCTCCAAAACCATACAGTGTTTAGGTGAATATATTTTATTACCTGACCTATTATGTATCGTACTTACCTTTGAATTCCTCGTTTGCGATAGTTCGTGACTTTTCTAAATACCAAGTACAGATAATGGTACAAAAGGTTACTTGTTTGCAACATTACAAAAGTTATGGTCCTAATTTGAGGCAGGTAAGGCAGGATTTACGAAACTCCAGAATATTTTACATGAGACTTATTCGCGAATAGTACATTAAGTGAGTTGCGTCAGATTTTTATATTCAGTTATTCAGAATGGATTTTAATTTTTTTTTAAATTATTTAGAATAAGGAATTGTGACTGCCATAAAGGTATCTAATATGTGAGAGAGGTATAGTTGAATTGAAGAGGAATATAAATAACGAACAATATTTTTAAGAACTCCGCAGTGGGTAGTGGAGAGGGAATATGAAAATAGTTTTCTCATAATCACAATTTGATCGCCGTCGTATCATTGACATTTGTAAATAACCATTTTCTAGATGTACATGCCAAAAAAACCTACGCTTTAGTAGGAGACTTCTGAAATGCTGAACTCTTTACTCGAAGGTATATACAGTAATTTTAAATAAATACACAAGCTCAACTTTCTACAATTATGTGCTATTATGTACATCGAAAGTTACAGAAATTGTTTAAACAAAATCTAAACATGTACAGAAAATGTATAATGGTTACAGACAGATATTTACTATAGAATGAAATGTGTAATGAAATGTATTACAACATATGATTGAATTTCACTTGTGGTGGTTTCTGACTAATTGCACAGGCACACAAAATAAAAAAGTCTAGTGTCCGATAAACTCTACTACAGTATCCTTTCGTATTTTGATGTGCTGAATCGGAATCTGGTGTTAGAATTGTTCTATCGCCCTCAGGTACTCCATAACCCTCAGAGTTACAGCCAAGATTGTTTTTAGGGGATTTTTGTTCCTAGGGGAAAACTTAAGGGTGACGGAGAAGTTCTAACACCGGATTCAGTTGTTCAGAATACATAACGATACTATAGTGGAGTTTATTGGACCCCAGACTTTTTTATTATGTGTGCCTGTGTTGTCAAAATGTTTCCACCGTCTGTCTACTACTTGCTGTCGTGTTTTTATTATACTTAGTTCACTGCAGATCTTTATTACACGCGTATTATTTCTACCTCATATCTTTGATTTTCACTATTCTCTAATTCATTAATTAATTCATTACATTTACGGCAGTACTAAGAAGTCACATTCCAAATTTCTTAATTGCAAATTATAAAATCTTGTGACAAGCAGTTGTTCGACAGAATCAAGCATCACATAAATATCAAGCCAGTAAAAGAAAAATCAAATCGATTTCTAAAATTGAATCGTTTATTAAAATTAATAGCTTCGGTGAGATCACATACCAACAATCAAGATGTCTTTAATCATCACCAAATTAATTACTTATATGATACATAAATGTGTAGTCCTCAACTTAGGAAAATAAAGTAACAACTTTGACTTAGTACTACAAGTTTGCCATATATAATAACTTTATATACAATTTATGTTTAAGTTTAGACTAGATGTGTATCTTATGTTTAAGGAGGATGAGGATGTGGTAAAAATGGCGGGTCATGTACACAGGTAGGTGCGAGAACGGCCGAAACTTTCTGACTTTCCAGGGCATCCATTAATTACATCTGTAGTACATTGCTGTAACGTATTTAATATTTTTCTTGTATCTTTTATAGTGTATCTTTTTCAAGAATCATTGGATCTCAAGAAACGCTGATTTCGTTGCTGAGATTTAAAATTTAGAGACTCAACGTGAATAATATGTTATATGTTACTGTACACTCACTGTACAGGGTGATCGATTTATCATAGGAAGTGAGTTTCGGCTGAGAGAAATTAATTTTTTGTGAAAGGTAAATTACTTTTACTCGCCTTCACCAAAAATTAAGGCAATCATAAAAAATATGTCTGAATGACGCTATGCGTCGCGACGCCTCAAAAAATGTTTTTCAACAACATACCTGTTTTACTTTACTATTATAAAGGTATATTAATTATGAGTTCTTTTTTTATTTAATTTTTTTTTTTGTATCTTAAATATTTAAAAAGTTATGGTTGATTTATTATTTAGTGCCCTACCTCGTGAGCTGCTAGATAAATGAATATAATTTCCATATAGAGGGTATATCAATTTACTTATTTTTACTAAAAATTAAGACGGAACAAAAAAAAATTAGCTTAATGGTGCTAAGCGTCGCGACGCCCCAATTTTTTTTAGCAATATTGTGTTTATGTGTTTATGACTTCGTAAAAATGTTTTTGATTCTTGCATTTGGTTTGTATAGTTTTTTCATATTTCCATTATTTCAAAAGTTGTGTCCGATTTTCCGGTGAATTCGTCTAAAGCAAATATTGCAAATATATAAAATTGCATTTTTGTGACACTATTGCTCGTTCAACATGAGCATACGTAAATGTGTAAAATTTACAAAAAAAAAATATATATACCTATATAAAACCTAGGTTTTAATAACTGAAGTAGTGTATAATTTATAATGAACATATTTCTTTGGATACCTAAACAATAAACAATATACATATAAATGTCCTAACTGTAATCTTTACAGATAAGTAAATAAAATAACAACAAGCAAAATATTAAATGTTAATTATTTAATTTCAGAATGGGCACCATTGTTATTTAAACACAACTCGTAAAGTTTTAGTTCATTAGCAGTTACTTTTCTGAAAATAGTTTCACCTAATTCAGTACAGCAGCAGTGATTTTTTGCTTCAAATCAAGACACAAATTGTTTTGTGCACAACCCACTTGTCTTTATTCGAATTAAAAGAATAATAACAGTTATTTTAATAAATAGCTATGTAATTAGTTTTATTTTTCACAAAAAAAGTTAAGCCAAAAACTGCTCTTCACACATACTTTCACACTTTTCCTAAAGTAAAAATTAGAGAGGCATCAAGAAAATTAAATTTGAAATAAAATAAGATATTTTTAAAGTATTTAGTAGGTTGATAATATTTTTATGTGGATATTTTAATAGACCAATTACGATTTTGGGAATCGGTCATAACTTTTGAAATAATGAAGATATAAAAAAAATAACGAGTCATAAGAAATGTATATTGCTAAAAAAATCGAGGCACCGCAATGCTTAGCTCGTTAAGCTATATTTTTATATTTTTTTATCATCTTAAAAGGCAGAAGATACTGGCTTTAGTAAAGGCAAGTAAATTGGTATACTCTTGACATGAATTATATTGATTTAGCTAGATGTTTAAGAGAAAAACAGACCCAACAATAAATCGACCATAACTTTTTAAATATTCAAAATACAAAAAGAAAAAAGTTAAATAGAAAAAGAACTCATAATTAATATACCTTTGTAATAGTAAAGTAACAAAGGTATGTTAGTTAAACATTTTTTTTGAGGTGTTGCGACGTTTAGCGTCGTTAAGACATATTTTTTATTTTCGTCTTAATTTTGAGTGATGGTGAGGAAAAGTAATTAACCTTTCACAAAAATTAATTTCTCTCAGCCGTTCCTGAGAAAAACTCACTTCCTATGATAAATCGATCACCCCCTGTACTGAGTATAACTTGACTTATGTTCATCAAATGAGAAGGAATGAATCTACATATTAGGCGGTATGAAGGTATATAACACTGTTTTATGGCAGAGAAATTACAATGATTCACAACTGAAGTGCCTAAGTAACCTACTAAAATGTATTTCATATCTTGCTATCACGATTTTGTTCACTGATTGGAGTTAATAGTAATACTTAATATGTCTTTTCTACAGACCAAATAGAGCTACAGAATAAACTGTAGTGTACATATATTTCGAGAAATCTTCAAGAAGTCGTATTCAGACAACGTTTTTTTAATCTGTTTTGGTTCCCATTTCCGTGATTTTTTTTTAAATATTTTAAAGTACCAGCAGCAGTTGTTCAAAAAATATTTAACTTACTTTTACGTTTCTCTCATGACTTTACGTGTATTAAATTAAATTTCCATAGACCTAAATTAGTTATTGTGAGGGTGATTTTAACAATTGCATGAACGAGAAAATAAACATAGCTTTAATTTAAAAGAGTTCTCCACAGAAGGCGCATTTTCAGGGAAAGTCTACTTTTGTAACCCTTGTGAAATCATCACAAATCATATTTCTATTACTAAATGGAATCTTCTAAACATTTTAGCGTTTTTGGAATTTCCAGAATATTCAGCATACTCACATAGTTTTCCTATTCATATTGCATCCATAGTTTTTATCATATCCCTTTTGAATAACCAGTTACAAATAGAGGAGTATATTTTAGTGAAATACGTAACGCTGGTGTTTACAAATGATCCCTAGTTTTTATTTGCACCGCATTTACACGTAGGGCCATCTTTATAAGCGTATTTTGAGCAATTAAGTGGTACACATATGTACGTACCACTGGTTCTTAAAACTGTGAATGTGCTTTCCTGAAGTTTTCTTTAAGATTTTATATATTTTTATTAATTATATTTTTATTTATAAAAATTTTAAAATTAATAAAAAAGATTTCAATAATGTATTAAATTAATATATTAAAATAAATGTATTTATTTTATATTTTTTGCAAAAAAGTTGGTGGAAAAAAGAATTAAGTAAAGATTTAGTATTGATATTTATAATTTTTGCATTTTTTTATTTTTAATTATTTTAATATTTTTTGAAGTATGAAAAAATTAATTTGTAAAAAAAAAATACTTTTATTATATGAAGTTATCCTATGTCTGTACCACCAAATTTTATTCGGAAATTCAAAAAAATTTTGTAACCATACTGGTTTTGTCAAAATATAATAATGCTGAGTTAATATACCACAGAAAGCTTTCTTTTCTTTTTAAGAGAACTTTTAAAGAAAGTTCATTCAATTCAAATTTTATAAAATATTATTCAAATTTTAGAAAATAAAATATAATTCTAAATGTTTCCATTAAGAGGGCATTTAGTATATCGTTGAAAGGTATTTTCGAGTTGCAACAAACAAAAACCAAAATGACGGAAATAAGGAAAACAAAAATTGTTAGTGTCATTATCTCAAAAATAAAAGTCTAATGATAGCTTTGGTAGTGACCACATTTGTCACAAAAGAACCACAATCGTGTAAAAATTTTACATATGTCACCAATTCCACCAAACAATCAACAATTTTTTGTGAAATCAGTGAAAATTAAAACCGCGATTTTCAGTTTTTCTAAAATATCATAAAAACGGAAAACCTCAGGCAATTTTCGAAAAGAGATTTTTAAACAGTTTAAGTCTCTTTCATAATTTAAAAATCTCTCTAAATCTTAATTATAAGCACATTGCTTATAATTAAGGCCCCCATGATGAGCGTCAAATTTGAGACAGTATATAATATGTCTTTTTTTACAAATTCTGGTAGATATTTTCAAAGTATTCGCTTAATACTCTTAAAATGTAATAGTTACAACATTAGAGTAGTTCTAGTCCTTTTTTTTTTTGGATAATCAAGTCTTATTCTTCCGCTCCAGAAACAGGCATAGTTGAATATTTAAATTTTTATTAATATTGACTGATAAATAGGAGGGTTAAGAAAGAAAGTACTTCACACGTCGAAAAAGCTTTTAAAACCTCTAAAGTTTCAACAACAGTAAGATTTTCATCGTTACTTTCGGATTTTAACCGGTAGAACATCTAAATTTATTCTCCGCTGTCAAGTCCAGTGGCGGCAGGTGGAATTTATATTTTTTATTGTCTTAAAAAAGTTATATATAGAAAGTTATAAAGTCCTATTTATTAGGCCAGATAGAAGATTAGAGAATGAAAAAGACAAGAGAAAAATTTCGAAAAGTCGGAGAAAAGAGATTCACCATTCTGAGACATCCTAATGATTCGCGAAATATTCTATTTTATTCTATGTTCTTTTTTCGCACTAACAATTATATGAATATCTATCGGTAGTTTAGTGAGTGAACGTTCTCAGACTAAAGCAAAAGAATGAAAAAAAAGATACTTGGTACTTTCCATCACTAATATTGTCGTTTGTTTATTTAACATTTCTAAAGTTATGTTTAATAATCACGCTCAAATTAATTAAATGTGTAATATGGACTTTAAAATATCAGAAACTGATACGTTGACATAAACAAAATATGGTAGTAAATATGTGAAAAAGATGGCATGTTCACATTCTCAATTTACCTTAATAATTATCTATAACTAATTTATTATCAATAGTGGATATAAGCAAGTGCACCTTTTGAATATTTTAAAACAACAGAATTTATCAAGGAATAATTGTCTTACTTGATGTCGTTTTAATGTTTTTACTACTATTTTTTACTATTTACTTTACTACTACTTTTACTTTGTCATTTGAAAGACTACATTTGTTACTAAAGTGTACAGACTACAAGAACATAAAATGCAAATTTAATAAAATACATTATATCAATAAAATATTTAGTAAATTAGGTTTGCCTTACTATGAAAATAATATTATTATAATAAGTTTTATTATTATTATAATAAGTTTTTAAATAATATGAATATAACATCATGTCATGAATGTAACTCATGTCATTGTATAAACTTACGAATATATTCATAAATTAGATATAATATTCCTTTGTTTTTGTGCACGAAAATTGGCATCATATGGGAAACATTGTTAGGTACTACATATCACATTTTTTTGAAAATCTAATTTCGGGATGTGTTCGTGCATATGTCAAATACAGTGTATTCTAAATAATATTTTGGCATCATATTAGATACTTTTCTGTGAGTTTCGGATCGCAAAAGCTGTTAAGATAAAACGTTTGTTCTGCGATTTTACACACGAGTGCCAAAGATATTAAACAAAATTATCTATTTTTCTTAAATTCTTATTATTTTATTTTTAATTTTTCAAAGATCATTTGACACAGATAATGGAAAATGTCATAAAATATTGATAATATAATGGAATGTGAATATTGGATTTTTATTTCTTTTTACGTATCCAAATACTGCAATATCTTATAATTCTTATCAGATATGTAAATAAATTCAAAATTTATATTTGTGCATCAAGGTTTCATTTATAATAAAATGTTATGTGTTATTAAAATCACAAAAGTTTAACAAAAACATGATAACAGCACTATAAAAAATAGGTACTGTGATTGTGGATCAGACGAGTGTATCCTAAAATATTATATTTTATGCTGAATATGAATCTGAAATAGAACTCCCAGACCACTCATATTTTGACCTCGTCTTCAAAAATATATTAATTTTTTTTTAAGAAACGCTTTTTTTATGCACTAACTATGCACTAAAAAGGATAAAAATAAGTGTCCGTTTTCAATATGTTTGTTTTAGTGAACTCATAAGTTCTTGGTTTTATTTGACTGAAGACTAAAGCATGGGCGCTCATTAAATATATATAATCATAAATCAATGATTACAAGGTAAGAACATATGAACACATCGGGAATTTTGACAGATATGGAATAAGCCGGTCATCATACTATGGGATATATGTATGATATATTTGGTATACAGGTATGACTCACGTTGCCTTCGAGATAGCAAATATTAACGACTAAAATTTTGGTGTGTGGTTGGTTGTGATATGATAAAAGGTGTGGAATGGGCCTCGCAAATGGTCTGCTGTCGACCTCCTGAGCGCGGATTAGCAGTGCGACACAGGTGTGGCTTTACTGCAGGAGCATATGTGCAGAAATGCTTTGTCGTTTAAAGATCACAGCTCACGGTTCACACTACCTTTTTTTTGTGGTGCTGTGTAATTTTTCTCATCGATGCCAACTATAGTGGACACACCGTATATGTAAAATGTCGAGATTACCAGTATTAAATGCACGATTTTCTTAAGGGATCATTACACTTTGTCAACTTCAAAAACTCGTTTTTTTTTTTGTTTTTGTGGATTTCGAAAGAAATACTTGTACATTTCAAATATGTTGCGCAAAAATTTCGTGAAGATTTAAGCAGTCCAAGTATGCATATTTAGGGCCCAGAGCCTTGCCAACAAGTGCGACGACGACCACATACGTTCAGCGAACCGCCGCCGCAGCTCTTTTGAGTCACTGAAGAGGCTTGAAGCAAGCCGGAGAGACACTAGAATGGATGAGAACTATTTGAAAAGGCTGAAGGCATTTTATATGGTGATTAGCGCTGTATGATCGCTGTATGTATTAGCTGCATGATTTTTTTATGATATTTCAACAACAAAAAACTTGAACATGTTTTTCTCGAAACCAGTTCTTTTCGTGCGTCGTCGTATTTTTCTCCGAAACTACATGACCGATCCTTATAAAATTTTAACCACATATTTGTCACATGTGAGGTGTAGCTGGAATTATGTCAAAATTTCGATTAATAAAATTTTTGTAACCGAAAAATCACCCATAAAAACCTTATTTTTCGAAAACTTTTGTTTCAACAGCAGCCATTTTGTTAATTTTGTATAAAAATTAATAATTCTAGTTCGGGCTATAGCTACAGTTGAGGAGCTTAAAAGCAAAACCGAATAAATCCATTATAAATGGTTTTGAGATAAAGCCGGTTTTCCAATAGCGCAAAAAGTATTAGATTTTTCTTTTGTTTTTTTAAAAAATACTATTGGAGACGTCATTAATAATACATCCTTCGCAATTATAATTTTGAAAAATTATTATTTTTTGAAATGTAACACAAACAGAAATGGATTTATTCGGTTTTGCTCAAAACTAATGTATTTATTTGGTTTTGCTCAAAAAATTTAATAAGAAACAGCAATAAAAACACTGTTTTAAAATAAAAGCTTTGATTTCCAAAAAATAAAAAATAAAATAACATAAAAAAAACGAAAAATATGAAAAAACCTGTACTTTCCACATTAAAAACAACGATAAAAAAACTTTTTCATAGAGGAACACCAAAGCTTTATTTTCCAGAGAAATAAAATAAAATAAAATATAAACTTAAAATGTTTAAAATCCTGTACTGTGTAATGATGGCAAAAACTTTTTCATAGAAGGACATGAAAAGGTTTAAAAAAAATAAAAACAAAACATTAACAAAACTTAAATATGGAGCGCACATTCTTCCTCCAAGCAATCGCATTCATTTCTTATACCATCCTCTTTCTGAGTTATTTCCTCATTACTTTCACTTCCTTTACCAACTTTACCAACAAAGCTTCCTGTACCAATCAAAATGTTGGTCACTCTCCCACTCTTTTCTAGACTGTTCTTCCATTTTCCACTTTTTTCCAAGCACGTGGAGGAGATACGATGCCGCCCGACGGCGAAGGCAATAAGGACCTTGGATATTTTTATTCTCCTAAGATAACCCTGGTGCCACCTATTATTTTACATAGAAGTTACAAATTTTTTGGATTTATTCGGTTTTGAGTTAAAAGTGAATTTATTCGTTGTTGCTCGAAAACATCGATTTCAACACTGAATTTTACAAGGATTTATTCGGTGTTGGTTTGGAACAGGTAGTTTATAAGGTGCAATTTAACAAACTCAGTTGAAATCCGCCGCTAACTCAATTTTCATAAAAAGTGGATTTATTTGGTTTTGCTCCAAAGCTCCTCAGTTATACTAAAGCTAAATCAATTTGACAATTATGTTTCAGAAAATTGTTCTCCTCAAAAACGTCAACGCTGCTCGCATCAGTTTTTTTTTGAGGGGCTTTGCTTGTGATTTAATTTATATAAAAATATTCAATAAAAATTTATATCAATAAAAAAATCATACATTTTAAGAGGGCTTTTATAAAGCCTTCAAAAATTTATGTTCACCTATCTAATATAGGGGCCATATAATTTTTTTTATATGGCTTTTAGCTTACTTTTCGGGCGGGTAAAATGTAATGATCCTTTAAGTAAAATGATTGAATATAATGAATCTCGTTTATTATATGGAAACTTTATTTGATATTGTGTTATTCGTTTTGAAAAAGTCGTTTTAGATTGCTAACAAAATCCCAAGATAAGATAATATTTCTTGGATTCCTTGAACATTTACCTTTGTAACAATTTAGATTGAATAATTTTTTTAACAAAATGGTGTTTGGATTTCGCGCATCCTGGTGAGAGTTTTTGCACCATCCGCCACTGGCTACGTCGCGACCTGTCGGGAAATTTGAACGCTACTCGGAATCGCTAATTCCTCCGCGGTCCTTCGAAGTTCCTCGCAAAGGCAAACGCCCTCCTCCCCTCTACCGTCTTTGCGCTAAGCCCTTCGCATTCCACCCGCACCCTAGGGAGTCTGGAAAGTTCCGGTCGGTCTTGCCGGAGCATAATAGAATTTTAGTTTTAGTAGTTTAACACGCACATCGTCGACACTGACCATTAGCATTGAACGACTAAGTGAAGAGTCTGAAACTTAACAGTAAGCCAACAGAACGTACGAGATGAACGCCAACGCGCCTAAGGAGGGACCCATCCTCTGGTTGCCGCCGTGCTGCATTGCTTCCGGGTGCTCACCTGCGGAAAGAGAATGTTGTTAGGTGATTTCACTGAAAAAAATAAGAAGGCTCGTAAGAATGAAAGCCGTATCTGAAAAAATTCTCCTCGGAAACATGCTTATTAATAGAAGTTGTATATTTTCCAGTTGTCTTAGTTTAAAGCAGTGTATTTTCTTTGTAAACAGAGCTGCACCGACCTTGAACGCGCGCCATCCATAGGAGCGAATAACTTACTTCTCAAGGCAATACATGCCTTACAATATATTAAACATTGTTTATATATTAGTAATTAATGTAACACGTAACACTATAGACTTACAGGTATGACTGAATGTAAAACATAAATTTCTTACCATGTAAAAAACTTTACCCTGGTTTGTAGAATCTGGTGAAATGATACGTATGTGTATTCTGTATCTTCGTTTGTATAAGACGCATAATGGATAAGAAGCATTATTAATACTGTTAATTAAATTTTTCAAATAAATTTTCGGCGATGTCTTCATGATAGTTAGCAGAAGACTATCATATTTTTTGCCTGACAAGAACAGTATGTTAGGTACGTACCCATTGTCATTTCCGGCATGTACAACTATGACACGTTTAGTACAATTTTGAGTCGCATCTATCCTACGTGGTTACCATGAATATCAAACCATGTTTAGTTATACACTAATATGAACTATACGCTCTTCTTCGGATAATACCTTTTTGGATTGTCAATGTGCATGTTTTTTTGTGTTCTCTTAACAGAGTGGTCTATAACAACACCCTTCAGTAAAAACAAAATTAATAATAGAAATCGGAATCTTAGATAATTAATTTTTTTATAATACCTAATATCATAAATTAAGATAAGAATGTAAAATTCTTAATGACACACACACACACACACACACACACACACACCAGTAAATTGTACAATAAATTGTAGAATTTAGAACTTGCTCTAATTTCTTGGCCAATTTTAGGGATATTTAGTAATAACTTTTTGCATTTATTTCATTGTACCAACCTAATAATTAGATAAACGGTTTCTCTTGGGGACAAATATTTTAGATAGATTCTATGATAACTCTTAGGCCTTCAGTCATTGAGAGTTGGCAGTGTTGAAATTGGCCAATAAATTGTTACAAATATTGCAAAGTGTAAACAGTTGGGTAAAAATATCTAAAATTGGTCAATTTATTGAAAAATAAATTCTACAATTTATTCTGCAATAAATTGGTATGTGCAAAACAGTCTTATGGCAAGAACTATTGAGGTTTAGAGTTCTTTGTATACAGTTCCTATCTTAGTCATCTATGTTACATTTAAAGTTCTTGGTGCAAAATTGTGTCCTTAAGTTTTGTTAGATCTAGAGTTATTGGTTTAAAGTTCTTTGTATAAAATTATTGCCTTGTGTTTAATAAATTTGATATTCCGAAATATCGAAAAAAAAAATCAACGATAAAATAAATACTTCTTACTACGTAAAATGTTACATATGTATTCTAAGACAGTAACTTTACACAAAGAACTCTAAACCTTAATAGTTCTTAATAAACCTTAATGGTTCTTAACCGATTTAATCTTAGATAATAGTCTTGTTAAACAATTTCAAGTTTACTTCTTTTTTAAAGTAAAGCGAAATAAAAGATATATTGTAAAATACATGATACATGTATTCCTGCCAACTGTATTTTTATGTTCAAATTAATCATACGTAAAAACTCCTTATATGGTAAGTAAACAATATTTAACATAAAAACGCAAAAACTTTTTGAAAAAGTAAATCAATTGGCGACAACCGCATTATTCAGAGTTCGCTTTATCAAAAGGTATTAACGAGCAAAATGGGTCAGAATTTTCTGAGACACCCTACATCATACAATTACAATTGGATAAGGTTTTCTCAGATGGACCCTGAATTTACCAAGGGTCAGAATATTGGAATAATAATAAACAAAACTAAAGTTTATATCGAGACCAGTACTCCATAAATATTATTGCAAAACATTAATTTGTTCATTTTTTTTATAAACAATTGAGTTTTACTGCAGTACTTTATAAAAATTGTTTTTACTGTTAATAATTTCTGTCTCGACTTAATTATTATTTTTTAATAAACCACACATCAGACTAAATAACGTTAATTTTTCTCTTTTAAAAAATATTTCATTTTGCATGGAAACAAGTTTATTAAACAAATTAAAAATTAACAAACTTCTGCGCCTCTATGATAATTTTTGAAAATGGAAACTTGAATTGGGTGTATTAAACTTTTTTTTTGATAATTATAATTATCAAAAAAAAGTTGGTAGTTCGACGTAATCTGTTTACAAACATTTATTTTCTTCGAATGCGCGCGCTCCTTTCAGCGTGCTTTGAATTTGTTTTTAATTGCTTGCACGACCTTTGGGTCCAAAGGGCGTCCTTTTTTTCTTTTCGGGTTGGGATCAATTCCATTATTTGGTCGAAGTTTTTTTGGTAGAAGAGGCCATACGACGAGACACTGAAAAATTCACGAATTTTTTTGATCGTCTATGTTTCTGGTGTCAACGTGAGAACGTAAATTTTGTGTGCATGCTTTTTTTGACGGTTGAATAACTCAAATAAGTCTTAACTATTCTTTTCTTCAGGACATATACCACTATTTTGATAATTTTGAGCATGGTTACCGTAACTTTTTCTGATACTGTTTGAGTGAGTTGCCAATTGTTTCTTTTTTACTGTTTGACGCTTTAGTGTGGTCGAATTTTCACTGGAGGTTCACCAAACCTTCCAAACACTTGAATAATATCATTGTTTTCCAATGATATATCGACATAATCACAAATGAAATCGGATCGGTATTCACATGAATCGTCTGACGATTTTCTTTTAACGGTTAGATTGACCTTGTACAACGGTTTTTTACGATCAACAAACATATTGACCGAGGAGTTCACTTACTTTTTTATCCCAACCAGCACTAATTTTTTATAAACACGAGAATGATTTTTTTCCGTAAGGAATTACAACATCAGGTTGGCACGGCATTTTATATCAAACAATTTCTAATCACTTTTATAATATGAAATAGATCAATTACAATATTTTGTGGTTTAATAAATACGTATGTATTGACGAAAATGTGAAAAAAACATCTGCAGAAAATGAGCCTGTTCAAACTAGTGATGATACAAAATACTAGGAACACGTATTTGGTAATAGGTATGAGCCTATAACGTAACGTAACAGGTACGAGTGTTCTATAATACTAGTTCGAGTTCCGTGGCTTCTCTACCTCGACTCGAATACGTATAGTATCGAAATCGAATACGTATAGTCCTTCTATTCTTAATTGAAAATGATAAATACGCCTGGGGAACAAAAAAGCGGTGCACCTTTATGATTCCATGGGCGTGCTCGAATAATAACTTTTAGGGATATGTAATAATAAGTAATTAACGTCGCTTTTATATCATGACTTTTTTATTTACATACATACATTTATGTATGTAAATAAAAAAAGTCAGGATGGTACATGTATGTATTATTTATATTTATTTGTATATTATACTAATGTTCATTTGGCCAGTAATATGTTTTAATTGTTTTGTACTTGCAAACAAGTAATGTTAAAAATATTTAAAAATGCGTCAGAACTAATTTTTTTTATATTTAAAACCAGAGTTTACTAAGATGCCACGTAATGTTTCTAGAGATTTATAATTATAATCAGGGTAATCATGTAATTTTTGTTGAATTAATTCCAAAGTCGGGACTTTGTTTTCTTTATACGTATCATAAATTATTCGCCTAATTATGTCCCGCGTCGCCTCGCAGACATTTTTGAATTCTTTTTGCTTTTTCTGCGTTCGTAATTCAGAGTGATCTATAACAGTCTCAGCTTTAACAACGCGATAAATTGTGGATATTGAAATTTTAGTTAAATTCAGTATCAGTCATATTCTCATTTTCACGTTTTAAGCATTTATATATGTTTAAAATAATACTGTGACTTTGACAATGTAAGTTTATTTTTTAATTAATCGTACTCGACCGTTTCGATATTTTCGCTGGTTATATCCGAAGCTAGAGTTATTTTCATCCGTTTTGAAAGGTCTCCAGAAAGCCATGTTTATGAAAGAGGTATTGAATAAAAATAATATAAACTTATATATTATAATATATAAATTTATATATAGTATAATTTAAACGTTTTAAAAACCCACTCCGCCGTTATTGTACACGCACAAAATATAAGGCATCAAAACAATCACAAAAACAACGTTTTTTTTGTATAGAGTCGGTCAAAGATAGTGTGGTTATAACCCGTGTTTTACCGCCAACGTAAATCAACTGGGTCGGCTTTATGTGGTGTCTCGTGATGTGTTACCCTCACCAGAGTGGCGACAATGACCAATGAACTGTAGGTTCCGCTATAATGGTAAGGATCACTATAGAAACGCGTATTTAGTTCCATACAAAGTGTTAGTAAACTGATATATCCTTATCCTACCTCGTATAAGTACCTATTTTCAATTTAAAATGGAATAAGTTATATTTGGACTTACTTGGAATTTGGAATACTTGGAGAAGCAGGCAGTATAGGCAATGTTGCATTTTATTTTTATTGTCGTAATTTGTAGTAACTGAAGACGAGCGGGTAATTAATAAATAATTAAATCTAGATATTGGTCCCACGTTCCCACGTGTTTGTTAATTCTATACATTAAAGTAGTATAATAGTATTTAGATATAATAAGGTAAGTTTATATAAGGTATTTAGCTATAAAATAACCTTATATGAAATAACATAAAAATGGCATTTTTTAAATATATATGTATGTCTCTATATAAAATAAATTAGGAATACATTTCCGTTTTGGCTAGGTACCTATCTAACAAAAAAAAAGTAGCAAAAATAAAATTAATATTCTTCATAAAACATGAAATTGGTTAACAAAAAAATAATGTTTGTGTAAAACATCAGAAAAAATTGGACTTAACACTTAAAAACAATAATTGTTTTTTGTTGAGACAAAAAATGTTGCGCCGTAGCAACTTCGGTGCCTTGCGAAAGAGTTTTTTCTAAAGCAGGGCATTTTTTTAACAGAAAAATGAAATCGCTTGAAAGAAATTAAGTTAGAACAATTAATTTTTTTACAGTCACATACATTAAGTGTTACAACTTTTTGTGAACAAGTTTTTAAGTGTTAATTCAAATTTTTTTCTGGTTTTACACAAAAATTATTTTTTGTTAAATTTCAAATTTTTTTCGAACTTACCTTATTATATCTAAATACTATTTTGTCGACGAGTTTCGTCGACAAACAGAGCACTCAACAATAAAATACTAGGTAAAAAATAACTAGTATTTCGAACAGGTACGCACACGGAACTGGAACGTAATGTACCTGTTACTGAGAAATACTGATTTATATCATCACTAGTTCAAACCTGCACTACGCGCATTAACTCAAATTCAAAGCGCGCTGAACGGAGCGCGCGCACTCGAAGAAAATATCTAAATGCATGTAAACAAATTACATCGACATCGAATTATCAACTTTTTTTTGATAATTCTAATGTTTATACACCCAATGCAAGTTTCAATTTTCAAGAATTATCATAGAGGCGCCGAAGTGTGTTAGTTTTTAATTTGTTTAATAAACAATTTTGTCCATTCAAAATGAAATATTTTTTAAAAGAAAAAAATTTCTTAAAAAATTATGTTTTAAGTAAAGTTAAAATAATGGAATTTTTATAAAGTACTGCAGTAAAACTCAATTGTTTATAAAAAATGAACAAATTAATATTTATATGGAGTACGGGTCTCAACTTAAACTTTAATTTTGTTTATTATTATTCCAAAATTCTGACTCTTGATAAATTCAAGGTCCATTTGAGAAAGCCTTACCTAATTACAAATATAAGAATTATGCAATTATTACTGTTATATGAATATTACCTCTTGAATGTAACATTAAAAAGTGGCATTTGCAGCCAATTCTTAATTAGTAATTGCAGAACCCGGCATGAAGAATGTTGAGCAGAAAAACAAAAATAATTTTTCGTATCCCTTTGCAGGGTCACGACTGAAAACACGGACAACAAACTCGACTCTAAATTAATCTTGGGTTTAACTTAGATTTAATACCGCCCCTTAATAAGAAAATCGAAAATGTCTATATAAAGTGTCACTTCTTGCGCCGCACAAAAACTTTAATAAATGAGCTCGTTCTTTGTGCACGCCCGCTTTGAGAGGAATTGTTTGAAAATTCATTTTCCAATTGTTTTCGCGAGTTTCTTTGTCACACTCTCTAAACTGTGTTAATGGCGATACCTTCTAGAGACGGTGGAATTCCGTATTTTAGCTTTTCATCGTCGTTGACGTAAGAGGAAATGACGAAGAGCTAAATATAGAAGAAGAGCTAAATACAGAAGGCTGAAGAATGTCGCGGATGCAATATACAGGATGGCCAATTAAAATTCAAAATGGTTGCATTAATAAGATGTTGTTTTATAACTGCAAAAGAGAGAGAGTTAATTTTACGAAGAGTATCTATTTCTGAAGTATTGTACCTTTGAACAGCTTTAATTTGAATTGGCTTAGAACTGAACTCTCTTACAACTGAACTAATTTCTATCTCATTATTTTATTATGAGCAATGTCATTTGAGTATACCACTTCTCTGTAGTCACAGAATGGTATAGTATCGTTGAAGATTTTTCAAAAATTAAAATTTAAAATTTTTATTAAAACATAAATTAAAAAATTATTGCTTAGGTAGTCCAAAACGTTGCGAGTGGCGAAATTTTAAGTTTGGTCTCTCAGTCTGTCTTGAAATTTGGAATACGTATGTATCATGATTAGGCTTCGGAATGTTTGCATGCCTGCGTGTAAAACTCCATAAAACTATCCCGCGTTCCCGCGACGACGCAAATGGGAATAGTGGAGGCAGGCAGGATCGGCTAGTGGGACGGGAAAGAAATTCACTCGTATATAATGTACAATATTAAGAAGTATAATTAAGCTTAAGAAATACGGTTTATACTTCCGAGCCCTGCGTTGCCGCACACAGTTCCGGACCATAATCATGAACAAATCTGGACCTGTTTATATTTTGAGGTTAATCGGTTTAGGAGTTAAAGGAAAAAATGGGTGCAACAACCTTTTTCTTTTGTTTATCGGTAATTCACAAACATCCACAAGATAAACTCTTCAAATTTGATATACAACATAACAGAGTCTACAAACATAAATGCGAAGTTAAGTTCTTAACTGAACAAGATGGGGGTTGAGATGGTTAAAGCGGGTAAGTACTCAAAATAGGAAAAATCAATTTTTAGGTTGTATTTTAAGAAATATATTCGTGTGACGTGTCGTTAGAAGAATGAAAAATTATATTGTGATATTTGTAAAAGTGACATTAGCGACAGCTGACATTTATTAAGTTTTATAGTTTACATATTGAGTCTATTTAGTTTATACACTATCTGTTAGTAAAGAATTGCATGGAATGACAGATTAGCATTCTAGAAGTCAAATGCATATTCTAGAACATGTAAAAACTATAAATAGTGGTGTTGTTGCTAAGATAGAGTTAGTTGTGTATTGAATGTTACACAGTTGAGATCGCAGAGTTGTAGAGTATTAATGAAAGTGTTTGAAGTGGAAAAGCGAATCACTTAAAGCGAAATACGTAACATTTTGGTGAGAGCGGTGGGATTACCGAAGAATTTGAAGAGGAAAAAGCTTATATAGTGAACACGAGATCGACAAAATACGACGAATAAATGACGACAATGCATGTGAGTGAAACATTAAAATTTTTGCAACAAGGAGAAGAAAAGCGATGATAAGAGGACCGTGAGGAGGCAGAAAGGCGAGAGGAAAAGCGACGACACGAGAACTGTGAAGAGGCTGAGAGGCAACATCAGAAAATATGCGAGTCCCAAAAAGTAATAAACACCAGGTTGAATGACTTTTCTGGAACAATTGATGGCGTGGAACAACAAATCTGTTGTTCCACGCCAGGAAGGCCTAAAATTCAATAGAATCGAGAAGGAGTTTCAGGAGAATAAAGAAGAAATCAAGAGAAAATTAGAAGACACCAAATGGCAAGTACAAAAGAAATACTTGGAAAGATAGAAGGACTGTGTCACCAGAAACATTAATGCTAATCTGTCGTTCCATACAATTCTTTATTAACAGATAGTGTATACTAAATAGACTCTAGATAATTAAATAGATTCAATATGTAATCAAGTCTCTACACTAATTTTAGTTCCATAGCGATTTACAATTGAGCTTATATAAATCATAATAGCCATAAAGGTCATATAAGTCATAAATGTTGCGACGGTCATAAAAGTCATACAAGCCATATGGGTCCATAAAGTTCATAAATGCCATAATGGTCATATAGGTCACAAAGACAATAGAGGCCAATAAAGTCATATATGTATCAGTATCGCTCTATACTATCAGCGTTTTTAAGCCAGAATCTTTTAACGAATCATCTCTATGGAGCCACTACTTTCACATCCAAATTCGCGTCCAAACAAGTTAAATATAAAAAAACCATCAGAAGTAAATCTACATAAACAATAACAATATTGTTATTCAATCTTCGGCTATTTGTCTAAATGACTATCAATGAAATTTACATAATTCTTGCCTTCCAATTAATGGCTTCCTTTCTTTTTGTCTTCCAGTTAATTGAATGGTCATGTTTCTCATTGTGGTCATGTTTTTCTTGGCAGCTTTAACTCTCGATCTTGTTAACAACAGTTCTTGTTAACAATATAAAAAATTTTCAACAAAATAGTGTTACCTCCTTTGCCTAAGCCTTTATTATTTTTATAAAATTGTGAAACATATTATCATTAATATTATCTTACTGTATGGAAAAAATACAGATGTTGCATGTAATAAATTTTATCAGTAGTATACTTTTATATTCAGTAAATATGTGGGTATTTAAGAACTAACAATTTTCGGGTAAATTACCACATAAAGCTAAATAATTTGTTCTATTGGCAGCTGCAAACACCCCACAAGACTCACAGTCTGGTTTGACCTCATTGACTCCTCTGATCTCATTAACCTCAGTCCGATATGATGCTCAATTGAATGATCCGAATAACCCCATTGGCCTCATTTATTCCAATAATCCATTGACCCCAACACTCCTGTTGACCTTATGACCCATCGGCCCTATTGACCCCAATTACTTTGACTCCACTACGTGAACGTGGAAAGAAAATCAGAGTAGAGACAATAATGTGGTATTTGAATTTTGTCACATTAAGATGCAACCCTACATTCCCTTCCCCAAGGGCACCACAACCAAATCTTCAATTAAATGTAAATAAATTTATGATTTGCCTTGGCCATTAGCCATATTTACATAATACGTTTCAGCCGATATAACGGTTTTCTTCTATTTTATCCTACTTACTCCCCTTAACCTACTTATTTACTTACACTAGTGAATATTTTTCGTGAAATGAGCATTCTAGAGTTATCGTTTAGAATAGAAGGTTACTCGACAGACAGACATACCGACAGACAGACAGATAAGCAGAGATAAGTTTTTTTTGGATTAACCTGAAATATCGACGTTTCAGGATTTTTAACGACGTGGAAGTAAAAATTAAGAATTGAATAATGCAATTGAATTGAACTAATGTGTAATTATTAAGCTTGACATAAATGAGTCGCGCCACAGAGGCGAAAGTAACTAGCAGTTTTCCGCACGTTTGCCATAGTTTATTATGAAACTATTTATATCACACAATTCAACATATTACATATAGCGGAGGTAGTACAACAGCACCAGCTATCACGGGACTACTGAGATAAATACGAATTGAGGTGACCACCATCACATGCTACGCGGGTTGCCCATATGTTGCGTTGCCGTATGCCACTTTAGTAATTATCTTCATAGTTGAAGAGAGGTCGTTGAAACAGGTAGTGGTATGTCATCGAAACAATTTAATACCGGTGTCACATGGCTTTATGTTCTATTCTTAAACTTTTTTATTTAGTTAATATACGTAATATTGTGTATGGTCAAATTGGTCGTGTTTTTATAATTAATTGCAATGTCCATATATCCGCCGATGACACGCAAATCTACTTGAGATGAACACCTTAAATACGTTTAACGTGTTTATGTTGTATTACATTTTATCTCTGGTAAGTCCCTGGATTGTTTCGGAATTTGGTTATTTTTTCAGATTCACTAAATTTAAATGCAAAATCTGGGACATGGAATGAATAAAAGCTTTCGTTTAACGATGTTCCTGTGAAGTGTAGTTACAAATTACAGCTTGTGATTTTTAAAAGAATATTTAGCATTTTTTAACATTTTAAAAGGCAGAAACATCTGTAAAAATCTCATTCAATCTACGAGTCGCAGCTCGAGGAGGCTTAGAAACAGAATATAAATTCATCTATCCCCAGAGTTTATATTTAAAGGCAGTTTATTTAGAGCCGCTTCTACTTTTGGATTGTAAAGTAACTAAAGCTGTCTTTTCATTAGCGATCTTTTTAGAGGCTTGACACAATGGCATTTAGATCAGTTATTCTTTGATACCTAAGTAAAAAGATAAAGAGGGACGGACTATGAATTATGAATATTTATTGTGTATTTTGCCGGCACGAATATAATAGATCGATAGAGTAACTCCGTTTTCATTATTGAGATATGCATATGAATAAATAAATTATATCGGATATGATACTTTCTTTGACGCAATTTTTTTCGTTGATTTATGCTGAATGCTTATGATAGTGGATTTTTGTTCTAAATTGTAAATACTCTCACCAAAATTAGAAATAATTTTTGAAATTAGGAACAAGCTTAGTCGCCTACATTTAGTCACGAAGTGGCTTGTTTCATCGATTAATATCTACTAAATTGTAGCACTTAAATGGCCTATATTAAGGATGTAAATAATTGTGAAACAGAGTTTTGAATTGAACTTTAATTTTAACTGAATTTTAATTGTGAAACCTGAGAACTGAAACGACGATGAGCGGCTAATATTATGAACTGGAAAAACAAAAAATCATCTAAACTAACCTTTTGAGAAGCTAAATAAAGTAATCTGATCTAATGAATAAAACAAGAAAATAGTTATGGTATAAAAATATAGCTTTCGGAAAAATTGGCCATCTTGGTCAGCATTAGGGTCCAATCCTATTAAAGGGTATTTGAAATAGAACAAGTACTGTTCATTAAAACTTATAATATTCTCCAATGTTCAAAGTGTGTCGCCCTTACTAACCATTAAGGACGTGGACTGTAACATTTGCTGGTCTTGCGTTGGAAGGGGTTGCACTGGTAGTTTCCGGGAGTCTGAGGGTCGAGCCCTCTGGATCAAAAGGACGCTCCTGCTTGTTTCTCCTCTCTGTGGCCACGCTAACTCCTCCTCTTGCGCTGGAGTAACTTATAATCTGAAATAACAATCCAGTATTATTCCTATATAAGGATAATGACTAGACTGCGGAAGTTTATGCAAAAACAAGTAATCAATGAATAAGGGTATAAGTAAAATAAATTGACATATTTTTAACAGGTAATCCATTTATTGAGTGCATATCCAACATATGAAAAAATATGCAAAAAAGCATATGCAAAAATATGGAAAAATAAGTAAATAACATGTGCAAAAATATGTAATTATATAAAAAAATATGCAATTACAAATTTGAAAATATATGATATTATATATTCAAATTATAATTTAAATAACAATAAAGAATTAAGCTTTTTTCAATATTTTCTATGGTCAAATTATGCCGTTTATCCGTTAACAACAACTTATATGCTGAGAACGATCTTTCAACATCGCAAGATGTTATAGGGCATATCCATATTCGCTCCATAAGTAGGTGGGATATTTACAGTAGATACTATTTCTCCTTGGCGTAAGATTTTTCCTATTTCAAGTATTTCATTAAAGTCTGGATTTCCCTTCAATACATTTTTTACTTTTAACTGTATCTTTTCACCGCATACTCCTGGTATACATAACACCGCAAAATTTAGTTCGCGAATGAAATTGTTTGCGATTTCCGATGATTGACTCAATGGCAATCCTAAAGATTCCAATTGTGCAATAATTGTTGGCAAATTTGAAAAATGAGATGTTAAGATGAGAGAAATTTGAAAGAAGAGGCTAAGTCCTGAGTTATTTTTTCATTTTTTACAACTTGGATGGCTGATTGTATTAACGAAGCTTCATTGGGATAAAACGATTAGATTATCTGTGAAGGACGTGAAATATGCAATTATTTCATACGCGTTCACATAAAGTTAAAATTCCTTTGAAACTTACGTCCTTAATGCTCTCCAAATTTTCAGCATCAGCACGCGTTGTAACGCAGCTTCAATCCAGGTTCCCCATCGGGTTAAGATTCGTTCCGGTGGTAATGGAGTGAGTAATTTTTTTTAATGTCTCAATGCGCAATGGCGCTTTTAAAAATACTTTTTAACAAGAAGATATTAATTTGTTAACTTCTGGAAAGTTGTAACGAACTTGTTCTGCTACTCTATGCAGTCCACGTGCCAAACATGTCAAATGTTTCATATTGGGGTAAAAACTTTCAAGTGGCTGACTGATTTTAACATATAAGCCGCCGCATCTGTGACGATAAAAAATACTTTTTGATGAAAATCAATATTATTGTAAAAATATTGCAAGGAAGAATTAACAAAACGAGGGATCGTTTCGTAATGAGTTTTCTCAAGATATTTACAAGCGATTAAATGTGGTTTTGTTTTTTCTTCTTCACACAGTTTTCCAATTATTAAATTAGCTACTTGTCTGCCAGTTGAATCTGTAGTTTCATCAACAGAAATCCATACATAATGATCTTCGAGATCTTTTTTTATATTCATAAGTGTACGTTGATAGCATTGTCCAAATAAATTTTGCGAATCGGTGATTCATCAGGAATTTTTTGACCCGCATATTTAGTTAGAAATTTTTGCCAAACTTTATTATTTAGACTTCGCCAAGGTAATTTGATTGCTACCATTGCCTCGCACATACCAATAAAAAAATGACTTTGCCTTGATGACTTTGGTTGTAGTTGATCTTCATTTGAAGAATTTAGATCTATTGATCCTACAGAGCTATTTAAGCATTCCACCATTTGTTTGTGCCCTCTTGTATTCAAATGCTGCTCTATTTGCGACTTTCTAGTACAAACGATCTAAAATATTAATTAGTTTTGAAAAAATATTCTTATTCAAATTATTGTTTTTTATTTTTATTTTTTATAATTACCAATTTATCATTACATGCACCACAAACCACGTCTCAGTTAACATACGTCAAATGTTCATTTTTTAATTAATTTAACCACTTTTGTACAATAGTACTTCGACTGCTTTTTAACTTTAGGCATGGTTACGAACAATTTGAAAATTCTCTTGGCTTTAAATTGGAGATGTTCGATTTAGCACATTAAAAATAAAAACTATATATGCCTATAAAAACTATATATATTATATGGGACGTTTCATGTCAAACGGATCATGTGCAATCCAAAAATTTGTGCCGGATTTTGACGTTTGAGGACTCAAACTGTTCGTTAGATTATATACTTTCAAAAAACTGCTGGCCTTTAAAAAAATTCAATATGGCGGATCTAATATGGCGCCTACAATGTCGGTTCTCGAGATAAAATTAATTAAAAAGTGTAATAAAATGTTACTAATCTTTTAAAAATATAACCTAAATACATATTACATAGTTTTTAGGATCACTAACTATGAATCCACCATCGAAAATACTTCCATCGTTCCACACTTGATTTCGCTTATTAGTAGTAGAGTTTATATACTCGAATTCGAGTATAAATATCAACAGTGTACTCAAACTTGGACATAAAAACGGATTCCCGATGATAAGTTTGTAATGAGAGATCTTAAAAACGCCCATATCAATAATTTTAACTTACCTGCATTCATGATGTAGCCGAAAAAAAGGGTTAGAAAAGGCGTTTATGCCATATTGGATCCGTCCGCCATCTTGGATCCGCCATTTTAGATTTTGCAATTTCGGCGGTACATCTCAAATCAGATACACGAAAAACCTCCATATAAGAGTTTCGAATAAGCTGGATTCACACTGCAGCATAAAAATGGGTTAGAAGGTGTTTTCGTCTGCCATATTAAATCAGCCATTTTGAATTTTGAAATTTCGATGATATAATAAGACTCAGACCCCAAAAACCAAATTCCAATATCAAAAACTGATTCGA
>JAPWTK010000653.1:117500-172500 GCA_029963805.1 Aromia moschata
CGAGAAAATGATTTGTTCATTTTTTGAATTGTCTTATACGTTGATCTGTGCAGCAATTTCATTAAGGGGTAACACCGCTGTGGAATTTTCAAAAAAATCGATTTTTTGTTTTTTGGCTTAAAACATACTTTGAATCTTCTAAAATATGAGGCGAAAAGGTTTATACGTGAAAAAAAAAGGCCTGTGGAACGCCTCTAATCCGACTCATACCTGCAACGACATACCTGCTCGAAAGGTACTACGTAACGTCTTACCTACTGATTTATAACTTCTGTAGTATAGTCCTTCTATTTTTAATTGAAAATGATAAATACGCCTGGGGAACAAAAAAAGCGGTGGAACTTTATGATTCCATGAGCGTGCTCGAATAATAACTTTTAGGGATAGGTAATAATAAGTAATTAACGTCGCTTTTATGTCATGACATACATACATATGTATATGTATGTAAATGAAAAAAAGTCAGGATAATACATGTACGTATTATTTATATTTATTTGTATATTATACTAATGTTCATTTGGCCAAATATTCTACTCGAAGTATAACGATACATCTTGATTCCATTATAGTCATTCGATTATTAATTTTTTTATACTTAAAACCAGAGTTTACTAAGATGGCACGTAATGTTTCTAGAGATTTATAATTATAATCAGGGTAATCATGTAATTTTTGTTGAATTATTTCCAAAGTCGGGACTTTGTTTTCTTTATACGTATCATAAATCATTCGCCTAATTACGTCCCGCGTCGCCTCGTCGATATTTTTGAATTTTTGCTTTTTCTGATTTCGTAATTCAGAGTGATCTATAACAGTCCCAGCTTTAACAACGCGATAAATTGTGGATATTGCAATTTTAGTTAATTTATTAATTCGATTAATAATTTCAGTATCAGTCATTTTCTCATTTTCACGTTTTAGGCATTCATATATGTTTAAAATAATACGCTGACTTTGAGAATGTAAGTCTTTATTTTTTAATTCATCGTACTCGACCATTTCGACATTTTCGCTGGTTATATCTAAAGCTACGTTATTTTCATCCGTTTCGAAAGGCCTCTAGAAAGCCATGCATATGAAAGAGGTATTGATTAAAAATATTATTTATGACGCAAATAAAATAAAAGTGTATAATTTGAACCTTTTTAAAAACCCACTCCGGTGTTAATGTAGCCCACATAATTTAAGACATCAAAACACTCACAAAAACAACGTTTTTTTGTATACAGTCGGTCAAAGATAGCGTGGTTATAACCCGTGTTTTACCGCCAACCTACTGAACTCGGTCGACTGGGTCGAATACCGTGGAATGTCTCGTGGCTACCAGCCGACAAATGGCGTGTAGGTTCCGCCCACTTCCCAACTCTGACAAGTCTCGTCACCCACGTGTGGACTGCGATACGGCATATATGGGTACAGATCAGCATAGAAATGCGTATTTAGTTCCATACAAAGTGGTAGTAAACTGATATATCCTTATCCTACCTCGTATAAGTACCTATTTTCAATTTAAAATGGAATAAGTATACATTAGTGTAGGCCTGAAGAGAATGAAGAGTGATGGTAGGAGAATGAAGCGATGAAGATTGGTATGAAGCATTTGAGCAAATGAATGAGCATTTTTTTACAGATTATGAAAATTCTTGAGATGGATATCGGTGTGCAGTCATACAATTTTTACTTGGTAGCCGATGCTACGCGATCCACATGATGCTACGCGCATCAAATATGTCGAGCATTCTTCGATCGATGCGGCAAAAGAGGCACGCTCCAACATTAAATCATTGAGAAAAACTATTTACGAGGAGAACTATTTGAACGTGGAAGGGCAGATTTATAGTCTCGGGATCGCAGATTAACGGTAAACAATTTATCATTTCACTCATTCAACAAACAGTCGAATTTCTCATTTTTTCGTGTCGACAACTCATTTTAAAACTTTAAATGTGTTTTTCTCGAAACAAGATTTTTCAAAACGGCACGCAGCATAACTTAAACGAGTTTGAAATTTTAACCACATCTTTAAAACAACATTTTGAAGTGAAACACGTACGGATTTTACGATAAGTTAATTCAAAGAATTTTTTATAAACAAATTTTATTCGTCAAAAAAATTTACCTTTTTCTTCAAAAACGCCGAGAAGACTTATTTCTTCAAGAAATAGCGCCGTTGGCATATTAGAGAAAATGGTAGAACCTTCGAAAGTCTATTGTAGGGAAATGTTTTGTTTTTTGCTCTTTCTTGATATGGATCTTTCGTTCTTAATCAGTTAATTTTTATTTTAGATGTAGTTAAAATTGTTACGATGTTCAGCTGCTCTTGTGTAAATATATATTAATCCATTGGCTTGTTTTTGTTTTTCCAATGCCTACTTGTTCAAAGTTCGCTCTTCAACATTCGTACTCAAAAAAACATTAAACCCTGTAATTTTCACAAAATATTTCAGCAAAACATTAAGTGTGCTATATGGTTGGAAAGTTAATTTTAGATTATCTTCAAGCTAAAATATACAGGCTGTCCATTGCAGAAAATCGGTTTTTCTGTTGAAGGCCATCTATTAAAATGTAACAGCTACAGAGAGAAATACACATTTTTGAGAAATAATTTTAGTTGACTAAAATAAAAAAAAAGCTACGTAAACCCCATTATTATTTTAACACCTGTATTAAACGGAAAATGAAATACTACCAATTTGTCTCAAAACAATGTGATACATTAGGGTTATTATTTATGGTGTTTAACAACAATACATAAGTTTGATCTAAATAATAAGCCATTAAAACAAAACGTCATTAAATCGGGTTATCTACGAGAGATATGGAAATAGCGGTTGTGTCGAAGCCCGAAGCGAAACTGTAACTTTATTATTGTAACTTTTCAGTTCATTTCATGTCATTTTTGTATTTCATGTCATTTTTCTATTTCATGTCATTTTTGTTTCAACATATATTATTTTTAGGCTATCTGTAATATTTTGAAGATTGCGGGTAATACGGTCACTTAACTGTAGGACATGGCAACGGCTATTTAGATCTTGTATGGTATCTTATTCTTTCTTTTAAATAGTCAGTATTGTAGTGCACATAAGTATAATTATTTTGCGTTTTGGTTAATTTTTTAAATGTGTACACTTCTAAATCTTAATATACAAAACAAAGTCGTGTTACACCATTTATAACTTAACAACGGCTGGACCGATTTTTATGGTCTTTGATCCGTTGGATTCGTCTTCGCCCCGAATAGCAGAATAACTATAAAAATATCGGAAAAGCCGAGCTCCATGTGTAAAAATTACAGTGATCCTATTTACTAAATAATATACCTAGAGAATATAGGAAACTTCAATAATAAACAAATTTAATTTTGACTTGAAAGACGTTATTATATCTATTGCCAACTAGATGCCGCATCGAACTTCACAAATGTCAATATTAAGAGTTACGATTGGTTAAAATCAGATATTTGAATGTTATGGTTACGATAATTGAATTGGCTTAGGGGTACGAACTTCGCTGGGACAGCTAATTTTTCATTTTTTATAGTGGAAATATTGATGTTTATCGTGGCGAATATTCGAGGTTTAGTTCGTGGGAATATTCATTAAGGGGAGATTCATTTCGTTCACTTAATGAATAGTTAATTGAATAGTTGTTCGCGACTACCCATCTCGACTAATCTTAATATACAAAACAAAGTCGTGTTAGTTACACCATTTATAACTCAAGAACGGCTGGACAGATTTTTATGATCTTTGATCTGTTGGATTCGTCTCCGCCCCGAACAGCAGAATAATAAATTAAATTATCGGAAAAATTCACGGGAAAAAATTGTACAGAAAATTATTTTTTAATTGATGTCCACTGCAAATCAGTGACATACGGGAGATCGGTGATCGTGTAATTTTTGAACGACTTGACCGATTGAGGTGGTATTTACTTGAACTGTCGAGACAATGGTTCATAGCTATGCTAAGATTCGATAAGTAGCGCCATAGTCATAAAATTCATTAAATTTGATATTAAAAGGGCAGGACAACGTCTTCCATGACAACTAGTAACCTATAATTGTCAAAACAGAGAATGCAAAGTTCCTCTAGTTAGGAATCATTTTAAAAATTAGATTACAGACGAAATCCGCTTTAGTGAGAAAGCGTCGTGAGATATCGTCTTTTAAAATTCGCCTTTATGAGGACTAATTTTAAGTGCCACTTCAAAGTTCTTTTTATTTTCATATTAAAGTGCATTTAACCAACACAAAACATTTGACAAATTGGGGTGAGCCTACTGCGAGTACAGTAACGGGTATATACAGTGCAAATGACGTCAACCACTTCTTTCTCAAAGTCGTAGAGCCGGTACTTTTAACCTCGGTTGAGATCGATTAACTAACCAGGCGATAAGACTGTCAAAAAGGTTATACCTTAACCGGGATTAAAAGTACCGGGCCCACACTCGGAGCCTAAGTATCTTTGCACAATACTCATTGGGATCGCACGTTCCCTAAGCCCACCTTGTACTGTTAGTTCTGCACAAAACTGATCCTGTCTCTAGTAATAATCTAGGAAAAATAGATATCAACCTGAAAAAAAATTGTTACAGAGTACAATTGAAGCGTTGAAATATCATAGGAGCTATGTGCTAAAAATAAAAAACGGAGTAATTTAAAAAGAAAGTGTATATTGTTATTTTTTAACGATTACAAAATAAACAAATAAAAACTAAACATATGTACGGCCGCTACATTGGTTTTTAAGGTTAACTAAAAATAATAACAACATACAAAACTAACAACATAAAAAAGTCTAGAAAAAAATGAGTAAGGGGCCAAGTGTCTTACTCTATATTGAGGAGTTTTTTTTATAGAAAAGTTGATGTTCTGCTTTTTCCAAGTATGGTAATTTTCCAAGTTGATAATAAGTGTTTTTTTTATTATCTGTTATTTTGTTTTCATTTGGCAAGGCAAGTAATTCAATGTTATTTAAATCAGGGGGCGTTTTACGTTTTTTTAATACATTTGTTTTCTTTCCACGGTACCACCTCACTAAAACTTTCTTTGGAACAAATTACGCCAGGGTTATTTTTGTCTAACTTCAGATGGACAACTTTACTGATGTTTACATTTTTCAAGTTGATAATGTTGTCTGCTGAAGATTGAGTATTGAAAAATCGTTCACACATGTCAACTACCTCAAACCGACCTGTGTCAGTACTATAAAGTGACCAGATTTTGATCTTTCCAAAGACGGACATATTAAGCTGGTTCACATTGTCGAAGCTAGAGTTAATATTTCGCGCTGTGAGGTGCGAGTCAAATATCGCCGCAGGCGAAATTTTTTAAAACTTTCAAGGTCACGCGTTTTCAAGACACTTCAGAATTTCAATGAAAAATACATTTACATAAAAATATAAACTTTCACAAGGATACTTTTTGGAATTTGATGCCTTTTTGAAATACTAATATTTAATCACGATTGATACGATACGTCGATACGTCTTCAGATTAACCTAGAAGACGTAATTACGGACATTTTAATAAAAAAAATTCAATGACGGACAGTTTGACGGACTGCTCTTGAAGACGGACAAGCTCTTGAAGCCGGACTGACGGAAGACGGACTGTCCGTCCTAATGACGGACGTCTGGTCACTTTAGAGTACTAGAAAGAATAATATTTTTTAAGTCTTCAGGCACCATTGTCTTTACTTTCCTTTTGCGTTTTTCTATTAATGAAAAATCACGGTCGCACTGTAAAAAACCGCTCCAAGCTTGGACTGTCTTTTGCCGGGATGACATTGTTTTTACGAGATTGATAGGCTTTGCCCGAAACTTTTTGAGCCTCCGCTACCGTTCCAGTACCGCCGATGTTTTTCCATTTTGAAGATTTTATTTAATGAACCCTTATAACAAAGCGTAAACAATAAACAGATTTGAGAGACGCAACGACTTGATACACGAATGCTGTGATCTGATTTCATCATAGAGTGGCACTTAGCACCATAATACTTAGCAAGGCACTTGACGATAGAGCCACCTATCGACGTAAAGCTAAAGCGTAAAATAATGTTTTGGTCCATGGCTCCTTTCTTACATTATGCCTAAGGGCACTAAGTCCCTTTCTATAGTAATATATCAAATCAGCAAAATTTGGCACTTGGCACCTTTGATATTTCAACGCTTCAATTGTGTGTTTTGGTACACTCATTGATATCGGGAATGGATATTCGAATCTAAATGTCTTTCACACTCTCGGCGTCTACGAAATTTATATCGTCGATTGCAAGGAATATATAAAATATATGGTCCGTCTACTGTAAAATCGTTGTAATTTTCAATCAACTGCTTCAGTCTATTCACATATGGTAACGACTGTGCTATTATTACACAAATCCACACAAAATCAGATAATATATAACGATTAGATAACATTACACGAACTCCAAAAAAAAAAAAAATACGTACACGGTGCAAAATAGGTATGTACGATACGTAAAATTATTTTAAACTCGGCGTTCTAACGTTCGTCCGTTGCGCGTCGGGCTACTACAAATTCGAACAAAGGAACGCCCGCTATGCTATATGGATAAATCAGTGGCGGCTGGTGATAAAGGGCACAGGGGCACGTGCCCAGCCCAAATTTCAATAGAAAATATTTCTTTTGTGTTAATTTACTATAAATTACTGTTACAATAATATCAATTAATTGTATACGACAAACTATCCATATTCTAATTATTATTCCTTTTATACCACAAATAATGATTTTTATCACATATATATAACAGACTATCGATCGAGCACCGAGCCACCGTCGTCTGAAATCCTCGCATTTCGCGCGCGTGGGCGATGGCACACAGTTTGCCAGCCTTCGTTTTTAATCGGGTTCTTCGGTGACTGGTAAAATTTGGAGACGATTGCAGCAGACAGACGTCGTTAAATCGTTTGAAAATCAGCTGCACGGGTCACACTTGTTGAATGACCTTTTTTAGTGCTTGTTTATTTTTTTTCTCTGAGAAGTGTGTTTTTACTGTTTTTGATTGTGAAACGTTTCAAAATGAATTCGGTGGATTTTTTATTGACTAATAAAGATATTACATACGAGATCCGAACGGAAATTAAACGGTTAGGAAGGCCAATACCCGATTTGATTATTTCCAAAACAGACGTAGGAAAATCGCGAAATTATTCACCAAATTTTAATAGTAGTGTCTACGACAGAGTGGTTATGTGGGTATCCTAAAAGAAACAAACTGTTTTGTTTTATTTGTTTAGTGATGGGTGGCAACCAAAGTGCATGGACTCATGAAGGGGTGAGTGATTTAAAACATTTAAATGAACGAGCTAAGAAACATGCTAGCTACAATAAAAAACATTTACATAACATCTTAGATTTTAGTGTGTTGGGAAAGGTAGACATAAGGCAACAGCTTGATAATGCTTATAGTGAAAATATAAGACGTCACAATGAAAATGTGGATAAAAACAGACATACATATTTTAAACCATAAATAATTAATTGTATTAAATTGTGTGAAACAATATGTGAAACAAATCCGGGACTTTAATGAAAAGGCGATAAACATTTTTGTGAACAATAAGGACAGGCGAGCTGATTTCCTTTACAAATAACGGTAAGATAACTATACCAATTTTTTTCACATGTTGCCACCCATTATTATAATATATTTAAGCCCTCAATATTCGTGACTAAATATTATTTCAAAAAGCTACCAAATCCCAAAAATTATTCTTGTGTCTATATTTTTGTATAAAATAATTTTTCATTGAAATTCTGAAGTGTCAGTAAAACGCATGACCTTGAAAATTGTAAAAATTTTCGCCTGCGGCGCCATTGGTGGCTAGTGAGTAATCCTACTGACATACCCTGTGCCCACCCATGTAATACACCCACGAGCCGCCACTGGGATAAATTGCATCAGGCTACTTTTGCTTCTCCACTGGATAAGTCCAGTGTGTGTATTACCAGGCACGGTCAGCGGCGTACGTATGCACGGGCAAGAAATACACGTACATAATTTACAAGGCGCTTAAAAAACGGTTTATACTTTAATTATCATAGAGTTGTATAACGCGGACCCTGTGTTGTAACACACTTTCTAATTATAAGTATTCATTTATATAGTATTTCTAGTATCAGCCGTTGCCGGATTTATCATTGTTACTGAATAACAGTATTTAGTGTTTTGGTGTTGTGAAAACGCGTCCTGGTTTTAGTTTGTTCGTACGCCGAAAGTTTTAGTCCCATCTCAATTTCAAGACATTGTTGAGTGTCTTAAAATTCGTGTCATTTTTGTTGCTATCTAAATAGTCAGAAGAACAACGCCCTTAATTCGCAACAATGAAATTTTGGGCCACAATGTAAAATCATTTATAATACGCCTAATTCATCCTCTGGGGATCTTCTAATTGTCACGACTTCGTGCCGCCCAAACCCAGTATACGTTCTATCGGCGTCAAAGTTTGCGAGACTTCAAACTTTGATAATAGTTATGAATACTCTTGAGATACTGCTCTTGTAAGCGATATGAATTGACAGGAATTATTTACAATTTAGAGTTACGCAGACCCTTGGCGTGCTCGATAAATATTTATGGAAATATTCGGAAATGGTGACGTTTGAAAAAAAGATTGCGCCCGAATGTAACGAAGCGGAATATCGAGCACTGGAAACGGATTGTGATTCAATTTCCAGTTTTAAGTGGCTATTAAAAATTGATGCGAGAGAATATCGAGATATTAATGGAGGCGTGCAATGGAAGAAACGCCTCGAAAGTTTAGGCTCCGCTTTTTAAAACAGGCACACAATATTCAATTGTTGAAGATTTTCACTCTCGCTGATGTTGAAAAGATAATGTTTCTGATAGCGTTTTCAGTAATGCGATTTTTTGATTGCCGTGAAATAAAATATTGGAATAAATAAATAAGAGGAGTTATTATAAGAGCCCGTTAATGAAGTTTTATTTTCCCCGACCAATTTTTACTATATTCATTAGCAAAAACAATCACACATTAAAAAAAAGTATTTCCAATCATTAACGTAGTACGGTTAAGAAATAAATATTTTAAGAAGTCCTCAAAACTTGGAATATAAGTCATTAAATGCATAATACACACGCTGTTAAAATTTGAAGATGATTGACCTCATCAAACATGAGACAATTACAATTAAAAAAGACATTTTTTGTACATATTGCATGGGGGAAGCGTGGGAAAATGATCAATTTATTTTTGTTTATCATTGACTTTTAACATCTCGATAAAAAACTAATATTTGTTTGAATAATATATTTGGAAGATATTAACAAAAGATAGAAATTATTTACCTCATAGTTTTGATAAACAATTTAAATAAATAACTCATTTAGACGATCATTTTCTGTGGAGGGGATATAAGAATAGTTGCGTGGGAATGATACGGCAACGTTGTAAGGAGAGTAAAATGACGGAACGAAAGGAAAAGGCGCGAACATATGAAGCAAATAAAAAGTATAAAAGCAAATACTTTAAAATATTTATTTAATAAGTAGTTGATATGCATTAACATGAAGGAATGTCTTATAGAATACTTTATTCATTTGTTATAAATAATAAATTATAACATTAAATACAAAATATATTCAACGATAAAACTATAACCAAACATAAAACAAAACATTTATGAGAAATAACATTACTTTTATTGTTATATTTTTTTTTTCGCAACTTCTAATTTTTTATAAAGGACCTCTTTTTTTTTTAAATAAATCCTTTGTAACGGATACGATTTCCCATGATTATTTCTTTAATTAAATAACAACAAAAACAGTAAGGTGTTGATGTTTACTGCGCTTAGAAACTATAAGTACGTATGGGCTGTATAAGATGAGTAAGGGAAATAAATACGCGACTTTGCCAGATTTTCATACAGAATAATATTTCATACATAACATTCATTTCAGAACAGTCACGATAAAAAAAACGCATTGTAGGGTCCCAATATTGCTAATATGTATAACGTGAGTACTAAGCCAAAACTTTTTAACTGGACTGCTGCGGAGGAACTACCTTAAGCATTGCATTTGCTATTTCCATGAAACATTTAAAATGACAGATCTGAGATGTAAGATCAAATCTCCTCACATATTTCTTTGCATGTACATATGTACATTTTGAAAAAAAGTACGTAAAAGTGTCTTATTTATGATTTATGAAAACAACTGACTTCTATTAGATGATCGTATGTTCTTTTTATGCAAATCATAAATTACAATAGTTCAGTATCAGTATATAGTGCATTAGTGCTAAAGAGGGGTGTCTATTATCAGTGGTCTAACCTATCAAACATTTACACGACACGATTAATATGTCGGGTGTCCTAGAATAATGTTAATAGGGGATATCGCCGTTATTTGAAAAAAATAGGAATGTGAACAAAAAACACTGCAAATAGAATAAGAAGCTACTTCTGATCATCATCAGAGAATTGCCTCTTACAACCCTTAAGAAGTCACATCCAAGTATTTTTTTCAAATACGAGTAATAAAATACCTAGATAAATTTAGTCTCTACTTCATTCCAGTGCAGTGATGTAATATTCTTGGTACGTAAATATAATAATCGTTATAACGAGCCATCCAAAAAAAAAAAAACGTCATCAAAGTTGGCCGAGCAAAAAAGACGTATTTGTATTCTATCTTAAATGTATAACCTTATTTAATTCTCAAGGCTGTCCCATTATGTGAGAGTGTGAGAGTCATTATTTGTTTTACAATTTTTGTGACATCTACTTTGTCTGTCTAACCTGTCAAAGTTTGAGAATAAAGTTTTGTTTTGAGTTTCGACATGACGGCTATTTCCATCTCTCTCGTTCATTGCCAGATTTTTTTTTAATGTCTACACAGCCTTATAAAGATTGTACTGTCAGTAAGAAGGAGTGTATCAATCATGTCGAGAAGAGAAATTAAATATAGGTGAAATGAGAATTTGTAAGTAAGTGTTCGTAAAAGCGTTTTTCTCGAAATCACTTTTTTCAAACTGGTAGAAAAGATTATTCGAATACTATTGCATGGATCTATTTGAAATTTTGACAGTAGCTTCTCAATTACATTCTCTATAAAATTACGTAGTTTCTCGATTTGATATATATATATATATAAAAAAAAATTTAATAAGTGGAAAATTTTCTTTCAATTTTTTATAAATATTATCTTAACTTATATATAAATAAAATTTATTAGTTTTCTTTTTAGTTGCTAATATTTAATTTTATTATTTTAAGAGTTATTTAAAAAAAAAAAAAAAAAAAAAAAAAAAATAATTTTATATAATTTTTAAAAAATTTAAAATATTTAAAATTATTTATTAGTATTTTCTAATATTTATTTTTTAAAATTTTAATAATATAAAATAAAAAAATTTTGAGAATAAATATTTCAAATTTTAAAATAAAATATATGAATTAATAGTAAAATTCAAAAGTAAAAAATTATTATGAAATGTTTGGTGCAGTTTGATTATGGTGTCTATATTGTTTTTTCCCTTATTTAATATAATTTAGAGAAATATGAGTTCTATATTTTAACAATCAAGTAAAAAAAATAATTCAATTTTTATTTTATTTATAATATTTAAGTTAAAAAAAATAAAAATAAAATATACTCACTTCTAAAATCATCCATTTCTAAATCTGAAAAAAATATTGATTTAATAGTCTTTTAAATTCAAATAGTTTTCAGCTTTTTTTGCTAGAAAATTTCTAAATAATCATTCTCTATTAATATATGTTTATTTGTGGGTAAATATTGTTGAGTTTTTCTTACTGGTTTATATATTTAAAGCTTCAAGAGCTTTACAAATTGTTCTTAACATATTAACGAGGAAATGATTTTCTCTTTCAAAATTTAATGATTTTTTCCCAAGTCATGTTTTCTTCAAGGTTTCTAACATTGTTTGTCCTATATAAAGAATTTTACTCAAGAAGAAAGTTCACTTAAGTTTATGATTTCGATATTTCTAAGAAAATTTTTATTTTTTCTCGATGAAACATTTAATAAAGTTTAAACTTCGTGAAGTAATAAATAGGGATAATTTAAAAGTTTTCTTTCATAGTCCTAATCAAATGTCTTCTTGAAAAAAGGATTTCTTGTAAAAAGTAATTTGGTTCCTTTCAAATTTTGTTAAAGAAGTTTAGGTTTTTTCGTAAATTGAGATCTGAGAATTTAATTCGTTGATAAGTAGGAAAATCATAGTCTTAGTTTCATTAACGAAGGATCAGAGGGACAATGTTCGATCAAGTTTACAAAATTTGGAATATTCTTAGTGGGATAGGGCGTTTCGAGTCTAAATGGATAGGTATGGTTTTCGTTTTCCATAATTTTTAAACAGATATTAAGTTTTGGTTCTCTCAAACTGTACATTCAAAATTTTCTTTTGCGGTAGTATGGAATTGTCTGTGAAGTTTAATAAAATGGGGTTTTGTCCTATACAAGTTAATCAAAGTATGAAATTTGTTCAAAAGTCAGTAATATGTCTTTTTGTTGGAAATATTTCATATAAATTTATTTTTATTTAATTTTTATTTTTAAAATTATTCTTTAAAGAAGGAAAATAGATAATAATAAAAGGGTAGTTATAAGATTATATTATATTATAATATTTAAAATTATTAATTTATAATATTTTAATTAAAATAAATAAAAAAATTAGATAAATATTATTAAAAAATAAGTATAAGAAAAATTATATAATTATTAAATTATTAATATTAATAAAAAAAAAAATTTTTTTTTGTTTTTTATTATAATTATTAAATTATAATTAATTTTTTTTTTGTTATTATTATATATATATTTATTTATTTTTTTAATATATATATTTATATTTAAAATTTATTATTTTTTTCTTTTTTAAAATTATAATTTAAAATTATATTTAATATTTTGTTAATTATATATTATAATAATTATAAATATTTAAAAATTAGTAAAAAAAATTATTAAATTATATTATAAATATAAATAAATAATATTTTAATTAAATAATTTAAAAATAATAAAAAAAGAAATTTAATTTATTTATATTTTATTAATTTATTTGATATTTAAATATAATAAATTAATTTTAATATTTTATAAATTAATTAAATTGTATAGATAAAAAAAAATTTTAATTTAATATTATAATTAATTTTATTTGGTTGAAATATAAATAAATTAATTTAATAAAAGAATATTATTATTTTTTATTTTAGAAATAATTATTAATTTAATTTTATTTTTATTATTAATAAATAATTATATATTTTTGAGTTTTTTTTTTTGGTTATTAAAATTATTATTTATATTTATAATTATAATTAATTTAAGAGGATTTGTATTAGATATAAATATTGAAATTTTTGGTTTAAGAATTTAAAAGGTATAAAATAAATTATAATTTTTGTATTTTATTTTATTATTAAATAAAAAATATTTTTGAATATTTAATAATTAGGTTGTTTAAAATGTTTAGTTATTAAGTTATTTAGTTAGATAAAATTTTTATTTAATTTATTAGTAATAATAAAAATTGCGATGGTTAGAATAAAAATTATAATTTGATATTATTTAATTATATGGTTGGTATTAGAATTATCTTATTTTTGAAAGTAAAATTTTGGTGATAATAGTAGTTTTATAAGTTTGATTAAATTGAGTGTTATAAATAATTTATATTAATTGAAAAAAGTTATTAAATAAAAAATAGGGTTGTAAAAAATTGATATATACTAAAAAAAATGAATTAATAAGTTCCTCAAAATTGTATTTTCATTAAAAAAATATTTCGAGATTTTTCAGAAAATTTTTTGTTTCATATTTATAATTAAGTAAAGTTTCTTTACTAGTGATTATACTTACTTGACTTTAAGACATTGTTCAAATAAAATTAATAATAACTAAGATTATTAATTTTAGCGGGGGAAAAAAAACAGGTAAATACAGGTGCCTATACCTAGGTGCCAGAAAGGGTTTTAAATTAAAGGAAAAGATGGCGAATAGTGTAACAAAATTGGTTTTATTAGAAATGTCCAAGGGGACCTTTATATAATTTTATAGGATAAATACTATGACTTTTTAAGCCAAATATGATTAAAATTTGAACTCATTTGGTGAAGTATATATTGGTGTCAGTTCGGCATATATGTGGAATTCGGTGCTAGCGAAGGATTATATATATATATATATATATATATATTTTTTTTTTTATTGACAATTTAAAACATATTTTTTGCCCACAAATCGAGGTTTTCTTTTCAAAAATGCACCATTTTTACAAAAATTGATTTAAAAAAAAATCCTACGTACTTTTGTAGGCAGTTTAAGAAAATTTATACATAGATTAAGAAAATGTTTGGTGTTTTGTTCCAGGTATCATAGGTAGCGAGAAATCCTTTCTTCCGCCAAGGCTTTTCAAAAAACCACGATTTCGAAAATTGGCTGTATCGCCACCATTTTGTAACAAAATGATAATATTTTTTTTACAGTTCAACACATGCTAAATTAACTGTCTAAAAAAGAAATTCCATCTCGCTTCCCATACTCCCACAATAAATGATCAAAAATAGGCTTTTCTTTCAATCGCTAGAGTGGCGTTATCCTTTAGACAACAGAATTACTTTTCGTAAAAATTAAAATTAGTTAGTAAACATTTTACTTAAAAAATTTACAAAGTAAGCTTTGGCATTGAAAATATGACTCATATTTGGCATTTCAATATTGAAGTTATACGAATATTGCGCCATGGAATTATTAAACAAAAGCTAAAAAAGCTAAAAATAAAAATAAAAATTTTGTAAAAAACTATAGTCAATTTATAAATTGTATAAACAAAGCCAATTTTTAAATTGAATGTATGTAAATATAATTATTTACAATTGTACTAACAAGTCAAGTCAATGTTCGATATAATTTCGATAAGCCTTAATATTTTGTCGCAAAAGGCCTTCGACATCTTGGACGTTATATCGTTAATTAGTTCTTTAGACTTTTGAGAAAGAGCCGTTGAAGTTGTCTTGAAGATGAAGTCGAGTGACGTTTGCTAACTGCTTATAACTTGAAAAAAGATTACAATGTTCTTTAAACTAATGGAAAATTGATGGATTCACCTGGTAAGTGTTTACTTTGCTGGTGCACCTTTATTTTGAACCTTCACCAATGCGGCACTGTAGGGGATAAAACCGGTTTATAGTTCCTAATAAAGCTACAGTTTTGCATAAAACTACTCATTCAGCCATTTATAGGTGTCGTTTGCATAGGCGAAATTCTAAAATATCTTTTTAGATGTCCTTGCAGGTGTTCATAAAATGATCATAAAGTTAAGTTAGGTACTTTGTCTATAACGCCGGATATTCATGAAATTTATGTACGCTAAAATTTGATGCCCTCCCACTAGTGGTTCGGACAAGTTTTCAGCGTTTTCAGACAACTGAATGACTGGTCCAGTTTAGGATACATGTTGATAATGTATTACCGAAGACGGAAAACCCTGAGAATTTTTATTTATATTATTTTATACCATTGCCTCATATCCTTAATTCTCTAGATTTCATAAAGCCTATTTTCGTAGTAATAGTGTCCTATAGAAAGCATTTTATTGGCCGACTTTTTGTACAGGAAATACAACTCATCCCAGATCGGAAAGGGGAATACATGAAATAATGTAATATGAAAACGTAAAGGGGTATACTTCACCCACAAGGGCGAAATTAGACTGAATTTCTAGGAGGGGCCATTATCCCCCCCCCATTATCCATTTTTTCGACAATAAAACATTACTTTTTATTTTCCTACATAAAAAGCTAAGAATACAGAATTTACAGTAACTTTAATTTTTGTCTGATTTTTATTAAATTCTAACGTACTTTTTCCGATGACACCATTTGTTTAAAGAGTTAATTCCCAATATTGATTAAACTTAAAAGTCGCGACTTCAAATCGAACCAGTTATTGTGTTTTCAATTTTTTTCTCTATTGCTGATGTTGCGAATTGACCAACGATTGCTCTATAATGGAGACGAATCAGATTCATTATTTTTACTAATTATTGGTGTATGACAATTACAAAAAAATTGCGGGTTAAAAAAATATCTTATACTCGAAAGGTAGCGACTATTTTTTTTTGTCAAACGTTCTTTGTAGATATATTGATATTGTTTAAACGGTATAACATATTAATATTTTCCCAACTTTATATTTGAACCCATCTACGCATTTAAGCCATGGGTTAGATAATAATTAAATAAAAATTGATATTTCCTGGAACGCTTTAATATTGTCCTATTTAATATTTTTGACTATTATTTTATTATACTGAATATTGTATTAAGTCAAAATTCCTGAAGTGGGCCACTTAAAATCGATGTGTTAAAAGCGACCTGTGGAGGAGCAGGTCGCAAAGGCACACGCGGCGCGGCTCCGCGCGTCGGCGGCGTCTATGCGACTACAGTAAAAATTCATAACTTTTGTTTTTCTGAAGATTACAAATTTTTTTTTGCGGGGATCGGTAGCTTAAGGAGAAAGGAATAAAACCTAAAAAAACAATCCTACCTAGCCGAGAACATTGTTTAATTTACGCGTGTTGATTAAAAAAATTTATTTTTATAAACAAATATTTTTTTTTATAAAGTGAATATACTATCGTATTCTCCTATTATTCTCGTATCTGCCATTAAAATTTCGTAAAGTTTTTAAAATACTCGCTGAATAATCGCATTTTCAAAAAAACCTTACCTAAAAAGTAATTTGTTTATAAATTGCAAAATAAAAAAATTTTGCAAAAACATTTTAGGATATTAATTTTGAAATATAAACTTCAACATGAAATATAAAATTCAACACATCGATTTTAAGTGGCCCACGTCAGGAATTTTGACTCATTATTGAAGAGATTATTTAAAACCTCAGCAGGTCGTAAATTTGCCGCTCTATGGCAAATGTTTAAACCAGCATCCAGCAACAGTTCTAATTCCGTTGGCACGTAAAAGGACAGAAACAGACCTAAAAATATTTCTCGTCGCCCTTATCAGTAGACTCAAGAAATCGCGGACACTAACAGAACCGTATTAAGAGGACGCAGGAAGCGCTATCAACTGGTGGATTTAGACCCAACGCACACGACAGACGTTCGGTCAGTGACTATTTTGTAGGAAGACACCGCAGATTGACCAAAGGTAGGTGATAAATCGGAAATAACTCGCACATACATACATACATACATATAGTCGGTGGCGCGTTTATATAGACCATGGACGGGGGGTGATGCATGTCCAAAAATTAATATGCTTTGCAATATTACTAAAACGTAGAAAAATAAGAAACGGTTCTTTTTTTACGTTTTTTTATTTACCCACTTACTAGTCACCGTTTATTGAAATGAAAGTTTCATATACTATTTGATGATCTTGTAACCAATACCAGATTGTGACTATGTGATACTCTACTGACCACGCATTATATTTCGCCCAGCTTAGACTAAATTGTAGTTGCGTGTGCGTTACCGCGTATTAGTGCATTTAGTATCGACTCGTCACAAACAATCGAGTCGGTGGCAAAAATGTAACATATTCAAATTTTTTAGTCGGGTCCAATTTTTTTTATTCATGCAAAAGCATTTTTCCCTCTCTACCTGGCTATGGCCATTTAAAATCTGTTTTGCGTCGTTGTTGTTCTTAACCCTTAATTTGGCAAGGCACAATGTAGGCAAATATATTTTACGAAAGCTGTTTAGCAATGGTGTTTAGGGTCTCTTTTAATCATTTTTATTAAAAAAAAAAATATTTTACATCTTATTTTTGTTTTAAATATGAGTTGTATCTTATGAGACGCATTGCCAAATTTGCTAATGTATAACTGTCTAATGTTATGTAGACTATAAGAAACATTATTCAAAATGAGGCATAAAATAATTAAGACTTTTCGATGTAATCTTTAATTCATCTAACTCAATTAAAAACAAACAGAACTTATATGTAAAACATAACATATAATATGCATATATGAATTAATTACACTGGATAATAACTTGAAAAAAGTCCTTAGAGAAAAATAAAAATATTGTCTCTGAACGTTTGGTCATTTTTGGACATAAAAATTATAAAAGCAGTTCCTGTCTTTAACGAGACAAAGCCTACATTCACATTTAGTGCATATCCAGTGGGTTTCTCCACTTCCACATTGTCTGCATCTCCCTTTAGTTGAATATATGGGAAAGTGGTCAGTTTTGTCATATCTTACATCAGTAGGTGGTCTGGGTATTATAGGTCTATGGATTTTTCTTTCGACAATATTCAAATTTTCTGAGGAAACATGCTTTCTCAGGGGTTTTTTTCACGTTTTTTCATTATCTCTTCACTTTCTTTTTTCAATTGCTGTCTTTCTCTTCGATACAAAATCCATGCATTATTTATGCAAATATCCAACATTTGTGCAAATACTGATAAATACCAACAACGTCCTTTCATTGTTATTTTGTACATAGAAACTAGCATGTTCATGAGGTGACCTCCCATATGAGAATTATAATACTTTATCAAATTAGGGCATGGTATATCAATTTTCTTGTTCTCTCCTTTCACAAACATTTTTATAGTCCCTATAAATATATAGTAGTTATATAATAAAACTCAGTTCTAATCTTCTCCTGAAGATGCCAACTTGGTTGGCGAAACGCGCGTCGAGAAAATTGTAGTAGTTCGGTGTTTCGTGGAAAACGTCGAGATTTTTGTTTCTACGCCGAAGATTCCAGTACCCACTCCTGGATGCTTCTAGTAGAATTCGCAATGTGGATTATAGGACACAAATAGAACATAGTTAAAATTATTATGAAATTGGCAATGTGGACTGTGGGATACAAACAAAATTTAGATAGGATTACTGAACAGTTAGTAAGGTAGACTATATGATACATAATTAAAAACCCGCTAATTTGCATAGAAAAAAGAAGAGGATTGCATTTATTGCCTGCAATAATCATCAATAATGCCTTTGCAAAATAGCCTCCATTAAAATTTTAATTTAAAATTATGTAGGAAAGCACAAAATTGACAAAAACTTACTGTAGGTAAAGACCATCTGCTACACCCAGCCGCCATGCTTAAATTAAGGTTATTTATTCTGATGTCCTACACTAGATTGCGCTACGGGTACGAGTTTCTTATAAAATAAGATGTGTTTTATAGGATACAGTACAAAACGACCTCATATGATGTATTTTTTTTATTTTTAAGCACTGAATATTTAGTATCTCATATGATACGGTGTCAAATTAAGGGTTAATCATATACAAATTTAGGTACATATATTTTTTTTACCAGCATACACGTGATTTATGTGTCAATTTACTAACACATTTTTCAATTGCTGGGAGGGCCGGATATTGGTCTGGCAGGGGGAGGTCTAGCCCTCCATGCTGTGTAACTTCCTACATTAATCTGTTCGAGTACTTAGTTTAAATTAAAACGTCCACATTTTTATCAGACCAATCTTTTTTCGACATCAGTTCTGCATTACAGCATTGTTTATTCAGATTGGGGCAATATTTGCTGTCAGAAATACAGTCAGTCTCTAATACAGTTACCTGGCCAATATCATCTTCCAGTGAATAGGTATTTACATTGATAACATGTGTAGGTAAATATATGTTGGAGTTTTCTGATTTTTGCATTTGCTTCGTATTGTAATTTCTATATTTTCATTATTTCAAAAGTGATTTTCCGGTGAATACCTCTATCTAAATATCGCTCTATCTAAGTATCTAAATATTGCTACATTTTGTTTTGGATTTTGTGCAAAGCCCACTTGCCTTTATTCGAATTCCAGAGAAAATTAAGCCAAAAATAATATAAAAAAATTATTATAACAACTGATGAACATGTTACCTTCATTACCTTCATTACCTTCAAACATACTTTCACACTCATCCTCAAGTAACAGTTAGAGAGGCATGAAGAAAACTAAATTTGAAATAAAATCAGACATTTTTAAAACATAATAAATTTTATGATTATAAACACTAACCACTTATTTACTAAGAGTTAAATCCTGTCAGTTTTGAAAGTTGAATACGGTGTATGATTCAGTGCTTATTATATTTGTAGTTGAAGATTCCTCAATAGTGCGAATTTTAGGCACAGACCATTTAGTAGGTTCATAATATTTTTATGCGGGTGTTCTAGTAGACCAAATAACATTCTGGGAATTGGACATAACTTTTCAAACAACGAAGACAAATATACAAAAATTGTACAAAGCAAGTACAAAAACAAAAAATCATTTAGATGCAATAATTAAGGTATACATGTAACAAAAAAAGTATGTGAAAATGTATACATGTAAGTGAAAATGTATGTAACGAAAAACATGTAAATACTATTAACTAATTAACTTTTAGTTAATAGTAACAAATAAAACAAACTGTTTACGGACATGAACATGAAAGACCACGAAATTGAAATGATTTACAGGCCAGAATTGTACAAGTCCTAAATTGTTACGCTTAAGAAATGTTAGAACGCGTAAGAACTGAGTTTTACGATAGACCAGGGTTTTGCGAAGAATAAAGGGGCGACCTTTTGAACCACTTATTCAATAGGCATTTTTTCTTTCTTTCGTCTTATAACCGGGTTGATTTATATTTATATCTTTTTATTTTTTATAGAACTTTGTAATTTTTATAAAAATTTGAAAATAAATACAATTATGTTCGTACACTTCTTTTAAGTGTACGAGATAATTTTAAGTCAGAATTACGTAGGAATTTCGTTTCATACAGCTAAGTCGATGTGCACCCTCACCCCTGCGAAAAAAGTACTGGAAGTATTCATTCAAGTTCGTTAGGTGATGGGCGGTGTCTCCCCACCTCCACATTCCAGTTTCTGTTCTTCTACCAACGCGCAGGTAACGTTTTACATCATACGTTTCTAATAAGTACACAAGCGTGAAACACTGGTGCATCTAAATGTCTTTGTCTGTCCTTACTGGTGTCTTTTAACTTATTCTCTTCTACACATGTATCGCCAATATGTAATGGTGCAATTTCCTACCCTAGTATATTAGAATATCTTCTAATCTGCTGTAACAGGAGTTGACGATGCACTTTATTAATATGGCACAGTATTCCAGTCATGCTAAGACCGGCCCTGGAATCTATTATTAACCTATGGGTTCTAATGATAACTAGGTATTAGTAATTTTAGAAATGGAAAATATGATGTTTCGGATTTTTGTTCATAGGACGCGACACTGTGCGTCGCGTTGCGATCGTTAAGCCATATTTTTTATTTGGTGTCTTAATCTTTAGTAAACTTAAATTGATATATGCTTTAGAGAAAGTATATTCATTTAGCTAGCAGTATATACAAGAAAAAAGTATATGGACCACTTAACGATAAATCGACCATGATGTTTTAGATAATCAAAGTAAAAAAAAAAGTTAAGTAGAAAAATAACTCATAAAACTAATATACATTTGTAATGCTCAAGTAAAAGTTGTGTGTTGCTGAAAAAAATATTTTTATCTGAGTCGTCACGATGGTTAGGATCGTTAAGATATATTTTTTGTTTTAACCTTAATTTTGAGTGAATGTAAATAACAGTGATTTACCTTCCACAAAATCTAATTTATCTCAGCCGTTTCTGATAAAAACTCGTATACATATATATCAAAGGTTTAAAAGACCTCTTAAGTCCCCTGTCTGGGAGCTTTCTTGCGGATTGGACGTGTCGATTTACATAATCTAGGAAATAAGTTATCTTTTATAATTATAAAAGTCGTCCATGCTCCCCCAAATATCTTAACCTTGTTCTATATTTTTTTAACGGTAACATGTGAATGGTCTTATTTTTTTCCCACGTTAAGAATGTATACATTCAGGCATTTCTCATCTATTCCCGAGTCGGCACATTTGTTTCGTGAAATCAAAACCTCCGGACCCTCCGGAGTTTGGCTCGCGCCTCACCCGCACGTAAAGCGGTGTATTAATTTCAAGAGATCAAAGCGAGCTTTGTTGATTTAGTATGTGGTAAGAGGGCCCGGAAGTTCGCGAGGGGCGATCCGGCAGTCAAGACGGAGGACAGGTGTGCCTTTTGGGGAGGGGGAACAGAATGGGTCTGTGTACTCACGGCATCGTTATGGTTCCAGAAAATGTAAGCGGGCGGCTCGGGACTGTGTCGGACGACGCAGGTGAGGTTGATGGTGCTTCCGCGATCGATGAACAGCTCCGGTCCGCCTACGATCTCCGTATCTGGCTCTGAAACATTAACAGGCGCGCCTGGTATTAGCGCTTCGCTCAGTCAAACAATTGGGAAGGGATCGTATTTACGGTTGTCAAAAATATGGGCTTGTTTTGAACTGAATAATGATCCGAAATAAACTTCCAGTCAAAGGTAGACTCATGCAATTTTTAGGCTCAATATTTAACCGCTGTAATTCAAATAATATATCGTCGGTTTAAAGGTAAAACTCATTAACTAACATCAATCCAATTCTGGCGATTTTTTAAAAGAGACAAGAGACGAAATATTCAAGAAGTTCCAAAGATTTTTACTTGCCTATGACCCATATTATTGTTATATACAATAAGAGTTACGATACTGCGTACATGGGGGATATTAAATACATATTGAATAGTCAATTTGTATGTCAAAGTTAGGCAAATTTACTTACATACGTACCTACTTTTTTCGTCTCTCGTTAAACAGTTGCAGTTTCGTTACAGGTGATTTTATGTTACTTAATGAATTTTACCTTTAATCTGACGAAATATTAGGGTCTTATTGTGTCAAAACGTCAAAACGGACATTATGGGAACATGTATTTACAACAGGTATACGTTTTAAACAGAAAGACATCATACCTTATAGTAAAATTCTAGATACCGACGTTGGCTGCGTCGAGCTATCCAGAATTTTATGATAACATGTGTGATGGGTTCATATTCCAATGGCATACCTGTTCCAAATACCTGTTTGACAGGTACAAAAATTTGGCAAGTTAGACTCGAATATTTCGTCGGTTTGATGGTAAAATTCATTAAGTAATACCAAATAAATTGTAAGAAAACTGCAATTGTCTAACAAGAGACGAAGAAAGTTGCAATAATATGGGTCATTATGCTACAGTAATATTACTTTTAGTATTAATTTTTTTTATCTCTAGATCTTCGTGGAATAACTTTTTTCTCATGTTTTTAGAACATTTCAGGTTTTTAAAGAACGTACATGATGTTGGTTAATAAGTTTTACCTTTAAATCGACGATTACCAAGTAAAATCTTACGTACTAGCAGACCAATATTTGCTTGTACAACTATAAGGACATTACTAGATAATTTTCTAGTATACTGTATAAGTTATTGTAACTTTATAACTTGTGAATCAAATTTCTTCGTGTTTTAGGCCCAAATTTTATAAGCTTTTGTGGGTACTTACAAGTTCTTTTCTTTTCAGGTGTCATTTTTCGTGACTACCAACGTTATCACACCTAAATACGGCTTCATCGCGTAATAGTTAGCCCTTTAGTACGTTTATTTGATTACTATGGTTATTATATTATGACGTATTTTCTGTGAACTATCGTTTTGTAATAATATGTAAACCTAGTCCTACTCTGTCGCGGCTCGCCGGAAGTCAGTTATATAAAAGCGAAAATGTGAAAAATGACGTTTTTTTTTTACAAATTGTTAATTTAAAGAATTAGCGGACGGTTTCAGCTCTACGGACTCAGGGCAATCTAAGTACAGAAAATTGTAACATAATATTACCATGATTCTATTACGTAGTGATGTTGCACAATGATATTTGACAATATTCTACAAGCGGTACCTTTCTTTTGGTATACTGAATACTACTAATAAAGAATGAGATTTGTCAGTAGGCAGGGCATACGCAAATAAAAAGGTCTGTGTTTTGCTACATAGAACAAAATGGTTTCGGATGTAATTGTAGCAAGTTAAATTTTCACGAGGTTTGATTGTGCTGTATTTATGAAGCTGTTGGAGATATTCGACAGTAACGTTATCATATACAAGCGTTATGTATTTATCGTATCTAGCAGTTATTAAAGTTATCAAATCTCAGATGTCAATCAAATATCAGAATTTTCACTAGTAAGCTCCTTAGTGTCGGAATTGTTACTGAATTTTTTTTTATTCTGAAAATCGTCGTCTGAACCGTTTTTTGGCCCAAACCCGAATCACTTCTAATAAATTATAACTGTGTTAGATTCGCTCATCTACATGAGCCTCACAATTTACCAAAACCTTTTTTCGTTTGAGTCATTATTACGAGAAAAAGAAGAATTTTGTTTTTACAATTTTATTTAGGATTTAGGTTTTGGAGATAAATATTCCTTCACTTCACAAACAGTGTCAAATCAAGAATGGTATATTCGGTACACTCCATAACAAATATAGTTTACTTCATAAGCGCACTTCTAGGATTTTCTAGGACGACATATTTGTAATATTGGGCTATTTTGGAAATAATTTTGAGCAAACTCAGTAGGATTTAATTGAGTCATGTTGAATCGAATTGGGGATTGTCGGATAGGGTTGCTTTATTGAATTGGGTTGGGATGAATTGGCAAATGAATTGGGATGCAATATATATACAGAATGGCATAATGCATACCGTAGTTCATGATTACCGCCAGGAAAGTGTGCCACAACGCAGGGTCGGCACTAGACAACTCTATGATAAGTATAGATTAACCGTACTTTTTAAGCGCCTTGTAAATTATATACGCGTGTATTTTCTGCCCGCCAGCAACTATTCTTCTTGCCCGTCAACTTCTGTTATATTTTATTTGTATAATAGATTGTTAAATTAATAGGAAAACAGTCATATGGTTTAAAAAAAATAAGAGCTAAATAATGTATTATGTTCGCATTAGAGAAACTCTTCGTTTGAAGAACTTAGTAAAGATAAAAAATTAGTACAGTCATATCGACGCAAACTGACCCTCCAGTTTTGGCGTGCAGCCACGCATAATGGGGGTGCGATGTAGCGTAACTTATTTGTAGGAATTTTGTAGACAAAAATGAAGTTTGTAGACAAAGCTTTTAATTGCATAAACTTTATATTTATTTTATTCATACCGAATACTCCAGACCTAATTGACGGCATATAAGACGCTATATAATAGGACTAATGACTGCACAAGAGCCAAATTGGAACATTCAGACTATAATTCAGTCTGGATCTGGAGTTCAGTACATTTCCCTTAGTCGAGTAATTATTTATTTCGTGCCAGTGTCCGTCCTGTTCCGAAGTTTGTTAACAAGATATACAGCCGGCTCTAATCCCGCTAAGATTCGAGTGCAGGTCGGATATTTGTAGGCCGGCACCCCTTCCGTTTGCATCCGGATTGAGCACTAAATTAAACGGAGACGGAGGTGGCTGCACATTTTTAATAGATAACATAAAATATTAAAATAACCACTTAAAAAGTCCTTATAATCAACAAGACAATATAACTACTGTAGTCAATATATGGTAAATGTGGGAGAGACACCGCATTTTTTTAGAATGTAATAATAATAACTAGCTAAAATAAGACCCATATTTTAGAAACATTTATTCAAGAAACGGAACATAACTCAAGTGGTTATGGCAGGAAATAAGCAACTAAAAAAATATTTTGTTGTCATATACAGGAGGCCAACTCTCCTACATGCTATGGGTGAGTCGCCGCATATCGAGAGGGAGAGATGGCTTATAGGAAATAATATTAAATTATTTTTTCACTTGAGCCTTCTTCAATAAATGCTTTCCACATGGGTTCCAGGCAACTTCGAATGCTCTACACGTTTCATCTAACCAACGCTTGCAACGTGTATACTCAATTCAGTCTGATTTTGACATAGTTCCTATATTTCCAAAGTTCTAAACTCTCCGCATTCATTTTCCTCAATATCCACAAAGACGCATTCATTTTCCTCAATATGAGTAATATCGCTACTTGAGGAATGAGCTGATATTTCTACTTCAGATTCAGATAATAAGGATGGTTGTTTCTTTTACTTTCGTTTTAACCCTTCAGATACAGATTTAACTTGGCCCTTTTTGTCCGTATTAAGGACAACATTTTATTTAATGTATATACAAATTGTATTGTTTTATGTATTTCATGTCTTTTATACAACTTGGGTTAGTTAAATGAACTGCCGGTTGTTTTTTGCGTTTTCTAATATTAGAAAGTACAGGTACGGGCGATATTTGTTGCACCAATTTTCCTGAGGTAACGTCAAGTGGTCGAAGTTGACGGTTGAAGTTCTGAATTGTTATTGGAGGAACTTTGCATTATCGTATCTGATTGAGATTGCTTTAATCTAGAATTTAGTGCATGTTTTCTCCTTCCTCCAAACTGTGTAAAGCTTCAGTTACACTGGTTTTAGGAGAGGACGGTTGACCTCCGATAACTTCTGTATTAGTTAACTGAAGATCCGACACGCAAAAAGCATGTTCAGGTATTGCCTGTAGATTGTGTGGGTAAGCACCACTTAGTGCGTCTTCTATCCCACAATACTTTGCAGCGTCTCTCCCCAATAGATGGGAGAGACGCTGCACTCAATTTCTTATAGCTGTTTAATGCCATAGTGATCACGGTGTAGTTAAACATAATATTAATGATCCTCCGTCTAATCACAAATAAAAATACAAGCGAATATAAATTGCACTGGTGCTTTGGCCAATATTTTTGAAGCCACTGAAATTTTTTTAGCCACGCCTGAACAGTATTTTTTAAATATCCATTAACGTAAACGTTCGATTTGCATGTAAGTGACTTACGATGCACGGTTATGCATCAACTGACTATAAGTAAGCGAAATTGCCGTTGAAATTATAACAGTAGTTCCAAATGGTCCTTGCGTCTTCTCTCCCACTGCGGCATCTCTCCCACATTTACCCTACAAAATAAGTATCACCCCATGAGCGGCGTAATAGACCAAGAGCTCATGCCAAAAAACTGCAAGTGTTTTGTAAAGGCCCCTATATCATTATAGTATTATACTAAGGCTGTAGATGAGTCAGTAATAACCTAATAACTCATAAGATCAGGTAGTGGGACAATTCGCAGCGGCACACAATATCAGCGCGCGCTGAATTGGGTGGGTGATAAGGGTGGGGCAGAATAACGAGCGATTTTAAAAAGGCTGTAAAAAAGAAGAAAATAAATTTTTACAAATTAATTTATTGTTTTGTTAAAGAACATAAAAAAAGCATTAATATTTTTGTGTGTTTAAAAATTACTCCGGAAATATGACATCCGTTCAGGCGTACACATTCTTCCAATCGTGATCTGAAATTATTCATTACATTTAGCAGCATTGCAAGGGTAATTTGGTCCGCTTCCTGTCGGATCCGTTCTTTCAAGGCTTGAACTGTTTGTGGTGAGTTATCTTGAAACACTCCAGTATCTAAAGTTCTGCTTGTTGACGTAACCGGACAAATGGAAATGGACTTCGTCACGTATCCATAAATTGTTTACAATGTCCTCATCTTGATTAATTAAATCTTAAAATTCTTCACAGAATCGTTACCGACCCATAATCGGTTTCTTTAAGAAACTGTATGATTTGGATTTTGTATGGATGGAGATGTAGGTCTTTATGTAAAATCCGTCCGACGGTTCGATTTGAAATCCCAAGTGCAATGCTATGCCGGCGAGCTGAACGACGCGGGCTTCGTTCGATAGCAATTCTTACGCGCTCGATATTCTCGGGAGTTCGCACTGATTTTTGTCTTCCAGGCTCCTTTCTTGTCGTTGACGACGTCTTCTCAAAGTTCCTAATCCACTTTTTAATGGCACAGGCAGACGACACCGGTTAATTGCGATTGTTGTTGAAATGGTTGCGAATAGCACGACGCGCACGTACATATGTAAGAATTACTATTTTGATAAAACGCCTTCACAGAGTACGCACACTGCTGAGGGGTCCACCGCTCCATTGTTACTAAATGCTAATATGCAGGAAACATGGCCGATAGCATCCCTACCACCTCCTAACGATATGGCACGATTCCCGGGTTTTTTTAAAATCGCTCGTTATTCTGCCCCACCGTTACTTGCTTCTAGCGATTGCTGACTGCGTTGGTTGGTTCTGTATACAGGGTGTATCTAAATAACACCGAAAAAAATTTAAGAGGTGATTCTCCGATGAAAATTAAGGGGGGTTTTCGGTATACAATTTTTTGAAAACACCCTTCCCTACTAGTTTCTGGGGATTCTTCGATCAAATTAAGTACGTCTTCTTCCAGAGCTTCAGTTCTGACTTCTCGAGTACGGCCAGAGTCATGACTTCTCTTTTCAAATTTACCAAATTCCTGCAAGCATTGGTGAATATTATTTGTGAACGTAGTATGATGAGGTAATCTACAGTCTGGGTACTGTTCAGCATAAATCCTTTGCGCCTTCAATGCATTACTGTTAGCACAACCATATGTAAAGTGCATATCTGCCATTTCAAAATTCGAATAGTTAACCATATTTTCGGTTTACCAACTATTTTCTTCACAAAATACAATCCATCTTTTAATTGTTTCTATGCATTCCACTGTAAACAACCGGCAACTAGATTTTACAGCAAAATACCCTCGCGTTAAACAGCTCGTCTTTTTGAAAATGCATTGCAATACATTTACTTTGTTTCTTCATTAATCTCTAAATTTTCGAAAAAACTTTTGAAGAGAATTTGAAGAGATCAAAAAGTTAGTAAATGAATGGGACTTTTAATATATACTTTTTAAATGTAAAGTTTTGTTAAAGTTAAAAAAAAAGTTTTGTCGAAAAAAAAGTTATAAAAAAACATCTTAGGGGTTGATTATTTCAACCCCTAACCCAGAATCACCGAGCCATACTCGGAAGATGATGAGAACATTTTTCAAAATTTTTACTTGACTTTCAAAAGTTTAACAGGGTTCAATAACTTTTCAGTCATTTCTTTAATTTTGATTTTAATTTAAGCGGTGGGCGAGTCTCATGCGATGATTTTTCGCTGAGTTATCGTTGTTCAAAACAAAAATGACCTCTTTCACTTTAAACGTTAATTACTCAGAACTAATGATTGTACAGAAAATTTATGCAGGGTTTTGGAAACTGTACAATATTCTCTAAAAGACGTACATAATATTTTCCGACAAAAAATTTTTTGATGCAAGAAAGTTGATTAAAAATATTTAAAAAAATAGGGTATTTTGATATCTGAATTTTATACCTGAGACTTATTGAAGCTAATTGGATAAATCGAATACGCCACTTGTCACTTTTGGTTCACTTCCAATTCACTTTTTAATCAGAATTTTAATTTGCGCCCGAAATTCTAGCTGTGACCGAGGCTCCTGCTTTTGTATTGTGCAAATTGGATCCTTAACATTCCTTGTTTACTTCCGCCAACTTTTTCTCGATATTCGGGACTGTCGATTTTTCGTCCTGGTAATTAGGCGATGGGTTCTTGACACTAACATAGGTATTTAATTTTATACCCTTCTATCTTCTAAACTTATGATAGTGATCCCAACGGGACTTACAACTGTTGGTTAAATTTTATAACTCTGGATAGATTTCGTTGAAATCCTATGGTATCTTAATAAAATCCTCACAAAATTTGCAGGAAATTCTTTAGAAAACTATTGTTTAAACATAATAATGCTCACGAGATACCTATCAATAATTGTTAGGTCTAACGATATATATATCTATATATCGCTAGACCTCAAACCCGCTAGATCACAAACCAAACTAAAGAATTATTCATAATTGCAGTATGGCCCTCCAAACAACCAATGAATGTGTAATTTAGTTTTCCCTCAAAGTTAACGTATTATTTTGATCATACCGTTTGTATTCAGAAGTGATAGGTAATTTAGGCTATAAAGTAGTTGTTGAAATATACGCAAAATGTGCTACAAATAACTGCACCAGGTGGCCGTAAGTGCCCCATATTTCTCTCTTATATCCAAAAAGGGACGCTATTGAATAATAATTAACAACAGGTTGAAACCGCATCAACACGCCTACTAGACGCAACAATAGCAGCCGAGGGTTTTCTCCGTAATTTTTTTCGTTGTAGCAGTGATTTAAACACACCTCACGGCCATTTTGAATCTGTTGTTCAGTATTCGTTCGTTATTCGATAAAGTATAAATATAGGACGCAAATTCCCTGGTCGGGTAAAGAATTTTTTGCAATAAAATATTCATATGGCAGGAAGGCTAAACTCATTTCAGCTACAACAGAATGCTTTTAAGAGCAGAATGAAAGTTTTAATACCTACCGGCGCGTTTAAAGGGCAATAGTCCGATATATTAAAAATATCCCCTGCAGTTGATCCACAGTGGGGTTGTTTAGCTAATCTAGGGGATAGGAATTATTATACTTTTATCAACATATTCATTTCTACCGATTCATTTCATTTTAGTGACAAGAACTTTTAAGGCAATAAATTTGAATCTATCGCATTTGGATTAGTATTTTATTATTTTAATCCACGTGTATCAATATAAACTCAATATACATATTAAAGTACCTAAATATATTACTTTTGTGAGTGTCTTATTATCTGCCAGGAATGGAGAGAGTAAACTTTTTATATACGATTAAATTACTTTAAAGTATCTTAATCACATTAAGTAGGTTTGGTTTGGTTTGGTCTTCACTTGGCAACATTTGTCAGGTTAAATTGTCTCCAACTCTATTGTCTATTAACTTACTGTATGATCAGCTACATGTACATCATACTGCATTATGTGAATAGGTTAGTTGCGTTTATAAGTTTTAACAGCCTATTCACTAAGTTTTCGCTTGAGAAAATCTATCTATGGTTTGAGACCCGCACAAGTTTGTATCTCCAGCGTCCTAACGCTTCGCAGTCGAAAGTGATATGAGAGGCTGACTCGTCCTCCTGATGGTTACATCTATTATGTAACCTCTATATATTATATAGAACAAACTCGAACAAAAGTCCTATCGTCATTCTTCAGCCCTGTATTGAATGGTCTTGACGTAACGTCTCCTAACACATTTGGGGATATAAGAGATTTGGGTCCTACTAGTGTTATATAAATACCATTGGCTGGAATATGCTGTTGTTAAGAAAATGAGGAAAGTCGAACATATGAATTGCTGTTATAATTTTTTACAAGTAGTTCTTAAGTTACAAGTTACTTCTTGAAAATAATTGATTTTAAATCTAATTAATGTCTAGCGAATATTATTGTGTAGTGTACTACAATTAGAGATCGTATCGAGTAAGACGATAAAGTTAGCTGATTTCCTTTCAATATGAAGATGGGATAAAAGTCCGCACTTTGCGGACTCTTAACCCGTTAACCCTCTTATTTGTTTCTATAGAAATTATAAACGTACTAATATGCTTAAAGCCTGACTGACTTCAGTCAGGTACAGTATAAGCAGCAACAGGAAGAATCAATCAGGGCGTAGCTAGAGGTTTCAAAGTAGATGTGATGAAAGCGGTTGAAACGTAGCTTTGGAATTACAAGCTTTGGTAAAATTAGAGAAACTTTTACCGGCGAACAAGATATTAAGAATTAAATTTAATTGGTGTCAGCTATTGTAGTGGGGAATTGTTATGCGACATATGTTATAGGGCTGAATATATTTTTTTGAGATTTGATTGTCTTGATATCGGACTTTTGCCCTATATCTGTAGGCCTTTTACATCAGAGCAAAAGTCTTGTGTACAAAATTAAAGTAAGGTTGTCACAGGATACAGGTTCTTGATAATACAATTTCTAATTAGGATAAAATACAATTCTCAATCAAAAATTTAAAAAGTCTTAGCCTATTTGCTTACTTATCATTTAGCTTGATTATTAAAAAAATCCATTCAAATTAAAGTACTAGATGCGGACTTTTGGGCGTATTTACTCTAATATGGGTCCGTTATTATGTATTACATTGTGTAGATTTTGTATAGATGTTTCTTAGTATTGTGTCCTGTAATCTGTCAGATTTAATTCATATTTAATCTGGTTCATTATTAATTCTGTTTCATATGTATAGTAAGTTTAATCGTAATTTTTGATGACAAAGTCTTGCTTTGTTTAAGCACTGCAATATTTTGCCACTGAATTCGGTGTTGTGTTTCAATCTACCTCTTTACACATTTTCGCATTAAGGTATTTGGTGTGTCGAAAACAGGTTCTCTCCTGTGAATTCGGTTCTAGATACTTTCCTTGCTATGAGATTTGAATTTTCATTGTCCTGGCATTCACATGAGAATTACCTCATTGTGTTCTGCCAGTACCTTTAGACCGGGCAGAAAATTCCAGAAAAATTTTGACTTAATCTTATTACACGCTAGAGCCGCTTCACTATCGAAGTCGATAGGGATATTTTTGTCTTCATCTATCCCGCAGGTATATGCGATCGCACTAATTTCCGCTTGAATGATACAGTGGAGAATTTCTCCAGTAGTTCTGATCAATTATACTTGGCACTTATACCGTGGTATCCAGCTCTTGTTCTGTCGTAAGTTTTAGACCAATCATATACCACATTAGTGTTCTTGACTGACAATCGTTTACTTCGTTCTCATCTCATTCAAGCTGGATGCTGTAGAATCGTTTGAAGTTTAACTTTGGTATCATGGTATACATTTTCATTTTAAACAGCGAGTTTGTGATCACGTTTTTGATACTGGCATGCCCTAGAATTGATTCTCCAAGGCCCCAGTTTTCATTGTATTCTATTTTATATTCTTTGCTCCCGGCCTGATATATACACGTATCAAAAGGCGGCATGTTTATTATGATTTCCATGGGTGCTGTCTGAGCACTTCTCAGGGTTCCCTTTACGCAAAAACAGACTAGTCTTAGTTGCAGTTACTCTTTTTCTTCGCTCCAGCTTTGCCGTTATTTGATTGACGTTTCGCCATCAGACATGTTGTAGGTTACAATGCGTCTCCATACTATGCTTTAAGTAACTAAGAGACAATCTGCGCGATATCCTCACAAAGTATATAGTGTGTGTACAGAAACATCGGCCAGTTATGAAAAAGGACAAATAAAAGTGAGACACGAGATAAGAAGCAACAGTATACGCATCGAAGGGAATAGGACCTCTTCCCTCACCAACTGCGCTAGTCGTTAGAACGGGAAGTGTAGAATTTGTCTTATTTCACAACCGGACGATCTCTAGTATACACATAGTGTATATCGGATGTACCTGAATGTTACATCCGATAGGGTAAGTATCTCGAAAAGCTTAAGAGCTATCAAGAATCTGATACAGCATTCCCAGGCTATTTTTTTTTTGTGAAAGTTACAATCATCAAAAAAAGATCATGCCTATCGCGATCTGATTTTGTGCTACAGGGGAATTCTTAAATTTTGGTCTTTTTTAAAATGTCCGATATGTTATTTATTATAGCAATGGAAATACTAACATACGGAAAAATAAATACACGATTCTATTGACACTTTTTTCTATAGAATCCATTGGAGTAGTTAGATTATTAAATGTATTTATAATTACGAAGCTATAATACAAGGTTGTATTTTTTTTCAATGAAACTCGTTGTATTTTGTTACGCCAATGACAAAGATCAAAATTTGAGAATCCCCCTTCAGCACCAACTCTGATCGCGATAGACTGACTGACCATGACCTATTTTGACGATTGCAAGTTTCACAAAAAAAAATAGCCCCGGGACTGCGATATCAGATTTTTGAAATATCTACACTTTCTGATATACCCTATGAAAACATCCAAAATGGTCCACCCGCTACAGTAACAGTTCAGAAAATACTAACACACACCATCTTAGATACTTACTAAATGTATCTAAAACTTTTTAGTAGGAACAAATTTTTTCCTACCTCCAATTTTACTTGTGAAGAACTTGTAAAGAAAAACACAATGTTCGTAACCCACGCGCATACTGCGTTTCTTGTTTAAGTAACTTTTCGAACAATAACACGTGATCGATTAGACCGCATTATGAGGCATTATGCATTATCCTTGTAACGTAAACATTGGCAGCTTCTATTTTACAATGGGCAAAGGAACACTTTGTTCAACTAACAATGTGCGTCGTGCCTACTCTTTTATAACACCTCATTCCTCGTAAGAGAAACCTAATGTGGATTTTACAAATATTTTTTGCTTAAAGTGAAAACATAACGTCTTGAGTGAGAATGTTTTTATATCCTACCGAGGCAGAGAAATATGAACTTTTTTTGAGAGCTATGAATAAAATATAAAATTCTCGTAATATTGGAGGAAGTTGTGAGGCGGCGCTAGAAAGAAAATATCGTCACTTTCATATATTTAATGTTATATTCAACCGTGGCAGTATCGTTTTTTTTTTATCAGAAAATTTTATTATGTGACCTCGGTTATAAATCCCTTATTACGTAATTGAATTTAACATTTTAGCTATACCGGATGACTCAAGAGATATGCAGCAGTCTTTAAATTCGTTATTTATTAACGCATTCTCGAACACAACTGTTATAGCCCAGGCGAGGTAGTAAAAAACAAGTGATTTTTTAAAATAATTAGTTGCGGCACTTTCTCAACATGATAATTAGGAGAAAAAATCGTACGAATCGAATGAAAATGTTTTGGACGAAATCCGATTGTAGGATCATTGCGAAAAAAATTGCAGAAAGGTGCGAAAAAAAGGTTTTTTCGACTTTTTAGGCACGAAAAAAAAAATGTTGAGTAAAACACAAAAAATATCATGTTATAGCGTTTGAAAAGACGAATAAAATGGTTTTTGGATCATTAAAATCGGTTGATAACTTTTTGCACAAAAAAATAAAAACCGCGAAAATTAGCGATTTTTCGATGTTCTATCTACATGTGCTATCTACAGTTAAATTTTTGTTAAAAAATATTCATAAAAAATATTCATAAGTTTTCGCGCAAATTGCGAAAAAGGAAACACAGGTGCTTTAGTAAAACGGTCCCTATTTCCACAATAATTGTCGTAGAGCAATTTTGCAAAATGCTACGAGTTCTTGAATACTTCCTCTACAACCATATCAAAGGACCCCGCAATAATCTTATGGAAATTGGGTTTCGGTCAAATCGTCTGAATTTTGGATATGTTTTAGGTTTCGTCATCCCATGCAAATGAGCACAAAGCTCGAAAATCAATACTTTGGCTGCTACGGAGCTTGGAAAGCTCTAAAGCTCCACCACAGATTTATTTATTCGTGCAGTCTTTATAGATTTTTAAATAACTTATTTTTTCGATTTTAAAGTCTAAGTATATGTTTTTGAGGTTGCTAAATTCAAATCCGATGTCAAATTGTCCAAATTGACACGTGACAGCTGTCAACTAGCTGTCAAAGTACCTTAAAAAAGTGAAAATCTTATTTTTAATATATTATAATATATTATATTATAAATATGAAATTGGCAGCTGTCAACAGGCTGTCAGCTAGCTGTCAAAGTGCAATAAAGTGTAAATTTATTTTTTTGTTATGACTTTATGCTTTTTAGGTAAATCAGTTCATATATGATGTGAATACAATAATTCAACAATTAGCAGCTGTCAACAGGCTGTCAGCTAGCTGTCAAAGTGCAATAACAAAGTGCAAATCTTATTTTTCTGTTATGACTTTAGCTAGCTGACCGCCTATTGACAGCTGCCAATTGTCGAATTATTGTATTCACATCATACATGAACTGAGTTACCTAAACAGCAAAAACTCATAACATAAAAATAAGATTTGCACTTTGTTAAGGCACTTTGACAGCTAATTGATAGCTGTCAAGTGTCAATTTGGACAATTTGACATCGGATTTGAATTCATCAACCTCAAAAACATAAACCTAGACATTAAAATCGAAAAAATAAGTTATTTAAAAGACTGCACGAATAAATAAATCTATGGTGGAGCTTTAGAGCTTTCAAACTCCGTAGCAGCCAAAGTATTGATTTTCGAGCTTTGTGCCCATTGAGACTTTTGCTTGGGATGACGAAACCTAAAACATATCCAAAATTCAGACGATTTTACCGAAACCCAATTTCCATAAGATTATTGCGGGGTCCAAAGTCGATCTATATATAAGTACCCAAAAGGTGTCTGAAAAACGTGCAATTTTAGGGAGCGGCCGAAGTATAGACGAAGTAACTTACATATGCGGACGTTCAGTGGTAATTTATTTATTTGGAGCATTAAAACCCAATATTGTTAGAGGCAACCATTTAGTGACTTCCAAGATATTCTATATTCAATTGCAGTGTTTTCAGTGTCTATGGCTGGATTAAGACCGTTCTAGGAAAGTATTAGTAATGCTAACGGACACAGCTGCATACACGCGAAAATCAGGAGATGTGTTGACGAAACTTTGCTAAATATGATACTCTTTACATGTGCACCCCATGCACATGTAAATCGAATAGCAGAAACATTAAGAGACAGGTTCCCTTTAGTTAACGAGGTAATAACGCATGTGAAAAAAATAGTAATAACGTCTATTCGAAGAGACACCTTTAGAGAAGCTCTGCGAGACCTCCTGAACCAGTTGTCACAAGATGGGGTAGATACTTAGTTAGAAACTGTAGCTTAGTACGATAATCATTTTGGAACTGAAACATGTTTATCTTTAGGTTGGCTCCTATCGAAAGAAATGCAAAACTTACTGCAATTCCAATACGAGATACTATTTCGATGGGCAATTTTCTTGTTTTAAATAGAACAGTGATTTAGTTTTTTATTTATTTAATATAATACTCTAAAGGATTACTTCGATATAGTATAGTATAGTATCGACGTTTTTTTTAAATTTCTATTGGCTAAATATGCCTTAAATGGTTTTAAACGTCGAGATTAAAAGTTTAAAATTTGTCTTTAGGTCTGTCTGTATGTCCTCTAACCGGTTTTGTGCACATGATAACTCGAGAACGCGTTGAGGTATCAGCATGAAATTTGGAACATTTATGTATCATGACGAGGTTTGGAGGTGACGCTTAATCGGTTACGGGATTGGGGATAAATGGGGGTAATACATTTTTTCCTTGTCTACAGGTAATTGGTAACGACGAAATATTATACAGTATGAATTACAGATATACTTCAAGTTTGACACACATATACAACATAACAGAGTCTGCAAATATAACTCTTTTTAGATTAATAGGGTGCGGGGATGCCGGGTCGAAGGGGATAAGTATACAAAATAGGTGAAATATATTTTTTTAATATAAATTTTAATAATGATAGTGGACAGACCTCTGTAAAATAATACTGTTACTGTTCTTATACCCTTCCCTCCTGGTGGTATGTGGGAACTTGAATAAAATATAAGGAAACTATTAGACATTTCTGAAAACGTGTGATGTGGCCAAATCAACGACTAACATAAATTCATATCCTGGAGTGGGTACTGGAAACTTCGGCGTAGAAACAAAAAACTGGACGTTTTCCACGAAACACCGAACTACTATATTTTTCTCGACGCGCGTTTCGTCAACTAAGTTGGCATCTTCAGGAGAAGATTAAAACTAAATTCTAACCTACACATTTGCACTATTCATATTTACTTTGTTTCCACGGTTCACTGAACCAGTGGCGGTGCGTGATATTTCAGTTAGCCATATCTTGAAAACGACGCATGGGACTGACTTTTTTAGGTGATGACTATACACCTCTTACAGAAAGGATTTATAGTGAAAAAATCGTCAGCAAAGTTTGCGAAAAAATTTTCAAAAACACTGGAGCACTCCCTGGGTTGTCAGTAACGCTCTGTGGAATATTTGCAGTATATTTTATTTCATAATCTAGAAACAAATATAAGGAGACGTTTTTCGATTTGTTACAAAATATTTTTGTTTCAAAAAGTTATGGCCATTTTAATTTTGGGAAACAAAATGTTCCTATTAAATTAAAATTAAAATGGCCATAACTTTTTGAAAAAAAAAAATATTTTGCAACAAATCGAAAAACGTCTCCTTATATTTGTTTCTAGATTATGAAAAACAATATACTGCAAATATCCCACAGAGCGTTACTGAGAACCCAGGGAGTGCTCCAGTGTTTTTGAAAATTTTTTCGCAAACTTTGCTGACGATTTTTTCACTATAAATCCTTTCTGTAAGAGGTGTATAGTCATCACCTAAAAAGTGAAGTGGGTCCCATGCATCGTTTTCAAGATATGGCTAACTGAAACATCACGCACCGCCACTGCACTGAACCGTAACATCTGTCTTTGTTAAACAGAGCAACAAATTAAGTATAAATAGTGCAAGTATGTAGGTTAGAATTTAGTTTTAATCTTCTCCTGAAGATGCCAACTTAGTTGGCGAAACGCGCTTCGAGAAAAGTATAGTAGTTCGGTGTTTCGTGGAAAACGTCCAATTTTTTTTTTTTTTTTTTTTTATAAATTCATATATTTTTTCTGTTGTCATTTAGCTGACGGCGTTTTTTTTGTACACACGAGAGGAAGGTGAGGTTGATTTATTGTATGTATATTAAGTGTATTAATAAAAATATTCATGTGACGTGTTGTTTTATAGGGTTTTTGAGGTAGAAAAATTCAAATATCATATTTAATTTTCCTAAGTTTCTATTCTTACTTTTTATTTATATATCCATAAAAAAAAAACTGGACGTTTTCCTCGAAACACCGAACTACTTCGTGGTGTTTTCTACGCAGAAGGTTCCAGTACCCACTCCAGGATCCATATCCATATATAAAATAGATCATACCGGTCATAGAGGCCATTCAAGTCATAAATGTCTTAATAATCATATAGGTCATATTAATGATAAGTGTCATACAGGTTATATTGGTCATACAGGTCATAAAGACCATAAAAGTCACATCCAATTAACACTCTTTTAAGAACAAAATATTATGATATTTGACTATTTAGTCAAATTAAATGTGGAAAAATTGGATGTGGATGTAGTGATTCCATTAAGAGCGGTTTGTTTATTATTATTCAATATCCAATTAATTTGTTGCGTATTGTGTAATGGATAAACATTTTGAATTTTTCTTTGTAAAGTCAAGAGATCATGTTAATTCTACATGGCAAAACATGAAAGATAGTTAGGTAGCTCCGTTAAGTTAAAGCTTCATTTAATTATTTAAACAAATATATTTCAGAAAAATTATTAGTAATGTTAATTTATTAATAAAATAAAGCACTAAATAAAATGCTGATAAAAACTCGTCAAATAACACACTTTTAGTTTGTTGTGGTACACAAGGAGGCTTTATCTCTGTATTTTATGGTTAATGCTAATTTTTAAGCGCATGACACCCCACCAAAACTAGATTAAATGTTGCTATAAATAATCCGGGTCTCTTTAGGACCGCGCGACGTTCTATCGCCTTGGAACAATGTGCTGGACTGTCTGCATTATTAAATATAAGGGTTGAATTATTCTCCCGGGGATTCTCCAAAAACAAGTGATATTTAAGCACTCCTTAGACGTGTTTGCTATTCACAGCCTTGCCCGGGGCGTTCCGAATTTGACAAAGGCCTCTGCGGCGCTAACGGAATACGAAAATGATCTCAACTCCGACGAATTCTCGAGGTAATACAGTGGGTGTAAATCCATGAGGGTGTCGTTATTATTTTGGGAAGTAATTGCGGGATGATCCTGTTGTTTTCTCGCTTTTCAGATCTTCTAACGCGGAGTACGAAAAGGTTTTCGAAATTAATTAGCAGGACTGGCATTCTCCGTTCGAAATCCGTGGGCGTAGTACAAAAAAGTAGATACAGTCACTCTACATAAAGAAAATCGCAAGACAAGACAACTTAAGAAAAAAATTATCTTTTAGATATTCGTTCGTAAACCCACAATCGTCCACTGAGACGAATGAATATTAACATTAAGATAGTACGGTTATGAAAGCAATATTTTAAGAAGTCCTCAAAACTTGGAATATAAGTCATTAAATTAATACACACGCTGTTAAAATTTGAACATGATTGACCTCATAATTTGATTGAAGATGATTTTTTGTACATATTGCATGGGGGAAGCGTGGGAAAATGAAAAATTTATTTTTGTTTACCATTGAAGGACTTTAATATCTCGATAAAAAACTCATATTAAATTTGTTTGAATAATATATTTGGAAGATATTAACAAAAAATAGAAATTATTTCCGTCATAGTTTTGATAAACAATTAAAATAAATAACTCATTTAGACGATCATTTTCTGTGGAGGGGATATAAGAATAGTTGCGTGGGAATGATACGGCAACGTTGTAAGGAGAGTAAAATGTCGGAACGAAAGGAAAAGGCGCGAACATATGAAGCAATCAAAAAGTATAAAAGCAAATACTTAAAAAAAATGTATTTAATAAGTAATTGATATGCATTAACATGAAGGAATAAGTCATATAGAATACTTTATTCATTGGTTATAAATTATAACAAAATACAAAATATATTGAACGATAAAATTATAACCAAACATAAAACAAAAAATTTATGATAAGTAACATTACTTATTGCAATATTTTATTTTTTCGCAACTTTTATTTTTTTATATAGGACTTTTTTTTAATAAATCTTCCTTTGTATTGGATACGATCTCCCATAATTATTTATTTAATTACATAACAACAAAAACAGTAAGGTGTTTATGTTTACTGCGCTTAGAAACTATAAGTACATCTGGGCTGTATAAGATGAGTAAGGGAAATAAATACGCGACGTTGCCAGATTTTCATACAGAATAATATTTCATACATTTCATTCATTTCGTACAGTCACGACAACAAAAACGTATTGTACGGTCTTAATACTGCTAATATGTATAACGTGAGTACTAAGCCAAAACATTTTAACTGGACTGCTGGGGAGGAACTACCTTAACTGGTTAAACTTAAATATGTTTCAAACATAATTTTCTTATAATGCGGTTTTAATATGCAGGGTGAGTGACTATTCTACGTTCAAATATAATATACTTTTTCCTATAAACATGGGTACTGAAATTATTCCTAAGGGAGTTACATCCCTTTAAAATACACGACCTGAAAACTGTTGTTCAAGGGCGTTCCTAAATGGGGAAAGGGTTCAGGGTAAATTTTATCATACCTTTATGCAATTTTTTTCTACTCGTACGTTTGAGTAAAAATTCGATTTAATAGCTGTTACACTATTCAAAATTCATGTTACCACTAAAACCAAATATAATAAATATATACGTCATGGAAAATAATATCAAAGGAACATTTCAGACAAAACAATATAATATTTTGTATTAATTTGCCGAATACTATCATCATAGTTTATTTAATTTGTGAATATGTAAGTGAGTGTGAAATGCGAGAGAAAATGTTCATTTAACATTCTTTATGATACTTATATAAAACTTACACAGTTACAGGTAAAACAAAATATGTAATTGTAGTCAGCAACATACCTACATTCTATTAAACAATACAATTTACTTAATGAACAGTAAATCGACAAATATGATACAGAAAAAAATACAATAAAACGTGACAAACGATGCATACTGACGATGTCTGAACAATAGATTTTTGTACAGAAATAGGTATTAGCTTTTGCAAAGACGTATTATTATCTTTTTTAATACTTTAAAAACGTTTCAATTTTCATCAATGCACAATTGGCCTCGGAGATAGCTCAGTGGATAAAGGTGAGCAGATGGCGATTATTCCGAGTTATTATTCGCGCTGGTTTGAATTCCGCCTGTGGAAATTCGCACCTGTGAGAGGAATTGGTTGTTTGTTCTACGTTTCTCCATGTGTAATGATTCCTAGAGGGAGAATGTCTATTTCTGTGGTGTAATTTTAACAATAACATTGCCCGAAGGGTTATTGCTTTAGAAGCTGGAAAAACTTTAAATTTCTTCTAATAAAATATTAGCAGTTAAAGGTTTTGGAGATATTCTGAAAAATACCCCTTTCTTATGTAACCTTCAAAGCATTAGCTCTCTTAAGCGGCGTTGACATTATGTCAGTTGGCTAGCCTCAGTCAACTACCGCCTGTCAACTGGACTGGCATGTCACAAACATAATGTAAACCATGATTGGCGCTAGTGTCGTGCTTGTTTTACTAGCGCTAGTTGGAGTGCTTTGTACTTTTATGCACCACTCCAGTGATACAAAATGGCGTCAACTAACATAACAGGTGGACGGAAAGTGACACTGTGAAATTTGTTAGATTATAAAAGAGTGCGAAGTTTTGTGGAATATTCGAGATAAAAACTATAAAAATCAAGATAAGCGGTTTCGCTTATCTTGATTTTGATATGCATATATGCAGTGCATTCGAACATATACAACTTGAAATGAATAAGGAGTTGACAGTTGAAATGACAAAGAAAAAATGTAATAGGGACTTGTAATAGGATAACTTAGAAAAAATTAAAATAAAGAAGTACAAAAAATCAGGTACATCGCCAGATGAGTTGTATAAGCCACGACTTATTTGGTTTGAGGAAGCAGAGGCGTTTCTTGACAATAGTTTTGGTAGAGAATCCTGCACCAATACATTAAGAGGAATAAATATTTAGGTGAAAAAATACTAAAAACGTATTTGCTACAGGCTTCAACAGAAGTAGCTCAAGAAGAACCAAGATATACTTGTAGAACAAAATACTGATCAGGGAACACAAGCAACTGGTCGAAGTACATATCCCATAACACAAAATAAATACAGCACTAAAAGGAAAAAAACTATTGCTAAAAAATTAGAAGCATTAAAAAAGAAGTCAGGAGAAAAGGACGAATGTGATTATTTTGCGATGAATATTGTGTATCAGTTAAGATCATTATCTCTTCAATGCTCTCTAAAGTGTCAATCAATGATCCATGATATATAGTCCAGTTGCCTGAGATTTTTCTCATGTATTTTTTGGCGGAGCCTTAGTTATTATTGATTCCTATTATTTTTTCCCGTAAAATACAATGGCGGGGGTTCGTACAGTAAAAAAGTGCGAGCTTCAATAGTTATTTAACAATTTATGCAAAAAAACGTGTTTTTTTTTCACGTTTTAGCTTATACCCCAGTTACCTGGCACTTTTTGTATAGCACATACATTTAGAAAGTTGTTCTATATTAAATTACATAAATTTTAAGCCCAACCAGAAGTTTTTTTTTTATTATTGCAATTAGCGTTGAAAGTTGCAAAACTCCTTTTATTTTGACATGTTTTTTCTTAACGAATAAAATTATTAGAGGGCTGAAAAAATCTCGGAGAATATGCTCTCAGTATTCTAAATAAGTGCTATACATTTCACGGTGATCGGTTGTTAACTTTTCGAGTAATTAACGATGGAATTTTTTTACAACTCTTAATTAACAATGGCGCCATTTCCTACAGGAAGCTTCGATTTTGAACGGATAGGGCTAGAAAGATCACAAATCTCTTCAAGTTTATGATGCTTATTGAAATTTTGAAAAATATTAATTACAGCCGAAAAAAAATTTGAAATTTCCCAAAAATGCCAATTTTCTTTTTCCGTAAAAATTGAAAATAAACTCGATACTCTTTCATTTCTCGGCGAGCTATCCCAAATTAAAAATAAAATTTACGCTACGACATCAGGAGGCAGAGATAATGAAGATTTTTTCACCGCGATCGATTTGAAGTCTCTCCCCCCAATCCGTCCCGCCAGACGTCCGAGCGCAGACCGCAGCCGTAGCGTCAACTTCAACCAGTACTTTTTAACAGTTAAAGTCGGCCAATCGATTTGCAGTATTTGCATTTTTTTATTGAAAGTATAACACTTTAACTGCAAACCCTGTAAATTTCAGCCCTCTGCGTATTATACAACGGGCTTGGGAATAAAAAAAAATTATCTCCGCTCCATGAAGTCGTAGAGGGATATTTTTTTACCATACGCGTCTTGAAACGCACTTTAAAGTTATTTTGGTAAGGAACTTCTTAATTTCAATACGGCAATGCTACAACGTCATATACGTCGCGTATAAAAAGGTGGTCGCGTATAAAACCTTATAAAATCGTCTGTAATTAATATTGTTCAAAATTTCAGTAAGCGTCATAAACTTGAAGAGATTTGTGAACTTTCTACCCCCATTCGGTCCAAATTGAAGCTTCCTGTAAGAAATAATGCCAGTGTTAATTAAGAGTTGTAAAAATTCGATCGTTAATTACTCGAAAAGTTAACAACCGATCAGAGTGAAATTTATAGCATTTGTTTAGAATACTGAGAGCATATTCTCCGAGAACTTTCAGCCGTCTAAGAATATTATTCGTTAAGAAAAAACATGTCAAAATAAAAGGAGTTCTGCAACTTTCAACGCTAATTGCAATATTAAAAAAAAACTCTAGAGACTTCCGGTTGGGTTTAAAATTTAGGTAATTTAATATAGAACAACTTTCTAAATGTATGTGCTATACAAAAAGTGTCAGGTAACTGAGGTATAAGCTAAAACGTGAAAAAAAAAACACGTTTTTTGCATAAATTGTTAAATAACTAATGAAGCTCACACTTTTGACTGTACGGACTCCCGCCATTGTATTCTACGGGCAAAAATACATAGGATTCAATAATAATTAAGGCTCCGCCAAAAAATACAAATTTTGGACGCTTTTTAATTCCTGGCAACTGGACTGATATTAATGACAGAGCGCATTGACTACGTATGAGAAATACGATTGCATTGTCGTTCATCAAATACGTCCTTGTCTTATATTTCACTAGAATCATCTTTACAATTGCCTGTACATGACTAATACCAAGAGTCTTACCTCATTAGTCAACCAGAGTCCAGTTTAACGGAATGGACTACCGAGAACCTAAATTTAAATTTATATTTTATAAATTACAATTTTTTATTTAACTGTATTTTATTTATAAAGGAACGACATTGAAGATTTATTTTATATAAATTTAATTTTTTATATAAATTTAAATTGTATTCCATTGCCAGTCAACTGCTCCGTTCCTCATAAAATATTCGGCATGTTTTTACGGCGGATGGCTGCTTGCTTGGACTAGCTATGGCTACCCATGGATACCCCACGAATGTCCTTGGTCATTTGATACATACTTCCTCCATGAGCCATGTGCTATAATACCAGTATTAATATCTTCAAGATCATAGGTTCCTGGTGGTATATAATGAAAGTTTTGAAACAGTTTTAAAATCGTTTGTTGAAGTTCTCCGTAACCAGTCATGTAAAGCACAAGCCACTTTTACAATATCATTAACTTTATCGGGATATACTTCAATACTCCGTGAAACTGTTCTAAACCGAGATCTCAGAATACTAAAAGCTTTTTCAACTATTCTTCATGCCCGTGACAAACGACAACACAGGCACAAAAAGAAAAAAAGCCAAGTGCTAGAAGGCAGGATGAAAATTCCTGAAAGAGTAGGTAATAGTAGTCCGCGTCGTTGGGTAGGCGGAAAGAGGACTCGTTGGATAGGCGCAATCTTCCTTTGCACTTGTGTGAATCCACAATCGCCAAATTCGCGAGAGATGCTTGGTACGCGCGTTTGTGACTTGGGCTCATGAAGCTTCGACTCGGTTAGCGCCTGCGAAGTAGGCCACCCAAACATGCTTTCTCTTGTAAAATTAGTGGAAAAAGATGCTGTTTGGGTGGTCTGCCTCGTAGCTCCTAGCCCAGTCGAGGGTTCATGAACCCAAGCCATAATGAACACTTGTCGCGCGTACCAAGCATCTCTCTCGAATTTGGCGATTGTCGATTCACACAAGTGCAAAGGAAGATTGGAAGAGTCCTCTTTCAGGAATTTTCATCCACTCAACAATTTTTTGGAGGTGGTCAAAAAAAAGAGGGTGAGTGCGTCCTCAGGAAAACTTTCTTAGGCACCCCACGCATTAAGACCGGCTTACAACCTCTTAGGGCGGCAAATTTTCAGGGGGTGAGTTGGAGTTAGAAAATCACTTTTGGCACTCAATCAGCCATCGGCAGTGGGTTCCGCCAACTTCGAGAGCTTTCAAGTAATGCCATGACATGAATTTGAGACAAAACATCGGGAGGTCGGTGTGAATGTGGCCTGGAGGGGTGCTTATTTATCAAAAGGTGAAAGTGAGTTGTGGCACCTCTAATTTATTAGGCAACATTAATATCAATGGATTCGCCCAACAGAGGTCAAACCATGCAAAAGCATGCGTAAACGCAAAGGGGTGGCTTAGGGAGGTCTGGAAATGGGTTGAAAAGATGGGACAGCGATCAAATATACGTCAGCGTCCTTCTTAGTCGATCCTGTAGGTCTCAAATTGCCTCAATTGAAATTGACTCAAAATCTTGCGAATTTAAATTTCGACATGGGGTTGTTTTTTGGGGTGTGGACGGAAAACCGGTTAAGTCACAGCGTAGCGACTTGGTGGCATTAAAACCAACTCTATAGGCTACCGAAAATTAAAAACCGTAAGTCTCTAACTCGAATAGAAAGCAAATGGTGCTAATCTAAAAAGTGTTACCCAAATTTTGATAAGCAGTTTAGTTACATTTGTAGAGAAATAAAAAATACGTTTTTGTTACAGTTTTTCTAAAAATATTTTGTGTCAGAAAAACATATTATTATCATATCAATTTAATTTATGATGTTTATGATATTTGTATCGAACATGTTTCTTTACGACATAATACCTTTTACACTGCTGTACATAGAAAAAGGTTTGGGGTGTCATTAAAGAAAAAAAAAAAAAAAACAATGTAGAAAAATGAGCCGCTATTTTGAGTTTGGCAAACCTGACCTCGGATTCGTGATTAGTGATCCCCAATACCTCCGTATACCAAATTAGGTGCAAATCGGTTAATCTTTCTGACTTCTAAGTTTGTCTACAATTTGGGCTGAAAAAAAGATCCGATCGGTTGCGAATTTTTAGTTTTACAAGCTTTTTTTGTTGGACACTCGGTTTTTCTCCGGCATCCGGCTGCCATATTGTATTTTTCATAGGCGCACTCGGCATTTGATAAAAATGACCAAATACAAAATTTGGTCAAAAGTCTCCTTTTTGATTCGTATGATTGTTATTCAAAATGTGAGTGATCAATATTGCGTCAAAGTTTTCTTTTCCATTGTATCACATACCACTTGTCACTTTAATATTCTTAAAATCGCGCCATATCGTAAGTCAGCAATCTGGAATATTACAGTAGCGTCACAATAACTAAATCCTTTTGGGATTTAATATAAAATATTGTCCGGTAAAATATTTACATGTGAAAAGGTGTTACATATGTAACCGGAGACAAATTGGCTGAGGTAAATTCTAACCACCGTCGAAAATGAGACGGTATTTTATAGGTGAATTATAACCGCTCCTGCTATGTAAAGCAATTGCCGTTATTGTTCCCGAAATTAACGCCCACATTTGTCACACGTGTTAGGGTATTAAGCGTAAACAAACCTTATGCGATGTTTACGCACGATGACGGCACATAATTACAGGCAAATTACTGTGCAAATTTGGTTTGGTTCACTAACCGTATACAAGATATGAATGTACATACCTTTGAAACGTGTTCTACAGTGGACTGGCAAAGCAGCTTTTGACGTCTTTGAGGTCAAACAACCGGTTGGTTAAAAAACCGGACTGTTGCACACAGTAATATTGTTTTACCACATTCTTCCATCATCATTCCATAAGATTCAGCTGGATAATTTGAGGTTAACTCGGAATTAGTTTCTTTTATTTTCACATCCATATACTGGAGTAGAAGTATACTTATGGTGTCCATGAAAAATTGATTTAAAAATTAGTATTAGCTAGATAGGGTAAAATTTGTTCTGCACCGTTTGAGATATGAAGTTTATATGAAAACAAACATTCTGTTTTTCGGTCCGTCTATCTTTTTTTTTAACTCTTCTTGTATATACGATAACTCGAGAACGCATTAAGACAACGACTTCAAATTTGGAACAATTCCAAATTATTCCCGTATATCAGGAAGTGAATATTAACTTGTATTCACTTGCAATTCAAATGTTATTACAAAAATGTATTAAGTAATCGTCAATTTCGGCGAAGCTGGTAATCGGATGGTATAACAGAGGATACTTCTTTCATACTGTTTAATAATATCCTTCATTAAAATTCGACTCAATTTTCCAAAAGTCAGATTTTTGGGAATATCGTTTTATGGAACACCCTGTATAATAATCACGAGATGAAATTCAGTTCCCTTAGAAAATTCTGCATAACAAAAATAACCCAAAATATCGGCAGTAAGACGTGAAATTGAGACTCTCTTTACATAAAATTTACAGTTCTTATTATTACAGTATTATCAGTACAAGCTAAAATGTTAATAAGAGATTAATCATTCTTAATGTCAAGTTTGGGAAAATTGTGAATTGAATGCGAAATTGTGGTGAATGCGCCAATGTTAATTATGTACGAAAAAAAATTATCTAAACGAATATAAACAGTGATAGATGACAAAAAACATGGTACATCAGTCAAATTAAGCATTTTTTGGAATAAAGGTTCATGTGTGCCAATTTTTAATATAAATTAACCGTCTTAAAAATACACGTTCAGTGGCGTACGTTTTGCAGAATTCCAAAAGGAACGTTTTTTCCAAGTGGTAACCTCTATTTTTTTGTGCGATATGTAATGTAAAAGTAAAAAAAATGCACACTTTTTTGAGTATTGAAGTAATAATAATGAACGTTTTATATATTTTTTTGTGGTTACTTAAGATTTTTAAGGGAAGTCAACTTTCACAAGATGTTTTTACACCTTAAAATTATTGAAAATTGCTTGAAGCCGTGAATATATATACAGGGCATTTGCAACAGAGACGATCTTATTTTTTTACAGCTCAAAATTTTTTCTAAAGAAATCCATTTACGGTTTTTCTTTATGAGTTCCTGAACTTTTTAATAGATTTATTTAAATTGAAGCTGCAACTAAAAGGATGTAATTTAATTTAAAACACTTTTTATAGCTCAACAATTGACCTTACTCGATGAAGTGACCGATGTAAAAATACAGTTTTATGTACTCGGACTCGCAGGAGCAACCACCAATAGAGTTTTTTTTTTTAGGATAATGAAATATTTCCCATATATTGCAAACATTATGGGACGTACTGTACTTATAAAGCGATATGTTACCTACCAAACAACGTATCAAAATTTCAAATTTATTACCAAATACAAGAATGTTTGGTGTGACAAAATTTATTGTCAGCGGAACATTAATTATTATCTTCTCTATAGTTAAAATTTCTAAGATCTATTTATATATCTAATAAAGCAGATACGAGTATGAGGAAAAAACTGATTTAGTGGAGCGAAATCGTTCGTTTACCCGAATTACTTTTACGCCGAAAAGCTTTTATTGAATGGAATAGGAATTGGAAAACTATCCCTGTATTTTATTTATGGCTCCGGCAATAAAAGTTTCAATAATGTTGCTGAAATATCGTCTGCGTGTAATTGGAAGGTGGATGTAATTCTGGCTTTAATAACAGAGGGAGAAGTTGACATTCGTGTTTATAACCACCATATCTTTAATTCGACATGATTAGGCATAGTTCAGAACATTGAAATAAGAAACAAAAAAAATGCTGATCGATGTTAACTACTGGCGCAAAGTGGGGCAATACAATATTCATTTAATCAAGTACAAATAGTCAAAATAACTATAACTGTACAAAATAATATTACAAATGTGTAAACGATAAATTATTAAGGTACTTGACTCAATTTCGTTCTAGGTGTGTCAAACAAAACGTTGTATGCCGTGCGATGCGTTTACTTCTACCAGTAAGGGAAATAGTGTTTTTAGTGTAAGACGATTTTTTAATTTTTCTTTGGCTTAATAGGCCTAAAATGTTCTAAAACATTAAAATTTTAAGTTCAAACAAAAAAATATCATATGTCTTAACATTTCTTGTGTACACGAATAATCTCGATAACTTCTTTGAAGCATTAGATTTTGAGCTGTCAGTTAGGGGGTTGGGAGTTAAATAGGGGTAATACCATATTTACACATCTCTAGGTAATTCGAAAATGATGCAAAAGACATGCATATCCACTTCAAAGTTGAAGCAAATATACAATACAATACAAATGAAACATTTTTTTTCTTAATATGGTTGGGGTTAAAGGGGAGAAGTTTTCAAAATAGGGCCAGTACATTGATTTTAAAGGATGGAGTGGTTATAAAGGTGAAGTAGATTATAACCTAGCTTGTCGTGGTTATAACCAATATGAAGTAGTTATAGTGGGTCATATTGGTTATATGGGTTTGGTTACCATGTTGGTTACCAACATGACCCGTAGGTCATATCGATATTATATCATATTATTTATTACGTAAAGTAATTTTTGTTATTTAATATACTTTTTAGGTCCACGAATTAGTTAGGACATTTATTATCATATATTGTATCAACATTTTTCCACTTATTTGATCTTCTTAGGGATGGACTAAAAAAACTCTATAGGTTTCTATGCGTAATATTTTTAAGGATAAATCATGTTCATAACCTATTGAATGAATAAGCTTTTTAAAGAGCTTGTTTAAATATACTTTATTTCTTTTCAGCCTTTTAGGGTTTGCATAAAGGGAATCTCTAAAACTTAATCTTACCAAGTACATTATGCTGTTTTAAACTGGGCGATAATAACTCACTCAGGCAAAACTTTTTTTAATGTCTGCGTGTGTGTTTTTTTTAATTTACTTATAATGGTTTAGTTTATTGTAATAATCTAAATCAAAATTTAACTCTTTCTATCAACTTTCTTACTGCCATCTTCTGCTGCATGAATATATTTAATTTATTGGGGGTAGGGTTATGGTTCAGCTAGTTGTGTGTACTAGCGAAAAAAAAATCCTTGTTGTAAAAACGAAACAATGCTCAACTTGCTCTGTGGTGATTGAAAGACCTTCAGCTGGAGCTATGAAATTGTTACGTGCTAAATGTATTCATACTTCGCGCGGTATCTTTAATCGTCCAGCAGAAGGCCTATGCACTACTAACGAGCCAACTGAATGTGATTTTCTTAAACTATATACACAAAATGTCAAGTAACTAAAAGCTTATAATTATTTTCCATTTTTTAACTCTCATTGTATATGCAAACAGTACCTACTAACGTTAATGCAAATCATATTCAAGCTTATGCATCTAAAAAAGTTATTTTTATCGACATTAAACATGAAGTACAGGACCCAAACCATATCTTATTAAATAAAGCTTGTGAAAATATAACTTCAGTATGAGGCTAATTGGCACTCCGGATTTTTATTTTTGGCGAATGAAACGATTTAAGTTTATTTTAATAGTATAAACATTTTTTCATATTTTTTTAAAAAAAAACAAACGTTTCAAATGTCAGTATCCGTTTGAATTACTCACCTTTGAGTATGTGTTTGGTCAGTGTTAACCCATTTAAAACATAATAATTATGAGATTCACAATTTTTTGAAGTAGGCTTTGAGTAAAACAATGTAATGAAAGAGCTTTCAAACTCCATTTCTGTCGAACTTGTTTGTGGTTCGTCAGCGTCATGGTTGTTTTTAAAGGGATTTTGAAAAGCTTTTAAAACCTCTAGATTCCTACATCCGCAAAAAAGTTACACCAAGCTTAATTTGTATATACCTATTTGTCATACCTGCATGTTACTTTTATAACTTGCATATAATCTTTGTAAGCCTATTCTGTTGTTGCATCTGTTGAAATAATAGCCGTTCTGTTGATTCTATTTACTCCAAGTAAAAGAGATCAACAAAATAATCTATAAATTACTTGAATACATTCACAAAATTCCGCAACAAAATTTATTCAAGTTCGTCGTTGCAACGGTGCGGGCTAATCTAGTTGGAGATTTTTTTGAAGTTTCAAAGGACGCAGGACCGGACACTAATGGAGTGATTCAGCTCCATGTATTCAAAGTAACTAAGGCGAAGAACGAGAACTACTTTGGCAGCACAACACAATTCATGTAAGATTTCTGGAGGCAGGACGCGAAAGGGATCCTTTTTGGGATAGTATGTATCCGGGTCGTGTTAACGGCACCTCAGCATTTCTTATGCAAGAACTCTCATAATATCTCGTAGGATATTGTGAAGGAAATTGCCTATTTTTATGCAAAGTGGTCTACTAAGCATTCTTTATTTGTCATAACAAACATTTCAGAATCCGCGTAACGTGATTTTTAATTGTACGCGCAGGGGGTGGTTGTGATTATGAAATAATTTACTTTACTGTAGCTCATTTGAAAAAAAAATATTGCCTATTTTATTCTATGATTTACGAGGATAAAATGTAACCTTTCAAAATGCGAATCCCTTTCAAAATGCTAATGAACATTTTTCAAAAATGCAAACTGATTTTTCTATTTCTATACAACGGGTGACACAAGGTCATGGCTAGGGTTCGTAATGTTTGCTCTCACGCATGGTACACTGTATTTAACTATCCAGCGCTCTCGCACGAGACTGACGTAATACCGCGCATACGGGAGTCCCACCGCCTTGATATGATCGGTCAGTGGCGTACGTATGCTGTGGCAAGAAATACACGCGTATATAGTTTACAAGACGCTTAAGAAATGCGGTTTATACTTTAATTATCATAGAGTTTTATAGTGCCGACCCTATGTTATGGCACACATTTCCGGACCCTGGTCATGGTATACCCTCGTTATTTTTTCTCTTTAACAATAAGATAAAGTTTTAAAAATTCCATAACTTTTGACACATAAAAAACATTTACAAAGATTGTGCCAATAGAATTGTCAGTAGTGGCTATAAACACGAACAACAGTGACCATGCGTACTGGCAACTGTCTAGATATGTACGGTAGACTGTTCTGTAACCACAGCAGCCAAGCTCATCGAATTCTGGGATCTGACAAGTCATTAGCGCGCAGCAACTGTTCTAGAACAGTCTGTTTCGCAACACAATGCGAGTTTTTTTGTTCCACCAAAAACAACAGTCAATAATAATCAGTATTATTGCACTGTGCTGGATAACTGGGGACGAAAAGTTCTGAGTGGAAGAAACATTGGGTGCTGCGGCCCCACACGTTTGCGTATACGCGTGTATACCTGAAACATCATCATATTGAAGTGCTTTCACATCCGCTATATTCACCGAACCTCGCTCCGTGCGATTTTTATCTCTATCTCACCTTTGGAATGTTGTCCAAAATTTCGACAAAATTCGTCATGTACAATTTTTCATATTTCTGTAGGATGTCGTTTTTCGCCTTTATGTCAAACGAAAGTAGCTTACCCACTATGAAGTGCAATAATATTGTCGCGTGCTCTAGTGGTTGCTAATAGATACACACCTGCCAGTCCCTAAATAGCATTGTTCGCATTTTTACAAACACTACTGACAGTTCTACTAAGAACAACCGTTGTATATACGTAAGTTTCCAGTTAGATTCTCCCATATATGGAGGGCTCAGAAGCCAATTAGTGTAAGCCGGTAAACGACAGAAACGAGATAAATTGAGGGCTTTGGTGCAATAACGATCCACGAAAAAAATTGTAGTTTTTAGAAAAATATGAAAAACTATTTGACGCTGTTTCTGTCATTCGTAAACAAACGTTATTAAAAATCTATTTGAATCTTGCAATGCGTGTAACATCTTCTTATTTGTTGCATATGAAAAATAAGTTGATAGTTGATACTGAAAAAAAAATTGTAATCTGTTTCACTTGGATCATTATTGCGCCCATATCAAAAAAAAGAGAATAAAAAAAAGAAAATTTTATTGCATATAGTACTGATCAAAATCAAAGACTACATTGACCTAAAACATTATGTCACTAATCTTGTGTTAAAAAAAAACTAAAAAAATTACTTAAAAATAAAAAAAATATCTGCTCAATCTTCATCATTATCCGCCGATTGGTCAGCACCCCTCTTTAGTTTTCGATAGAAATCTATGTATGCTTCGCCTATGTATTTTGTAATAGACATCACACTGTCATATTTTTTACTTTTGACAGGTAGTGGTGCGTCATGTGCTAATGAAGCATCAAAAGACACGATATTATTATTAGTGTTTTTAAATAAACAGTACTTATCCATTGAATCTTCTGAATTTTGGTGAGCTTCACAAACAAGAACATGATCAGGATGATCTGAACTATAAGAAAATATATGATACTTGCTTATTGTGAAGGGCTTATTTTTGTAAACTGCACTTTTCTTAAAACGTGCCTGAAAATGTGTTTTGAAATCAAAAATCATGTTTTGGAACACTTGGACTACTTTAAAATTTTTGGAACAAGTTTCAACTAACCTGTACCACTCTTCTGGGATATATAAGATTTCTTTTTTGCGTTTCTTTTTCTCGATTAGGACAAAGTCCCTATCACAGGGTAGGAAACTATGACCTCTCTCCGGTAAATGACGATTTTATCTAAACGACCTGATTTTACAATACTTAAAAAATACTGCACCATAAAAAGTTTAAAGTAAGTTTTTACTTCATTTCGAAGCTGATGTGAATAAGTCATGCATTATTGACACTGCCTCATTGGCCCCTTTTTGGCAGTAGTTTCATCCTACATATACATTCGAGCTTGGTTATCAGAGCAAGTGTGGACACCTTGGTTGTAAACCCATAACTGTGATACATAAAATATATCTCCCACAGTAAGAACGGGAAAAGGAAGATTCTGTTGATAATCCATACTTACTACTTCTACTGTTTTATCTTGTCTAGATACTTCGGTCTTCTCCTTCAAGTCTTTATAACACTTGAGAGAAACGAATAATAAGAACTTGTTAGAGAATGATTCACGTGTAAAAACGTGTATCGTTATTGCTCTCAAATAATCTTATTCACACAATAAGTTGTAGTCATATTGGGAGCAAAATGGATACACGTGTAATACGTGGCTCCTTAGTGCACCAAATTAAAATAAATATACATTAGCTTTACTATATTGTTTGGGACAAAAGAGGTACACAAAAATTATCTCTCGCGCTTGTGCCTTCGCAGGTTAGATTCTGTGCACCCATTCTTGCACCCAACAATAGGATACCCTCTGATTGACAAGTAACGATGCATAGCTC